>CM042165.1:40987507-41000007 GCA_023376005.1 Doryteuthis pealeii | reverse complement strand
TCTTCATAAAGTCAAAAAGAAATCGCTGATCATATGTATTTGAAAATGCAGGGTATGTGTTTATTTTTCTTTTTGTTTTGGATTCAAGTGGCTTTGGGGATTTGGAACAGAAGTTTTTAAATTAAATTGCAAGTCTAAAAACTCTTCCCAAAAAGAGATCGCATTTTCAGTCACATTGATCGATTTTGAACAATATCGGAGGAAGAAATCTTACTTTGGTTAGTTGGATTTTATGGCATGTCAACCCTTATTGGCTATTTTATGCCGAGGACATTTTTTTCTATTTATACTTGATGGTTTTAAAAAAAAACATTTTTAACTCATTTTTTTTCTATTTAATCCATATATGGTACCATAATAGGTAGTAACACTCATAGAATGGAACAGGGAGCAATGGGTGATGAACGGGTACTCCACATTCCCCAGAGCCCTAAACTGGATCTTCACCATCAGTTTAACGGAATATGCAGGACACTAAGACCCACAGCCACCGCCTTCTGGCACATATATGATAAAAAGAGTTGGGGCCATAATGGCAAAAGAGTTGGGACAATCATAGAGGTGCTAGGGTTTGACGTGACCAACTGATTGATCAGAGGGGCCTCTTCAACACAGTCTAGCCTGAGTAAGGACCAAAGTGGTATGTTGCATGTCATAGACTGCTCAGCCACCAGGGTTCCATCTTTAAGCCTCACGGATCACCACTCACGGCCAACAGGTGGCTCTATTGGGGTAGGGGTTAACCTTCTGCAGAAGTGCAGTCGGGGACTCTAAAGTCCCAGTTGACAGGGCTAGGAAGGAATCTTTTCTTGTATTTTTACTACTCAAAAGCTTAGTTATATACAAATGCTATGGAAGTAACCCGTGATGCTTAAGGAAGGAATCCTGGTAGATATGCACTCCATGTCATGCAACACTCCACGTTACCACTTACTTTGGCTAGACGAGTGGTCGGAGAGGCCCCCTTCAATTAATCAGATGTTTACGTCAAGCCCTAGCACCTATCATTGTCCCGTCCACATTGCTCTTAGGGAAAACCCTCAACCCTTTTTATAATATATTTGCTAGAAGGTGGTCTTATTGTCTGCGTATTACGTTAAACTGCAGGTGAGGTTCCAGTTCTGGAGCATTATGGAGTATAGAGTACCTCTTCATTGCCATTACTCCCATGCCCACTCCGACTCGGAGTAGTAGTCCTTGTTAGTACCATCTGTGGGTTAAATAGATAAAAATGTGTTTAAGATGTTTGGAAAATTGAATACCCAACAAGAAGTTTCAATTCTGGATCTCTTGATCGCCATTGCTCACAGATCCACTCTGACCCGGAGTGGTAGTTTCTGTCAGGACCCCATCTATGGGTTAAATAGAAAAAAAATGAGTTAAAAATGTGTTTAAAAAACTGAGTTTGAAAATAAATTTAATGCCATCAAGAATGAATAAAAGAAAACGACTTCGGCATAAAATAACCCAACAACTGTTGACATGCCGTAGCATCCAACCTACCATCCAATATACTATGGATGCGCATTGAATAATGCTCGCCGTCGTAGGAAATGGTTCAAATCTTGAACGACGCTATTTTCCATTTAAATAGAGCTAATACACTTGGGAAAGGTGTGAATGCAACTATTCTCTCTCCAGATATAGGTATACAGTAGGACAGACTGGGCTCTTTAAACTTGGTTAGGCAACTAAAAAAAGAAATATCGGATACCTTCTCTACCTACGAAAGGCAACAAGAAAACTTGAACGTTTACACTTAAAGATCCTGAAGAAGAATTATTCCGTAGTCCTCAACAAACCCCGCTTAATATAATATATATATATATATATAAGGTGTGTTATAAAATATCGAGATTTGATTGAAATGAGTAATGAATGGAACGTTAATTTTTCCAGGATACCAGGTGTGTCATATAAGTGCCGAGTTTGAAGGTGTATTTACCAAGGTAGAATTGAAGAATCAATGAAACGTATTTTTTTTCAGAATACAAGGTGTGTCAAAATGTACAAAAAACCTCGATACTTTTTGACATACCCTATATATATATATATATGGAAGATGTGTCAAAAAATGATCGAATTTTCGTACATTTTGACACATCTTGTATCTTGAAAATAATTACGTTTCATTAATTCTTCAATTCTACCTATATATATATATATATATATATATATATATATATATATATGAATAATAAACAAAAAAGATAAGTCTATTACGTATTCACATCATTCGCTGTCGCTGCCGCCTCACCTCCAATTCGAACCTCGTTCCTTTGTGTTTTACGCGCCAATATGTCATCCTCAAGCGATTTCAACTCAGTTGTTTCAATTACGTGAAAATTTCAGATCGATATATTGATCACTTTTCTTGTTCGTTATACGTTGCATTTCACCTGCATCACTCTCTGTCATCTTCATCCATACCCATTGCCGTACCCTCGACCACCTACCATCAGTTAATTGTCTTCTTTTGTTCGACAAACGCATCACTTACTCGCATTAATAGCCTCACATGCAATTACGACGATGACGACGAGAAAACTTAATTTTTTTTTAATATTCAATTGTAGATTGAGCAGCATTTTAGCTGATATACTTAAAGATAGCGTTACCTCCCTTGATTTAGACAAAAACTTTTACACAATTATTCTTGGAAATCTAATACTACAATTCCTTCAAATAGTAATTTCATTTTGCCTCATCCTAAGGAAAGGCATTGGGGAGTGAACCCCGAAAATAAATCGGGACCTGGATTCCCTAAGGTGGTGTGACGCTGAAATCCAGTGCCACCCAGCAACTCCTGCGACACTACCGTTGCCAAACTGCATTGGTTCCTTACCTTTCCTTTAGATCACAGCCGTAGTGTGGAGAGGAGGGATTTGCTGATTGGGCAACAGCTCATCCTCCCTGTGAACTTGCCCAGGCCACGTCGTTAAAAAAAGATTTAAATTTGGACACTACACAATCGTCTCTCGTAGACGGAAGGATGCCAACAGCAATATACAACAAGTAAATTCATGAGAAATTTAACTATAATTCATAAAATGGTTGGTTGATTGATTGGTTGGCTGGTTGGTTGGATTTTGCGGCATATCAACCCCTGTTGAGTTATTCTATGCCGAAGACGTTTTGTTTTATTCATTCTTGATGGTATCCATTTCTTTTTATTTCAACTCAATTTTTTAAACTCAATTTTTAAACACAATTTTTTCAAACTTCTTTTTTTATTTAACCCATAGATGAGACCTTGGTAGGTACTACCAATCCGGGTTAGCGTGAACCTCAGAGTAATGGCGATAATGGTGTGCACCACACTCACTAAAGCAGAATTGAAACCTCACAATTATATACAGTTTAATGTCATACCCAGGACCGATATGATATAAAGAATTCCTATCTAATCTTATTATAATGGAGATTGTGAGTTTGTCTCTCTGTAACCGAAACTATATTACTACTCAAGTCACAGTTCCCTTAGTTATTTATGTCACATTCTCCATGATTTTATTTTTATTTAAACCTCATTTATTATTAAAATTGTTTTACATTATTAATACTGTTGACCAGATTTACATACTAATAACATGTAAGTGTATTTAAATATACAACATAATAGCGGTTTACAGTGTAAACGGAAGCCTAATTTGAATATTAATATTAGAATTTTTTAGTCTCAGTGATAAATCTTAAAAGAAATCCAATAACAAGAAGAAATAACTATTATTTTATTTTTTACTTTTTAACCTAACTAAATAGTTAAATTGCAAAATTTACCAATGAAAGACGAGAGTGATGGAAAATGATGGAAGAGTTAGTTTTAAAGTTGTCCTATTTTTTTATTATACCCCCCCCTTTGTTTCAAATCATTTTATCTGCATTCTTATTTAGTTTTATTAGTCTTTCTAATTTAATATATTTCGTTAATTAAAACTCAAATACTTGCGCTCGGAGGGTGCATATTTTCGCTACTACTAATAATTTGCACACAGTTTTCGAGTTGGCATTTTTTGTGGCATGTCAAACCTTTGGTTATTTTATGCCGAAGACGCTTTTGTCTTATTCATTTTAATAGAGTATTTAATGTTTTAAAATCTTTACGGATCAGGATGGACCTAAGAGTAATGGGGATGAAGGGGTACTCCACACTCACCAAAGCACTAATATATGAAATTCACCATTAGTTGCAGTTTGACATTATACCCAGGACACTAAGACTCTCAGCCACCACTTTCGTGCATATATATGATAAAAATGGACGCGCGTGGTCTAATGGTTAGAGTCATAGGAAATGGACTCGTCGACTCGAGTTCAATTCCTTAACGAAGCTGTTTGAACTTCACATAGCGCTAATACCCTTTGGAAAGGTATGAATCCAATTCTCCCTCCAACTATGGGTAAATAGCAGGGCTCTTTAACCACGGCTAGGCAACCAGTCTAGGAGAAGGAAAACTCTGAATTCAAACCTGTTAAACTCCGCTTAATAATTGACCCTGTGTCACATCCCGCTCGGGCGGGGGGGGGTTAATATATATATATATGATAAAAATGGTTGGGGGCTTTCCATAAGAACAATATGGTCGAGATAATCATATAGGTGCTTGGGCTTGACATGACCAGCCGAATGATCGGAGGAGGCCTCTCCGACTACCCGTGTCCTAAGCAAGCGATAAAGTGTACTGTTATTTGTCATGGAATGCTCAACCACCAGGGATACGTCCTTAAGTATCATGGAATAAAATAACCCGAGGCGGTTGACATGCCTTTAAAACAATCAATCATTCTCCTCAGTCCACATCCTACCCAGGGCTGAGTAAATACGTACTGGCTAACGCATTTTTGGTTTGAGATTATTTTTAGCTAATTTGGGGTCGCTGATTTTGAAAATGGCACCAATTTTGGCCCATCGCATCAAATATTTACTCCGCGGAATGTCCTTAATTTGAGATTTGGCCAACTATTTGCTTTTCATAAAATGACTAATGTTCCTCATTTGGCTCTGTACATCGGAATTTCCACAAATATAGCAAAACAAATCTGGACAATCCAAATATTTTATTTGAGTTGCAGACATTCCGATGATTTATTGTGTTATTTTAGGACATCTACCGTAGATCCATATCATTCCTTGACCCATATTCAGTTCAAATCTCAACTTTTGGGGTCAAATATTTATTATCTATGCAAGACAATGAATATATGTGATGGTTGTTGGAATATATATTTAGATTTCTGAGTTCAAAGTGACGCTATTTGTAAAGGAAGACATATACCCTACGAGAAAGTTGGACTCGTCCTAGAAAACACATAAATGATACGGATTACATGAGAGTATTAGACTACCAGAGGGTAATAAACTTTTCTTCAGGATTTGAATATATATATATATATATATATATATATATATATATATATATTATAATATACCAACGTATTGAGCACTTTATATCCGTTATAAAACTGATTTATTCGGTTAATAATTGTATCGACAGTCAATATTGCGATTAACTCGATATTTTATTCCCAGGTAAGTCATCTTCTTTATCATATATATATATATATATATATATATATATATATATATATATATATATAGAGTATTTGGTAATTTACTTTTGAACCATTTTTAAGTATAGTATAATATTATTCATATTCTGAAGGCAATTACAATGCGTATATCGTATATAAAATTCGATAATTATTGAAAATAATCATGACAAGCAAACCCGGCGAATAGCGCGTGTGACATGTGGAACAACGTACAGCTGTTTCAACCTTATTAGTTCTCATCAGCTGTTTTAACCTTATTAGGTCTCATCAGCTGTGTGTACCTACAATCTCCTTCCGACAGAGATCAAACCGGAGAACTCAGCACGCAGAGCCAGGGACTCTACCCCTGGGCCACCGTCACGCCGCACATGAAAATCGCCAAACCAGCCTGTCAATGATAAACACGCTACTACTATACAGAACTTAGTATATATATATATGTATATATATATATATATATATATATATATATATATATATATATATATATAAGGGTTTATAGTTTGCTTGAAGCATTGTATGTATGTGTTTAAAATAGAAATTAGAAGGATATTTAAAATGCAAAGGCAGAACAATAGGTGATGAAAATGATGTTTATTTACCTGTTTCCTAAATATTTTCGGGATAAAATCCCATCCTCAGAGGTTTCGGAGGTACGTGTGTCTTTTTTTAATACTTATTTTATCAGTAATTACTATATCAGTAATATAAGTATTAAAAAACAGACGTACCTTCGAAGATGGGATTTTATCCCGAAAATATTTAGGAAACAGGTAAATAAACATCATTTCCATTACCTATTGTTCTTCCATTGCATTGTCAATAGCCTTCTAATTTCTATTTTAAACATATATCCGCTCGGATCAACGCTATTAACTTGTAACGTCCAGCGGCCGAAGCTCACGAAACCGGTGTTAGATATGTTGGACATATCTACATGATATTTACCGCGTACCCCACTTGTACGGGTCAGGCACAAAGTCCCTATTAACGTGGGACCACCCACAAGCCGAAGCTCATGGAGTGGCAGGTGAAAAAATTGCGTCGATCCCGTCGGCATTCCCCCTCAAGGGGGCGCCTCAGGCAATAAACCCAGCCCTGCCCCTTTAAATTTGGGCAGGTGTTGCCTGGGGTGATGGCCCCCTGGGATCGACGCCGTTAATTATATCAATGGTCCAGAGGCCGAAGCCACTGCTGACCATATCTACATGCTAATAACATGCAATTATATTTATATATACAACAAAATAGCGGTTTACAGAGTGAACGGGATGGCTAATTTGCATATGGATATTAAGTAATTTGATTTTAATAAATATGTGCTTAGTATTATTGATTTCTAATTGTTTGGTTTTATTTTAATGAATATGAGCAAAAATCTCTTCAATAAATCTTAAAAGAAATCCATTACCAAGAAGAAATAACTGTAATTTTATTCTTTAATTCCTATTTTAACTAAATAGTTAAATTAGGAAAATTTAGCAATGAAAGACAGGAGTGATGGGAGAGTAAGTTTCGGTTGTTCTATTTTTCGGTTATATCCCCCTCTGCTTCAAATCTTTTTATCTGCATTCTTATTTAGTTTCATTAGCCTTTCTAATCTAATACAATATTTTATTACATTAAAACTTATATACTTGAACCCAGAGCGTGCATATATTTTCTAGAGTATTTAAAGATGAATTGTAAAAAAGGATTTAGAAATAAAACAATTTAATAAAGGATAAAACATAATAAAAAGCAAATAAGAACAAATAAAAGAAAAATGCAAACAAGAATAATAATAAAAATAACCAACTTAAAAACAAGAATATATAAAGAAAAAATAATTTAAAAAACAATAATGTCCTGGGAATGACGTTAAACTCTATCTGATGGTGGGGTTCCAGTTCTGGGGGTTTGGGGAATGTGGAGCACCCCTTCATCACCATTGCTCCCTGGTCCACTCTGACCCGGAGTGGTAGTACCTGTTAGGGTCCAATCTATGGGTTAAATAGAAAAATGTATTTATAAAAAATTGTATTATGCATTAAGAATTGATTTATTTCAAAACTTTATCGGCATTAAATGACCCACTGAGGTTGATATGCCGTAAAACAAAACAAACCAAAAAACAATAGTATATATACATAGAAAATAATTTTTTATTAATCTCTATATAAATATAGAATTACTTTTAACTTTTGTAAATCTCGGGCAATGACTGGTAGCCCAGCTAGTTTGAAATAAAATATAAATTCTGATCAAAAGTGATTTGATTTTTTTACAGACAACTTTTCCCCACTAGGTGGCGCCTTGAGTACGAATAATATATAGTTATTTACTAAGCTTAGCTTATATGTGTCACAAGGCCAGTAGTATGTGGCGCCCAATGAGAATCGAACTCACTAACAATGGTCTGCAAACCTAGCTTGCTAACCATTACACCACATGAGGTACCTATACGAATCACATATAAAGTAAAAGAAAACATATCAAGGTCATGTGACTATGAAAGCGCCGTTTCCTGCTATGTCAGCAATTTGATAAAGCAAAAAACAATCTGCGAAAAAAGTGGTTTAAAATTGTATTTTCTTTTCTTCAGACAATTGTTTCCCCGATGATTATAAGTCTTTTTATTCCAGCGTTCACCAGGTGGCGCTTTGAGCACGAATGACCTATATAAGAAAAGAATACATATTCAGGTCAAGTGACTATGAAAGCGCCGTTTCCCGCCAGTGTTTACTTTTGTTACTCGGTAATTAAATAGGCGGCAACATAGAAATATCGTGTCAGTTTAAGCAAGGCTACATAAATCACAATAGTCGATTTCACAACTTTCTTATAACTTATATGAGTGTAAATTTTGTTTTTTTGTTGTTCCCATTGTTATTCCCATTGCTGTTCCCGTTACTAGTCTAAACGAAACAATTACAATTATTTACATATCCAACTTAAAGTACTACCTATTTACATAATCAGTAATGATTCATTTCACAGTTTTGTAGAGAAATATATTTTAATTTATATTCACTGGTGGCTAAGCAGTCCATGACATGCAACACTCTACTTTGGCCCTTACTGGTTCATATGTCTCGGTTCATCCATTATTCATTCTAATATGGGTCCAGAGTATCTTACAATGACGGTCCAGGTATTTATTCATTTGATGAGATTTCTGAGTCAGAGTTTGGTCTAAAGAGGTTTCTTTGTTCTAGGGTACTCCTTTGTTACTTTTTCTTTCACCTCCGTTTGCTTGATGGTGTCCGCTTCTAATATTCTCAGATGTTTAGCTCAGTCGGTAGAGCGTTCGGCAAGAAACCATAAGGTTCCTAGTTCGATACTGGCCCTCGCCTACTCTGGGTATGAGTAGCTCAGGGTTCTGTGCGGTAAAGTAAGGAGCTGATGGTAGGTGTGTCGCTCCACTTCAGACGCTAAAATAATCTCCTTGGTCTAGCACTAGTGAAAAGGGGATAGACTCCCTCGCTGTCTGGCTGATACCGACTTTACTTACTACTACTACTACTACTACTACTACTACTAATAATAATAATAATAATAATAATAATAATAATAGAACTTGTCAACTGGTAGATTTTGCAGTTTCACAGGGTGAAGATGAAAGAAAACGAAAAGATAGACAAATACCTGGACCTTGCTAGAGAATTGAAAAATCTATGGAATATGAGGGTAAAGGTGATACCAACTGTACTTGGTGTACTTGCATAGAAAAAAGCATAGAGGAACTGGAAATCAATGGAAGAATTGAGACCTTCCAGACAACAGCATTGTTGAAATCGGCTAGAATACTCAGGCATGTCCTGGAGACCCGAGGAGACTTGTTGTCACTCAGACTCCAGGGAAAGACCATCAGTTAAGGCTGATTGGCTGATATCGACATTAGGCCGCCCCAACGACTTTACTTTTTACTTATTTTTCTCCAAGTGATTGAGTAGTTCTGTTCCTTTTGTTATTCCTCTTTATTCATGTTTTCATTATACGAGGTCAGCTTGGAGAAAAGAAAAAAAGTCACGATTTGTCCTTCTACAACTATTGTCCCTTCCCGTTCACTTCCCAATGTGAAGGGGCTCATCAAGGAGACCCGTTTTGAATACGTTGAGGCCATCAAGAGGTTCATAACGAAGGAGCCGAGGGACATACCAGCAGATATACAAGGTTAATCCCAAAAGTAAGGTCTTCCAAGCGGTGGGGAAACAGGGAAACTCTTTGGGCGATTATTGTTATGTGTTGTACTGGCTGCTGCTCCTGTCCCTGCGCTCACTTGGCTTGGTGATTGTTTCTGATGGAGCGCCCGATTACAGCCACCGCCAAGTGTTAAATTCTCGCAATTAATTTTCCAAAAGACATTAAACCGATTGAAATTCATAGCTAATTAATGGAAGTGTATGGCGAGTCGTGTCTGGATGTCAAAACCTCCGCAAGAGTGGTAGGGTGTTAGCAATGCCGAAGAGATTCGACGCTTCCTCAGCGAGATGGCGGCAAACTGGTATAACGAAAGTGTATGGCCAGTCATGCCTGGATGACAAAAATGTCCACAAGAGGTGTAGGGAATTAGCTATGCCCACAAAGTTCAACGCTTCCTCAGCAAGATGGCGGCGAGCTGGTATAACATGGGCATAAAAAAAGGCCACAGTGCCTACACAAATGCATTGTCCGAAAGAGTGATTATGTAGAAAAATAGATACATGATCAAACTTTAGAAAATGTAAAGATCATTGAGAACTTTGAGAACAAACGTTTCTGTGATTTCTGAATATTTTGGAGACCTTACCTTTGTAATTACACTCGTAGTTTCATAAAAATACATTCTAACCCAACCTCATATATATATATATATATATATATATATATGCATGCGCGCGCGTGTGTGTGTATAATCCGAAGACACCGTGTTTTGACGTATCACGTCTCCTCAATGTGGCACCTCCAGCGGGATTGAAACCCGACCGATTTATCATCAGTCACAGTTCTTAACCAGTAGGCAATCATCAGCACCTACAAGAACAAATGAGAATTTAACTGATAAATACATTTATAGGTATATATATCAAGACCGTTAGAGAGCTCATATCCGTTTAATAGGAGAGCCTTGGTATTTTTTAAGTGTAGACTGTGACCGACAGCTAAATTCTCTTTCAGAGATAGAGAGAGGAGGGATAAGCATGTGGAACCGATAACGCTAAATTGTTTCAATTGAACACAATGAAAAGATTGAAAAAAAAGGAAAAAGATAAAAAGTAAGAGAGAGCTCATTCAAGATTATTATACTTTTGTACATACTGAATTATTTTTGCAATAGCCCTTCAGTAAACATATCCAACTTTATAGGAATTAAATTATCATACTGTGGCATATCCACAAGTCCTGCTAGTATTGCATATTTCGCAACTGCACCCCAAGACCTTAGTAAATCAATTAAAAAAAACTAAGAATAATCTAAACTCCAGTGAATATAACGATAAGGGGAGAGAATATCAGAAAAGCAATGTAGGGAATAAGAACAAATTATTTTCTATTCTAATAAAAAAAAATCTAAGAAAATATAAACGAAATATTAATCTTAAAAGGAATAAAACGAATACGACAAAGTAAAATTTTAAAAAAATAAAAGAGATGAAAAGGAAACAATTATCCAACGCCTGGTAAAAAAAAGGGGTTATGTTCAAAGTACGCAGGCAGATGTTAGTGAATGGGAGTTTAATCTCTAATTGTTCGACTGCGTTTCAATTGCACTTGAAATATATGTATTATACAGCAAAAAGCTCTGAGTTGACTTAGCGCGGATGACGTTAGCCTTGTCATTGACTACCTGTTGTTCTTGGGTTTTTTTTTGTTTTTTTCCTTCTTTCTTTAGTGGATTGATCTAATGGCTGCCTTATCTGTGTGTGCGGATGACGGATTTAATTCAAGTGTCGTTTAACAGCCTATTCTTTTTCTTTTCTTTATCTTTTATCTATGACGGCATCGTTAGATTGAAAAGCAAAAAGAAGAATAACCACAAAAACAACAACAATAAAACAAACATCAATAACGCTATCGACTGAGATTGGATGATAGCAAAGCTCGAGCTAGAAGGTCCTTTCATCTTAGATATCAATAAATTAAGAACCCTATAAAAAAAATTGCGTAGCTGGTTCGTTAGTTTTACGGCATATAAACACATTTCGGGTAATTTAATGCCGACTCTTGTATAAGTCATATTTAGATGAGTCTGCTATAAGTATACAAAACTCATGTGGTGTAATGGTTAGCAAACTAGATTCGCAGACCATTGTTCGTGAGTTCGATTCTCACTGGGAACCCAATACTTCTGGCCTTGTGCCACATCTAAGCTAAGCTTAGTAAATAACTTGGGCACCTTATATGGTGTAATGGTTAACAAGCTAGATTAGCAAACCATTGTTAGTGAGTTCACTTCTCACTGGGCGTCCCCTACTTCTGACCTTGTGCCACATCTAAGCTAAGTTTAGTAAATAACTATAAGGAACCAAAAGGCTCTGCGGTCTATACCGACCCTTGCCAACTCAGCGCATGAGTAGCTCAACTTGGATATGTGCCGAAAAGTGGGCAGCTGATGGTAGGTATATCGCTTTACTTCAGACGCAAATGCAATCTCCCTGGTCTAGCGCTAGTGAAAAGGGGATGCACTCACTCACTGTCAGGAACTCTTGATAAAGGAAGGTCATGCTTCCGAAATATTGAATGAAATAAAAGGAAAATTTACACTTAAATTCTTATTTAAGAATTCGGAGATTCTTATTTATTTCCCATCCCACTCTTCACACAAAATCCAAAATATATATATATATATATATATATATATATATATATATATATATATATATATATATATAAAACGTATATACAAATATAAAATATTCACCCCGAGAATGAGATTCAACACACACACACACACATACTCACACACACACACACATATATATATA
>CM042165.1:40967507-40985007 GCA_023376005.1 Doryteuthis pealeii | reverse complement strand
TTTCTCCCTATTTTTCCAAACAGGATTGAGGGGTTTCAGATGTGCCCAAATATTTATCAATCTATATCTGGTATTATCTATATGTACAGTGTGGATTCGAAGGTTGTGTATTAGCCGGTGTGTGTGTATGTCTATAATTCTATTGAATAAAATATATATAATACATATTTAAAGTTATCTAACGTATAGAGCTTTACGAGAAAATTATTTACAAAGAAGAAATAGTCATTTTTCCAGTATCAAGAGGTTAACTAAAAAGTTTACAAATAAATAAATACCTACGATTTTGTGTAAAATATTCAAATTAATTATCTAATCAATAATTAATAGATTCATGCAACATTTCATTAAAGGAGACAGAACTAAGTTTCCTTTTCCAATTGTTTTATTTTATTTTATTTTTTTTATTCCTTTAATAAATTGTATGATTTTACTTACGATATAAACCCTCTGGCATTAAATTTTTAACTCCTGCCCACTCAGGAAAATATCTTGTTTAACAATGGGTTATTTGCATTTTCACCAAGTCATCAAAAATATTTCTTACAATTATCGAACATGAATATCACTGTTATAACTCGAGTATCAGAGTTAACAGAGAAATAATAGGAAGAAACACACTGAGTATTACGAATAGCGAAAAAGGTTTACTAAGAAATGATACAGAGTAATTACCAATTTCTAGGTTGAATACTTAATATTATTAAATACGACTATTAGTTTATGTATTTAAAGAAAAATATTAACCTTAATAAACAAGAATAATACTTATCATTATCAAATGAGAAGATTATTTATTAGTATTAAACAAGAATGTTGATAATATTAAAAGTAAACATTACTTAATATTATGAAATAAGACAAATTAATCAATATTATTTAACCATAGTATTACGTGATATTATTAAACACGAATATTACCTAAAATTGTTAAACATGGATATTACTTAATATTATTAACTGTTTGGCTACTAAAAACCACTCGCAGCGGATCTACTACAGAAATACAATAATAATTGGACTTTATTTGAATAGGATCAGTTTTGAGGTGAATCGATAGTGAACTTTGAAATATACCATCATAGAGGTAAAAAATACCAAGAAATGTTGGTCCTGCCGTGGGTGAAATTTGGTCGGCAAAGAGTTAGCAAACATGAATATTACCAAATATCATTGAACATGGATATCTAGGATTGATGTCATTCCCAAGGATATTAGCGTTAGGAGAAATACAAACAGCTTCGTACAAGAGTTGAACTCGCGCCACCGAGTTCATTTCGTACGATAACTCTTGCGTAAAATATCATCATTACCATAATCATATTGCGCTAGCAACACATATATCTATGACAATCTCTCGCTAAATGTCCCTATCTGTCATTAATCCCAAGAGGTCCTCCGTGCTGCACCCAGAATCCATGTAGAGGTGATCGAAGTTCTTGCTGTGCATCCCACACTGACGTGCCCATGTGCAGCTTTCCACTGGAGACATGACTCATGAGTTTGTCCTTACTTCTCCAGCAGTATTCAGCATGTCTTGTTCGTCTTACTTGGATGGTTTGTATGATAGGGAGCAAATGGCCGTATATTTATTTACCAGCCCCTCTGCACAAGCAGGATGTGACACAGGTTCAATTTCTTAAGCGGAGCTTTACAGGCTTGAATTCAGAGTTTTCCTTCTCTTAGACCAGTTGCCTAACCAAGGTTAAAGAGCCCAGTCTACCCTACTATTTACCCATGGTATTTAAGGCCTTTTTATTCAGAAATAAATTTGCTCTGTTTATAAAAATTAAACATTGAGCTCTCATCCGGAACCTGAACTCTACAATAAACTACTAGTAGAGAATAGGACCAGCCTAGAATCACCTCGTATCAAGAAACTTGGTACTCCAACAAATAGTATATATATATATATATATATATATATATATATATATATATATATATACGACGAATATTGGTTGTTTATTTTGTTTTACGGCATATCAACCCCCATTTCTGGTCATTTAAAAGGACTCTGGTTGCTCAACATACTTGCTGTTGCTTAAGTGTTCACCCTTGTAAATATTGAACAGACACATCGTTGCTTAACTTCGCTGATCTAGCGGTAACCGGTGCTTAGAACTTGACTTGACCGTAATTGATTTACATATAAGGTGCCTATCCTTTGAAATCAGGGATCTAATGTAACGACCTAAGAAGGTGGGGCGATCAAAGTCAGGAAAACATTTCAAGGGATGATTTGTCTTGTTTGTTTGTTTTTTGTTTGTTTTGTTGTTCCTTTAGGGTTTGTTTGTTGTTTGTTGTTTGTTTGTTTTTAGTTTCCCATTCTGAATCAAGTGTTCGTCCAAACTTAAAACTCTGCCTCTCCTAATTTAAAAATATCGTGTAAAATTATATAACGAAATAGTGAAAATTAATGCCGACATTAGATTACTTTGATTAAGTTTTCATTTATTATCTAATTAGCTGAGAAGTTTTAATTAATTATTTGATTAATTAATCAAGAGGCAAAACAATATAATCGTGACAATAAGTAAATATGCGAGTGGGTACGCCAAGAATGCGTAATTTGAATAGAGTGGCTGGATGAACATAGTTACATATTACGACGTGAGATATCCAGCCCGGATTGACCAGCCGTGTATATAATTGACCAGGGGTGTATATAATTGGCCAGGGGAGTATACAATTGAGCAGAAGTGTATATAATTAACCGGGAGAGTATAAAATTCACCAGAGGTGTATATTTGACCATGGGTGTATATAATTGACCAAGTGTGCACATAATTGACCAGGAGAATATGTAATTGACCAGGAGAGTATATAATTGACCATGGGTGTATATAATTGACCAAGTGTGCACATAATTGACCAGGAGAATATGTAATTGACCAGGAGAGTATATAATTGACCATGGGTGTATATAATTGACCAAGTGTGCACATAATTGACCAGAGGAATATGTAATTGACCAGGAAAGTATATAATTGACCAGGGGAGTATACAATTGACCAGAAGAGTATATATTTAACCAGGGGAGTATATAATTCACCAGGGGTGTTTGGAATTGACCATGGGTGTATATAATTGACCGGAAGAATATATAATTGACCAATAATGTATATAATTGACCAACGGTGTATATAATTGACCATGGGTGTATATAATTGACCAAGTGTGCAAATTGACCAGGGGAATATGTAATTGACCAGGGGAATATGTAATAGACCAGGAGAGTATATAATTGACCAGGGGTGTATATAATTGAGCTAACATTGATTTACACCCTCCTGATGATTCATTATTCTCTCTTCCCTCTGATCCTCCCGGTGAAACTTTTGATGATCCCTCCATTTGTGTATTTATTGGAGATGCGTGGTACAATAGTTAGAGTTGTAGAAAAAGGACTCGTCGATCCAAGTTCAAATCTCGGATGTGGTTGTTTGCATTTCACATAGTGTTAATACCCTTGGGAATGGTATGTATCCAACTACTCTCCCTCCATCTATAGTTAAACAGCAGGGTAAACTGAGCTCTTTAGTTAGACAACCAGTCTAGGTATAGGACAACACTAATTCCAAACCTTTTAAAATGGCTGAAGAAATAGACCTTGTGTCACATCCTACGCACACTTAGGTATCGGTAAATACATACATACAAATTGCTGGGTTAGTGAGGATGCTTAATAAGATGCTGGAGATTTCAGCAATTACATCTGGTGTAAAGATGCAGATACATGACTGCTACTACTACTACTACAATTACTACTACTACTACTACTACTAATAATAATAATAATAATAATAATAATAATAATAATAATATAACTTGTCAACTGGTAGATTTTGTAGTTTCAGCAGATCACAGGGTGAAGATGAAAGAAAACGGAAAGATAGACAAATACCTGGACCTTGCTAGAGAATTGAAAAACCTATGGAATATGTGTGTAAAGGTGATATCAACTGTACTTGGTGTACTTGGTACCGTCCCCAAAAGCATAGAAAAAACCATAGAGGAACTGGAAATCAACGAAAGAATTGAGACCTTCCAGACAACAGCATTGTTGAAATCGACTAGAATACTCAGAAGAGTCCTGGAAACACGAGGAGACTTGTTGTCACTCAGACCCCAGTGAAAGACCATCAGTCAAGTCTGGTGTGAAAAACTTACAAAGAGTGAAATATAGTAATGAAATGTATAATCCCTTGAACAACAACTACGAGGTCGCAGTCCACCACGTTAGCCACTGCGCCACGGTGACTCCCACTTGAAGAACAAGTAGGATCGAGTTTGTTACACTAATCAATACTGCTAATTAACGAATTACTAATATCTGAACTTAATCCATCATTAATTAAACCTAACAGAGTCACGTGATCAAAATGGCCTTTATAATCATTAGTGGGAGGCGTGCGGTGTAATGGTTATCGGCATAGGAAATGGACTCGGAGATCCAAATTCAAATCCTCGACGAGTCTGTTTGCGTTTCACATGCCGTTAATACCCGTGCAAAATCGATGTATCCAACTATTCTCCTCATCCTCCCCCTGCTATGGGTAAATAATACTGATAAACTGGGCTCTCTTACCTTGCTTAGGCAAACCGTCCAGGAGAGGGAAAACTATGAATTTAAACCGGTTTAAAGTCAACTTAAGAAATTGACAATGTGTCACTTCCTACTTGTGAGGAGGGGTTGGTAAATATATACACAAACTACTCGCTTGTATACCAAGATTGGAATTAAATAGCCCACAAGGGTTGATATGCCATAATAACAAAATCATTTTTTAATTCTAATTTTTTTTTTCATATCTTAAATTTTTGTATATCTTAAATCTTAAATTTTTGAAATTTGTATGAAAAGTTTTTGAATATTTAAAAAAAAATTGAATGAAGGCAATTGTGCCAATTGTATAATTCCACTAAGACTAACTGATTTTGCAGAAAAAAATATAGTAGTATAAGGGGCACTTTCGTAACGGTTATGGAATCGATGATTCAACTTCAAATCAGGAATATGGCTGTTTTCGCTTCACTAAAACCATTGTAAAAGGCATGAACCCATCGTTACCTTCACCCATGTGAAAATAATAGGGCCGACTGGGCTCGTGGCCTCTTTAGCAATTTAAAAAGCCCAGCCGTCCTACCAAGTCCTCCGCTTAAAACAAAAACCAGTGTCAGACACTGTTCATAGCGGAGGGGTTGGGTAAATGCATACAGTAGTAGGTATTTAACCAATCCATTCGACACAAGGTCCCATCTAGGTGTCCCATCCAACGAGGATCGAACTCTCTATTCAGTAATAACGGATCTGTGAGATTATCTTGTTAACTCTAACACCTAGATGGGACGCATTTTATACGCAACCCGATCCGACAGGTAGATTATGACACAAGGTTGCAAATACGGTGCATCCAGCGAGAATAGAACTCGCTATTAAATAGTAATAGCTTTGCAAGACTAGCTAGTGTTACACATAACACCTCGATGGGACACTCTTTATAACCAACCCTTCTGCCACGGGTAGGATGTGGTACAAGTTCGGAATTATGGGGAATCCGTACTCGCTATTCAGCAGTAATGAATCTGCGAGACTAGCTTGCTAACCATTACCCGACGATGGGACGCCCTTTATACCCAACGCTTTTACCACGGATAGGTTATGACACAAGTTCACAAGTATTGGGCATCTAGTGAGGATCGAATTCGTTATTCAGTAGTAATGGATCTGTGAGACTAGCTTGCTAACCATTACCTTACGATGGGACTAACTTTATACGCAACTCTTGCTAACCATTGTCCCACGATCGTCTTTATACGCGACCCGATCCAACGAAAGGGACGTGACACAAGGTCGCAAATATGGGGCATCCAGCGAGGACCGAACTTGATAATCAGAAGTAATGGATCTGAGAGACTAGCTTGCTAATCTTTACTCCACGATGGGACACTTTTTATACGCAACCCGATCCCCTGGTTTGGATGTGACACAAGATCGCAAATATGAAACATCCAGCTCGCGTCGAACCCGCTATTAAGTAGCAATGACCTGCGAGACTATGTTGATAACCATTACCCAATGATGGGACACCCCTTATACCCAACCCTTCCACCACGGGTAGGATGTAACACAAGTTCTCAAGTATAGGGCATCTGGTGAGGATCGAACTCGCTATTCAATAGTAATGGATTTGCGGAACTAGCTTGCTAACCATTTACCGACGATTACATTTATACACACACTGATCCGACAGTAGGATGTGGGGCAAGGTTGAAATTATGGGACATCAAGCGAGGATAGAACTGGCTAATCAGTAGTAATGGTTCTATGAGCCTAGTGTAAATTTCAAAGTTACAACAAGGTCATAACTAGTGGAAACATAACAACACGTTTGTGAGACAAAACATTTTATATAGATAACAGCACATGGAAACGATACATAAAATACAAGATAGTGTAAGATAGTGTATATAAACATACATACATCAAAGGACTGGAACGTCCGTACACTTACTAAGAGGTGGGGACCGAGGCTCCGCCGAGAAAGGGGTAGACAGTAGGCTAACCCATGTGCTTGTTCCGGAGATGTAGCTAAAAGAGGAAGCAGCGTTTTAATGAACGCGCTTAACTACCAGAGGTCCCCCTAGTAAACAAACAGCAACACAGCGAGGAAATAACTCTTCCGGCAAAAGGAAGATAATTCCCTACACTAGTTTGCTAAAAAATGGTGAAATAGATCACTAATTAGTACTGAGCCTAATCTAGTAGTGACCACCCAATCGGAGTTTATCAGGTTTGAATAGTTTTTCCTCTGCCTAACCAAGGTTAAAGAGCCTAGTCTGTCCTACTATTTATCCATAGCTGGAGGAGAGTAGTTGGATTCATACCTTTCCCAAGGATATTAACGTTATGTGAACTGAAGCTTCGTCCGGGATTTGAGCTCGGGTCGACGAGACCACCCAAGCAGAGTTTATCAGGTTTGAATACATTTTTCCTCTGCCTAACCAAGGTTAAAGAGCCTAGTCTGTCCTACTATTTATCCATAGCTGGAGGGAGAGTAGTTGGATTCATACCTTTCCCAACGCTATGTGAACTGAAGCTTCGTTCAGGATTTGAACTCGGGTCGACGAGTCCATTTCCTACGGCTCTAACCATTAGACCACGCGCCTCTAAATTAACCATTACACCACGATGGGACGCCCTTTATACGTAATCCTTTCACCATGGGTAGGATGTGACACAAGCTTGTAGGTATAGGACATCCAGCTAGGATCGAACTCGCTAATTAGTAGTAAGGGCTCTACGAGTCTAGTTTGCTAACCATTACACCACAATGGAACGCACTTAATATATAAAATAATATAAAATAAATTTGATATATTGAACAGAGAAACCAAAAAGCTGTAAATAATATCTTATTCATTTCAAATTTACTGATAAACACTATTTAAGTTAACCTTATTAATAATTTATCTTTTATCGGCTGTTCACAATTTCCTGAAAAGTGATGTGCTGTGGTAAATCTGTCGAGTATATGTATGTATGTATAAATGGCATGTGTACATATAGATAACGGTATAGGTTCTTACTGACAATGCTCGTACGACACACTCAACAACAAAACAATACATTACCAAAGATACCAAATGTCGTGTGATCTTTTGAAATAGATTTCCGGGTAATTGATTTCGCTAATACGTTTCCTATCGATAAAAGATTCAGCTGTTCTGCACCGTAATGTCTTTTTCAAACGAATAGTCAAGCAAAGATACCATTTCCAATGTTTCTCTTTTTAATCATTTATTAAAGAAGTGTATATATATATATATATATATATATATATATATATATATATATATATATCGATGAAATTGATAAGACATTAGATAGAGAATTCTCAGGTAATTAAATGGTATTTAAATACTGTGACCAGATAAATGGTCGAAAGGCATTTCGTCGAATGGACGTTTAACTGAACGAATATTTTTATGAAGGAACAATTCACCGAAAAATAAAAGTATAATGTTGATTTCCTATATATTTTATCACAATATATTTTCACTATGAAAATATATTGAAAATGATGTTTACTATGAAAATATATTGAAAATGATTCTTACTATAAAACTGCATTGAAAATGCGTCTTACTATTAAAATTTATATATACTAGCAAATATATGCACCCTCCGGGTGCAAGTATTTAAGTTTTAATGTAATAAAATATTGTATTAAATTAGAAAGGCTAATGAAACTAAATAAGAATACAGATAAAAAGATTTGAAACAGAGGGAGTATAATAAAAGATTTGAAACAGAGGGTGTATAATAAAAAATGGAACAACTGAAACTTACTCTTCCATCACTCTCGTCTTTCATTCTTATTTTTTTCTAGTTTAAGTATTTAGTTATAAGAGGAAGTAAAGAATAAAATGACAGATATTTTATCCTGTTAATGGATTTCATTTAAGATTCATTGAAGAGATTTTTGCTTATATTCATTAAAATAAAACCAAACAGTTAGAAATCAATAATACTAAGCACATATTTATTAAATTCGATTTTTTAAATATTAATATGCAAATTAGCCTTCCGGTTCACACTGTAAACCGCTATTTTGTTGTATATATAAATATAATTGCATGTTGTCAGTATGTAGACATGGTTAACAGTATATCTTAATAATGTAAGACAATTTTATTAATAATTGAGGTTTAGATCAAAATAAAATCATGGAGAATGTGATGTCAAGGCAATATTCCATATGATAATTTTTTAAGTTAAAAAAAAAAAAAAAAAAACATCGGTGAAATGTCCATTCAGTAAGATGTTCTTTCGGTGTCTTTCGGTCGTTAAGCCGTCAATCTTTCATACTATTTAATTGAAATGTCGTTATTCTCACACTAGACAAATGAATTCCAATTCTAAAAATAATTTTTTCATAATCTTTGAAGTCTTTTATTTACTAGCCTGTAAATTCTAATCATTTCCAAATGAATCAATATTTCACGGGTCATTATCATAAACTACTACGAGGGTCAGCCAAAAAGTACTGCCGTTTTGTTCAGGACAGGCATAATTACCAACACAGGAATATGAGAGGCAAACACTATTCCTGAAACTTAAGTGAAATCTTTAGAGATCCATGCTCCCATTCGAAGGTGGAACATTGCTATTGACAGAAACGGTGATTATGTGGAGAACTAGGGATGTGATCCACAGAGGACAAGATTCATTTTGATGAATAATACATGTTACTGTGTTGGTAATTATACCTGTCCTAAACAAAATGGCATTACTTTTTAACTCACCCTCGTATATACTTTTTTTAATACTATTTTTTTATCATCAGAACCTACTTTAAACTATCATATGTGCAGATCATTAGATAATACTATGTATATTTCGGAAGAGTTACCATATATATATATATATAATATATATATATATATATATATATATATTATATATATATATATATATATATATATATATATATATAATATTTACATGGATAAAATCAAATTCCAAGAATCTTTTCTACTAGCCTTGATTAAAACGCTTAGATAATGGCGTCTATGTTATATATATATATATATATATATATATATATATATATATATATATATATATATATATATATATATATATATATATACCTTACTATGAGAGATACAATGAAATATTGTGTGCTATAAAATTACGCTAATATGCGTCTTCGGCGATGGTTTTTTGATTCATTAATATTGTATTTTTTATTTTTTGTATCTTGGTCTTTTTTTATTCATTTTTTAAAATTTTTACGACAATCAACTCTACAAATCAAGGTAAAAACAACAATTTTTTTTTTCGTTCGTATCTATTTATATATTTCCTCTTATAATCAAGTTAACAAGACGCACAGCTACACTATGTGGCATTAATCGTATTTCATATATTTAAGAATTGTTTTGTATTATATATATATATATATATATATATATATATATATATATATATATATATATATATATATATATATTAAGAAATTTGAAAAAGCAAGTCTTCCAAAAAATAATATGAATCTATTTATCGACGCTTAAACGTTTCGGTTTCTTTAAACCTTCATCAGGATGTATTATGGGGTCAAGAAATTGATGGATGTTTTATAGAGGAGATAAAAAAGTCTTTATTTTTTTTTTTTGTGTGTATATATTTTATAAAGATTTTTTTAAATCTCCTGTCATCTATAAAAATCCATCAATTTCTTCACCCCATAATACATCCTGATGAAGGTTTAAAGAAACCGAAGCGTCGATAAATAAATTCATCTTATTTTTGAAACACTTGTTTTTTCAAATTTCTTAATATTGTCAGATTTATTTCCATATTTTCTCTCTCTCACACACACACACACACACACACACACACACACATATATATATATATATATATATATATATATATATATATGTTGCAAAGTAACTCCCTATTTTAAACTTTTTATAATTTTTTATATACAGGTTTTTTTTCAATTCTTTAATTATGTTCCTTAATATATGCCAATTAAATCTTTGTTGTTGTTGTTGTTGTTGGTACTCCTCGTCATTTTACTATTGTTGTTCGTGAATGGCTGAATCAACATTTTTCTGAAGATGGATGGGTAGACGTGGTCCACATGAGTGGACGTCCAGAAGTTCTGATTTAACACCCTGCGACTTGTTCATTTGGGGTTGGTTCAAGGAACACGTCTACTCTACGAAACCAACGATTATGGAAGATCGTGTAGCACGAATACAAGAATTTATTTCTGCTATTCCACAAGAGTTCCTGGGAAGATCAGTTGATGCGATTGCCGAGTGGCTTCAGAGGCTGGAGGCGAATGCTTGTGTCCATATAGAATTTTAAATAAAACTCCATGTTATGTGTGTTCTTCGTTTTTTGTTTTAAAATTTAATAATAGCTATGAAACTAAGTATTGAATGTATTTTTTTTATTATGAACGAATATTTTATTACTACCTTATTTTTTATTCCTTTTAAAATTCAAATAAAATTTTCTTCTTCTCACTATATATATATATATATATATATATATATATATATATATATATGGTGCGTGAAAAGATGCATGTCGAGAGTTTTTGTACTTTTTGACACACCTTATATTCTGAATAATTAACGTTTCATTCATTCTTCATTTCTATCTTGGTAAATACAGCTTTAAAATCTGTACTTTTTATACACCTTGTATTCTGAAAAAATTAATGTTACATTTATTGTTCATTCATATCTTGGTAAATACAGCTCCAATCCCGATACTTTTTGACACACCTTTTTTGTCACTTTCCTTATATATATATATATATATATATATATATATATATATAATATATATATATATATATATATATATATATTACAATCTCTAAAGTACTCCAAAACAAAAATATTTCAATCACCCAGCTTCACAAACCTTTACTGACTACAGTCGCCACACACTAACTTACTAACAAACTATCGAATTTCTTCAATGGCAATAAATGACTCCATAAAAGTACCATACCCCACAAATAAACCCATTACCATTTTTCTTCACTCACTCATACATTCAATCCTCTTCTTTTCCTTTCCTTTTGTCTCTCATCTTATCATTCTGTACGCCCCCTCATCTTCTGCCCGCTCCAAAATTACCTTTTCAGTACAAAAGTAGACTATAGAGTCGATTTTATCTTCAGAATAAATTCCACAAAGCTTCGCAAAAAAATGAGGAGAAATATCATTTGAATTTAGTTGTGTTGTTTTATCCGCATTTTCACTGTATTTTATATATATATATATATATATATATATATATATATATATATATGTGTGTGTGTGTGTGTGTGTGTGTGTGTGTGTGTGTGTGTAGTATATCAAGAAAGATTGAAAACACACAGGTTTAAATGAGTTAAGTGGTGAGTTTATTGGCCGACGCTGCAGTGTTTCGATCTATTAATTAGATCATCTTCAAGACATTTGTTCGTATATGGAAGGTAATAAGAAAATTTTTATCATAGAATAACGAGAAAAGCGAGTGATAGTTCTTGTTTATCAGTCTGTTTAAAGATATATATATATATATAGACTATGTATTCTAAGGGAAAAAACGACGAATTTGAACACCTCTTGTCCCCATCGTGCGAATGTCAGTTGATTCTTCGAGTTAAATTTGATCAAGATTTAAATTGCGAAATCTCAGGAAATTAGGTTCCGTTCCTCTTATATATTTTTTTTTAATTTTATGACTGCAATTCTGGATTTTTTAGAATTAAAAATGTTTACGCATTTCTCTCAGACAACAATTTCAACTAACTGATTTTATTTCTTTGGGTGCTTTTCGTGACAGTATTTACAGACATTACAATAGGCAAAGAATTTGATTTTTCTTTCGAGAGTTTTGGACGCCCATTAAAGAAATTTTAACGGAAATAAACACATCTCTATTTTGAAAAAAAAAACAACACTAATCAAGTACCTTAACATCAATGATCTGCAGTGCAGTTAACTAAACACATAGGAGGAAATTATGAAAGGTTCACGACCCGACCAAGAACCAAACAAAAAATAAATACTTAGTTGGAGAACAGTAAAAAAGAAATGGGCAAACATTATGAAGATTTGATTTATATTCGAAGATATTTAAAAATTAAAATAGACATAGAAATAGCATTGGAATTCTACATAAAAAATGTGCAACATTTGTAAATCTTAAAAGTAAACAAATGAATACAACGGGTTTTTTTTACACTCTCGACCCAGGTGACACTGGATAGCCGCTTCTAGTCAACAAAAAAAACAAAATAAATACCTAGTAAATACAGTAAAGAAATTGTGCACAAATGATGAAGAATTGATTTATATTTGAAGTTATTTAAAAATTAATACTGTCTCTTACGTAGAAATAGCATTGAAATTCTACTTAAAATATCCAACATTTGTAAATCTCAAGAGTTAACAAGTCAATACTCCTCTGTTGTGGAGTGATAAGAACCCCCCCCACTGACACAATAGACTAGTCTGAAAAGACTATAAATAGTGTATATATTTTGAACCAAAGTTTTTAAAAATACATGTAGTTGACTTCTAATATTGTCTCCCGCGTTTATTCATTACTTACTATCGGACTATCATAGAACAGATTGTATTTCATCCTTGTCGCCAATCTGTTGTATCGCAGTCCAACAATAAATAATGAATAAACACAGGAGACAATATAAAAGTCAACTATATGCATTTTTTATTTTGGTTCAAAATATATACACTATTTATAGACTTTTCAGACTAGTCTATTGTGTCAGTGAGGGGTAAAGTGAAGTGAAGTGAAGTAAAAATATCAAACTTTTTAATAATTATATTATCATACTGTGGAATATCCACAGGTCCTGCTAGTCTATATATTGATATTCATGTTCCTTAATTGTACGACCGTTATTATCATGCAACACCCTCGATTTAAAAATGCAACATTCGAATCGTCCAAGATAAAATGCAAAAATCTAAATCCTGATTATCTGGGGTTGCTTATCCGTCGAATTCTTATTTCTTAAGAGTGTCATCACCTCTGGTAAATAATGTACCGTTCCGTTTTTATTATAAAGAAAAAAAGGTGAGAAAAACGACATGCTACCCAGAAAAATATAATAAGAAAGAAAGAGAGAAAGAAAGAAAGAGAGTAGGGGAAAGATAGAGAGAGGGTCTGAGAGCGTGGAACCGATAACGCTAATCTGTTTCAATCGAACATAATGAAAAGGTGAAAAGAAGGAAGGAAAGAAACAAAAGTGTGAGAGAGTTAAATCAATATTATTATACTTTTTGCATATTGGACTATTTCGTAATAGCTCTTAAAGTTTATTATATATACACTATTTATAATCTTTTCAGACTAGTCTATTGTGTCAGTGATGGGTGCTCACATCACTCCACAACACCCTCTCAATCCAGTTGATGCCGGGTAGCAGTTTCTAGTCAACTATAAAGTAAACAACGATGTTGTATGAGGAGTTATTTTTAATATGGTATGGGCATCTCACATGGTGTCATGGTTAGCAAGCTTGATTTGCAGATCAATGTTTGCGTGATCGGTTCTCACTGGGTGCCCCACACTTCTAACCTTGTGCCACATCTCAGCAAAGCTTAGTAAATAAATATTTTAAATATGGTATGAGCACCTCACGTGGTGTCATGGTTAGCAAGCTTGATTTGCAGATCAATGTTTGTGTGTTCGGTTCTCACTGGGTGCCCCACACTTCTAACTTTGTGCCACATCTCAGCAAGCTTAGTAAAAAATATTTTAATATGGTATGGGCACCTCATGTAATGGTTAGCTAGCTATATTTGCAGACTATTGTTAGTGCGTTCGGTTCTCATTGAGCACCCCATACTTCTGGCATTGTATCACAAGTAAGCTAAGCTTAGTAAATAATTATAAAGGGCACCTTACGTGGTGTAATGGTTAGCAAGCTAGATTTGCAGACAATTATTAGTGAGTTCGGTTCTCACTAGAATCCCCATACTTCTGGCCTTAAGCTACATCTAAGCTAAGCTTAGTAAATAACTATAAAGGGCACCTTACGTGATGTAATGGTTAGCAAGCTAGATTTGTAGACCATTATTAGTGAGTTCGGTTCTCACTGGAATCCCCATACTTCTGGTCTTAAGCTACATCTAAGCTAAGCTTAGTAAATAACTATTGTAAATATGGTATTAATTTGGATCGTATTGCTAAGACCTTCTGATCTGATATTCAAGCAGCTTTCAATATTTATCCCTCTCGGGCCAAAGATTATTCATCCCCTAGCTAGGCTCATTGAAACCCGCTAGACGAGGATCCCGTAGTCCGACGACGCGAGTCACAGGTGGTTCGTTTGCCTGACAACCATCATATCAAACGTCAACATGTCGATTTAACGAGGTTAATCAAGTCATTTATACGTAAATGGCTGTTGTTAATTCACACTTAAGACGAGAGCCATTTGAGAAGCAGACAAACAATATGGACAACCTGCTGCCCAGCGTTTCATGTCAGATACGGCCTCGTGATATCAGGGCCTCTCGAACGACGGACGCTTATTACTGTTGGTGTAATTGTTGAAGACGTTGCTCGGGTGCGATTGAGAGTTGAATGCTTCGCTTTGATAAGAAGAACGATACAAATCAACAGTTAATGTAATCGACGATAGAATAGGAGATATCAAAGAGCAAGTAATCGATTTAAAAAAAACTAAAAACAAGAAAAAACAAAACAAAATTATTATTATTATATGTTATCTGTATATATTAGTACTCTTGTTCCTAGATCTCTGGTTAAAAATGTGACCGTCCAAATCGTCTAAAGTGCAAAGCAAAAATGTGAATATAGATTAGCTGGTATCGCTTAATCGTAGATTTCTTATTTGTCGCATTTTATTTCAGCCAATTTGAAAAATGAAACATTCCAAATGGTATTGCGTCACTTAACGTAAAATTTACATTTTTGTTCTATTTTAATAATGAAATTGTGAATCATGGAAAATACTTTGGTAATTTTGATCTCATGAATTCCTGACATCCTACCTTAATTTAGCGAGCCAATTTCAGGCGAATTTCCAGCCCAAAATTAATGTAGATATTTTAAATGCCTTCCCACAGATTTTTATCGGCAAATCAAATTGAATATTTTACAACCCGCCTTTTAAGCAAGAGAGAGTTAAATCAAGATTATTATATTTTTACATATTGAACTATTTTCAACAGTTCTGAAGTAAAAATATCAAACGTTTTAATAATTATATTATCATACTGTGGAATATCCACAGGTCCTGCTAGTCTATATATTGATATTCATGTTCCTTAATTGTACGACCGTTATTATCATGCAACAACCTCGATTTAAAAATGCGACATTCAAATCGTCCAAGATAAAATGCAAAAATCTAAATCCTGATTACCTGGAGTTGCTTATCCGTCGAATTCTTATTTCTTAAGAGTGTCATCACCTCTGGTAAATAATGTACCGTTCCGGTGAGAAAAACGACATGCTACCCAGGAAAAATATAATAAGAAAGAAAGAGAGAAAGAAAGAGAGTAGGGGAAAGATAGAGAGAGGTCTGAGAGCGCGGAAGCGATAACGCTAATCTGTTTCAATCGAACATAATGAAAAGTTGAAAAGAAGGAAGGAAAGAAACAAAAGAGTGAGAGAGTTAGATCAATATTATTATACTTTTTGCATATTGAACTATTTCGCAAAGTTTATTATATTTCGGTATTAAATAACCCAGAAACAGTTTATATGTCTTGAAACGAATAAACCAAACTAGAAAGAATGAGATATTTCTGAATAAATAGACAGATGATTAGAAAATATGGAAGACCAGACGGATAATAAAATATGTTAGATAAAATCAGAATAAATTAACGAGTTTTGCCGAGAATATTCCACGGGTCTGGTGTCAAGATCCCAAAAGATAGATCAGATGTTTTCCGTTGATCTTTCTTTTAAATAAACGAGCAAAAATATGCGCCCACCGGGTGTAAGTATTTAAGTTTGAATGTAATGAAATATATTAAATTAGAAAGACTAACGAAATTAAATCAGAACGCATATAAAAAGTTTACAATTATGTTGATTATATATTAATTAGTTTCTATATAAAATCGTTCTCCTACCCTCGGGCGGGGGTCCAGTGGTTTCAGCCCTGGGCTACAGAATTTAACAACGTTGGTCTCAGGGGGCGTCCCCCCAGGCAACACCTGATTAGGGCAAGATATTTCTTGCCCAGATGATGACCGCTATTTTGTATACTTAATTTTTTTCTATTATTATCATTTTCTATCATCTTGTATTTAAAATGATTATGAATAGAATACAATGTATACAAGGACATCTCTCTCTCTCTCTCTCTCTCTCTCTATATATATATATATATATATATATATATATATATATATATATATATATATACGGGCTGAATTAAAGTCATACCTAATTTTGTTAATTAATTAATTATAACTAAATGAATTAGGCGTGCATATCGGCTGAAATGTACATTCAGAGATGACTTTTTCTCGATTTGTTTACGCTTTACATTTAAACCGATATGCACGCCTAATTCATTTAGTTATAATTAATTGATTTACAAAATTAGGTATGACTTTAATTAAGCACATATTCTCCCACAAATGGTCGGCCTTCGCCATTTTCAACACACCGTTTAACTACTTCATATATATATATATGTGTGTTGTGTATATATATGTATATATATATATATATATATATATATATATATGTGTGTGTGTGTGTGTGTGTGTGTGTGTGTGTGTGCATGCATGTGTGTGTGTGTTTTCGTGTGTTGTGCGAGTACACGTTGGTTTCCCAGTT
This sequence comes from Doryteuthis pealeii, assembly GCA_023376005.1. Taxonomy (NCBI): domain Eukaryota; kingdom Metazoa; phylum Mollusca; class Cephalopoda; order Myopsida; family Loliginidae; genus Doryteuthis; species Doryteuthis pealeii. Next base: position 40,967,627 of record CM042165.1, on the reverse strand, counting down.
CCCGTTCGTTATAATCAATAAAGAAGGTTTTAACGATCTGAAATTCCAATCAATATTTCTCAGATATCGATTTGATTAACAGAAGAGTAATCAGCTTACCATGTTTTAAAGATCAAAGCG
>CM042165.1:40947507-40965007 GCA_023376005.1 Doryteuthis pealeii | reverse complement strand
AACAAGTAATAAGTATAAATTTGTATATCGTTCAAAATGTAAGTAATTTGTGTATAAGTTTGAGAAATGAATAAAGAATATGAATAACCTTTAAATAAAAAAAACTTTAAAAGATTTGGCTATAATTTATTTCGACCAGGGACTCAATATGAGTCTAGTCTCATCAGATAGCATTTACATAAAGACTGAGAAAAACAGAATAGAGATTTTCTACCTAATAAACATGCATTGTGGATGTACAATGAGATTTTGATGATCCTAAATAAAATCATACAGATTTGTTGTACTTTTTGACACTCCTTGTAATCTGAAAAAAAAATAATTCCATTAATTTTTTGGTAATTTATGAGGAAGTGCGTCCCAGTCTCCTGCCTCAAAAATTGCTAACCGGTGACTATTAAAATAACAACCCCAGCTCGTCGTAATTCTTGTTTATTCATCGTAATGTGTCGTATTTAGATATGGATATGGATACATAGTTTGAAATGGACTGAGATAGATAGATAGATAAACAAACAAAATAATATAGATAGATATGAACAAATAGAGATAGATATTTTCGACAAGTAAATGTTTTTTTTTTTTTGGTGGGGGTCGCATCTTTTTTTGTCGTAATTCTTGTTTATTTAAACTAAAAACAAGACATTAAACAAACATGAATAAAAAAATATCTTAGTATTTAAAGTAATATAGATAAATATGAACAAATTGAGATAGATAGATATATAGATAGATAGATATGAAGATGGATAGTTTTGAATAGACTGAGCTGGGTCGTTATTTTAATAGTCACCGGGTAGCAGTTTTTGAGGCAGGAGACCGGGACGCACTTCCTCATGAATTACCATTTTTTTTCAGAATACAAGGTGTGTCAAAAAGCACAAAAATCTCGATACTTTTTTGACACACCTTGTATATATATTTTTTATTGGTTGATTGCATGAGAGAGAGGGATATATATATATAATATATATATATATATATATATATATATATATATATATATATGGTAGAAATGTGAGGAGATTAATCCGACAGTATGTGGAGAAAAGTAGACAAACACGGGATGTTGTGGAAACTTGATGTTTATTGTCGACGATGCAACGTTTCGGTCTCTTATTAGACCATCTTCAGGACTTGAATATAGTTCTTACTCCAATGATGGAAATTCTCAAAATGCTGAAATTAGAATCCACTAACCACCCAACTACACCTCCCCCTACTGACGACCTTCCGCTTTCAGCATTTTGAGAATTTCCATCATTGGAGTAAGAACTATATTCAAGTCCTGAAGATGGTCTAATAAGAGACCGAAACGTTGCACCGTCGACAATAAACATCAAGTTTCCACAACATCCCGTGTTTGTCTACTTTTCTCCACATATATATATTATATATATATATATATATATATATATATATATATATATATATAGAGAGAGAGAGAGAGAGAGAGAGAGAGAGAGAGTGAGAGTAATAAAGGGATGGGGAGAGATTTTCGCCAGATAGAAATTATTTCCTTCTCATTCTAAATTTGTCCCTTCTGTATAAACTGACATCTCACTCATTTCTTTCATTCTTTCTTTTCCCTTCTTTCTTCTTTCTATTTCTCTAGTTTTCTTTCTTTTTCCTTTCATGTTTACCTTTCGACCCAGCCTTTTTTGCCCTTATCTCTAGAAAAGCCGCAACATCACTGAGTCTAATTTCTTCTCCGTGTAATTTCCCGGCTTAATCGATTAATATCTAAAAGAAATCTGCCCAAGTGTTTAGATGTCAAATGTAATAAAGGCCATCGTCAATAATTTGAGTGAGGGCCATTGCTACTTGGAGTCCAATCAAAGAAACCCTTCCACAGCTCGAATGTTGCTAAGCAATCTTCAATTCCTCTCCTGTCTATTCTCCATGTTTCGTTGATTTTTAGCGAAAAATAAAGAAAGGCCCAAGGCCACTTCACATACCTAGGTAGCAATATCTCATCAACAGAAAGCAATGTCAGTATCTTTCTTCTACTGTTTAACCGCCCTTTCGTCTGGGCGTTAGAATGCATAACTGCACCGACTACACCTCTGCAGAGGGGTAATACTCCTCCAATGGGGCCACCTGTTGGCCGTGGGTGGTGACCCGTGATGCTTAAGGATAGAACCCAGGTGGCTGAGCAGTCCATGGCTTGCAATATTGCACTTTAGGCTTTTCTTGGGCTAGACGGGCGGTCGGAGAGGCCCCGTCCGATCAATCGGCTGGCCACGTCACGCTCTAGCACCTATATGGTTGCTCCAACCCTATTGCCCTTATGGTAACCTCCAATCCTTCTTATCATATGGGTGCTAGAAGCGGTGGCTGAGGGTCTACATGTCCTGGGAATGACGTTAAACTCTATCTGATGGTGAGGTTCCAGTTCTGGAGGTTTGGAGAATGTGGAGCACCATTCATCACCATTACTCCCTGGTCCACTCTGACCCGGAGTGGTAGTACGTGTTAGTATGGGTTGAATAGTAAAACATGTATTTATAAACAAAATTCTATTACGCATTAAGAATTAATTTATTTCACAACTTTTTCGGCATTAAATGACTCACTGAGGTTGATATGCCGTAAAACAAACCAAACCAAACCAATTTTCAGATAGTGCACGTGTGTGTGTGTGCGCGCATGTGTATGCACGAGCAAAGATTGCACGTGTTTCTTTCAGATAACATATTTAATATGAATTTCTTTTTTGCTTAGAAAACATGAAAGCTGAAGAGCCGACATGATATTAAACACGTCTTTCGTCCCGTTTCATGTATTGTTTATCTTGTATATCTAAGAGAGATTTTGATCTTTGAAGAATACTGTAAAATGTCATAAATTACTGAAGACTGTAAAAGAATTCCAATTGAATGAAACTGGAAAATGAAAGAGAAAGCGAAAGTGAAAGTAGACACTAAATGCGGCTTACATTCTCCGCTCGATCGTCCTGGTCTCCAGCCAATCTGTTTCGTCTGTGAATGTAATTGATCTTTCTTGTTTTTTTTTTTATGCGCCGAGTGCAAAATTAATGATTGAATTTTTATACTGTATTTCATAAAGGTGGAATTTAAAAGATTCGGATTTACACGCATGTAATATTAGACATACGGTATTTGGCACGTGTTTACACTATATTCAGAGACGGAAGTATCTAAAAGCGGAAATGGCTGAGTCGAGCTTCATTTGAGCATCTCTTCCTCTATGTTTTGTCAGCTAGGCCTGTTTTTTTAAACATGTCTCATTTTTTGCTATACCTGTAACGCAGAATCTGAGAACAGACAATCCCCTATTTGTCTGAATTTTTTTTAGATGAGGCTTGGTAATTGTATTATTATTTGTATTTGTATTATTTGGATTTTCCGGGCAATTGTCCTCATCTTTATTGTTATATACATAATGTTTCGGCCAATTTCTTTTCCGGCCTTCTTCGGTTTCTTTTAGTTTAGAATAATTCAGAAATAATTTCTTACAAAGAAATATTCTTATTTGAATTGTTATTAGCCTAAAGAAATCTTTACCTAATTTGTTATCTATGGCCATGTTGAATGGTGGTGTAAACCAGATGATTTTTCTTGGTTTATTTTTCCCTTTATAAGCTCTATTGGGTGTTTCATTTGTTTTATATACTAGTTCGGTATAAAAATGAAAAATTTTAAAAATGGACTCTCTCGTCGATTTTCGACGCATGAGTGTTCATCCAGTGAACAACCAACACAGTGATTTGTTTATAGTGGTGAAGGCTTGTGTTGGACCATTCCACACTTTTTGGCACAGACGATAGGAAAGAATTGGTGCATCAAGGAATGCCACGAACCCAATCAACGACTGACCTCAGGAATTTTGAATTCAGAGTTATCCCTCTTCTTGAGTCGTTACCTACCCAAGGTTAAAGAGCCCAGTCTGCCTACTATTTAACCCATAGCTGGAGGGAGAATATATCGATTCATACCTTTCCCAAGGGTATTAGCGCTATGAGAAATGCCAACAGCTTCGTCAAAGAATTGAACTCAAACCGATGAGTCCATTTTCCACGACGCTAACCACTAGCCCACGCGCCTCCATGTTCGGTATAGGTGTTTTATAAAATGGGAAATTATTTTAAAAAAAGCCAAGCCTTACAAAGATGGCCTATACAATTGTAGACTTATTTATAACCAATTATATGGTTTATGGGCCGGGTTAGCCCAGTCGGTAGAGCGTTCGTCTAGAAACCACACGGTTCCTAGTTCGATACCGGTCCTCGCCAACTCAGCATATGAGTAGCACAAGATCTGTGCGGTAAAATAAGGAGTTGACGGTAGGTGTGGTGCTTCACCTCAGACACAAAAACAATCTCCTTAGTCTAGCGCTAGTGAAAATGGGATAGACTCCCTCGCCGATTGGCTGATACCGACTTTAGGCCGAAACCTTTACTTTATATGGTTTAAAGTAACTATTCCTATATACTAATAATTTTGATTTGCACACAATTATATGGTTTTCAAGTATTCCCAATTTGCAAGCAAAGGGGCCGGGTTAGCTCAGTCGGTAGATCATTCGGCTAGAAACCACAAGATTCTTAGTTCGATACCGGTCCTCGCCAACTCAGCGTATGAGTAGCACATGGATCTGTGCGGTAAAATAAGGAGTTGGTGGTAGGTGTGGCGCTCCACCTCAGATGCCAAAAAACAATCTCCTTGATCTAGCGCTAGTGAAAATTGGATAGACTCCCTCGCTGATTGGCTGATACCGACATTAGGCCGCCCCGATGACTTTACTTTTACTTTCTATGGTTTAAAAGTAACTATTCCTATTCACTAATAATTTTGGATTTGCACACAATTATATGGTTTTCAAGCATTCCCAATTTGGAAGCAATTATAGCTAAGTTAGTCAGTAGAGGATCTGCTTCGGAACCACAAAATCCCGGGTTTAATCTACCCTGATGATTACATATGTTTTACGCCTGTTTCTCTATCATTATTGATTTATTTTATATTTAAAATAATTTTGAATAGAATACTCTATGTGTAAGCTAATTCAGGTCGAAACACGCGTCGACATTGAATAAATTCCATCCATACCCAAATATATTTGCCATACATTTCAACATATATCTGTATCTATAGAAATAAAATCAATGCTCGTGTTCCTTAATTGTACGACCTTTATCATATTGCAACCCTCTCTGCTTAAAAATGAGACAGTCCAAATCTTCCATGATGAAATACAGATCCTGGTTATCTGGTGTTGCTTATCCGCCGAATTCTTATTTCTTATGAACCACGTAACCTCAGCTATGTAATGGAACTTCCCGGTTTTATCAGAAAGAAAGATAAGGAAGAAAAAGGACATGCTACACAAAAGAAAGTTGATATAAATAAAAAAAGAAAGAGATTAGGGGAAGATACTGAGAGGGGTGAGCGTGCGTAAGAATAACGCTAATATGTTTCAAGTGAACCTAATGAAAAGATGAACAGAAGGAATGAAATAAAAATGAGAGCGAGAGAAAGAGTTTAATCAAGATTATTATAATTTTTACATATTGAAATATTTTGCAATAACTCTTAAGTAAACATATCAAACGTTGTAATAATCAAATTATTATACTGTGTTATATTCACAGGTCCTGCTAGTTACTATAGTTTTAATAAGAAAAATACATATTTTATGTGTCAATTAAAACATGAATAAGAAATTATATATCTTTAATTGATATTTATCTTAGCCTTGCTGTCGTAAAACGCAATTCTTGTAATTGCGCAATGACAAGAGTCGTTCGGTGCCTTTGTTTCTCCTAATTAGATCAAAAACGCTCTGAAAGTGAAAGAGTTAAACACTGAAACACACCTTACGCTTATCCGGACACATTTGATCATCTTGGAGCAAGCGATGCTAGTCATACACCAGCGAGTCGCCATCAGCGTCGGACTTAATTTTCGAATGTGTTGATTGGATATTCTTCCACTGAATTCTGTTTACCTTCATCGTCACATTCGCCCGTCTACTTTCACTTTCGCTTTCACCTTTTTACTTTCACTTTCACTTCATGTTTTGTTTTCGTCCCTCCCCCCCCCACCTCACGTCTCCTTGGCACATCCGTCTAATTTTGGCACTGTCGTGTCTTCTTGTCGGCCTGCCGGTCATGTAAGTTTCCTGGCGGTATCCATTATCACTCTTCATGTAATTAAGGGAGAGTAATTGCGTTTATCGGTTGAAGAAAGGGAGTCGACCGGAATGTGGGATGGGGGTCGGAGGGACGGCAGTAACGAAGAGCGCCAAATTGAAACGAGCTCTGAGGACGCTTGGGAGAGATCTTTGAAAAGGGACAAACGCCGATTTCGACCAACAGTTTAACATTTTAGAAAAGCGTTTCGACCGGCTGTAAACGAAGACACACTTAACACCTAGAATGTTTGGGTTTGACGTAACTGGCCAAATAATTAGGGGCTTAATTATGTGCATCAATATTCGCTGTCCACTAATAGACAATCTCTGCCTCATTATCGATGAACTGATTAATTGATAGATTTTTCCTACAAAATCATATTCGTATGACTGAGAAATACGCGTGTTATCTATCTACTGCATGGTTATCAGTGGGAGAGCATTCCGCGTGCCCTCATACCATACTTAATCTTTCGTAAAAAAAAAAACAATTTTTCAATTTCATGGATGACTCTTGCTGTATTTCTTGATTAATTTCTATTAATACAAAATTTATTTCCAGTTTAAAAAAATTTATTATCGAATAAAAAAAAATCAACTTATTTGGATTTTTCGAACTATTTTCATCATCTTTATTGTTATATACAAAACGTTTCGACCAATATGCCCTCCGGCTTCTTTTCATGTGTAATATTTTTTTATTTTTTTATATTTTTAATGATGCTCATTATGTTACTAGTTTTCGACTTAGACAAAAATTGGACCTTAAATAATCGATTTAATTAATTTTAATTTGTTTTTAAAATGAATACCAGCCGAATTTTTGGGTACACTTAGCTTAGATCGATCGTATTTTTGGGAGGGGGGGGGGTGATGTAAAAAATAAGAATTTACAGGAAAGAAAAAAGAATAAACATGGGAAGATGAAGTTTAAAAAATTTAATTTCAAGAAATACTAACCCAAGAATTAAAATTATTAAAATAATTATTTTTCACCACACAGACAAAACGTACAATAATAATGAATAAGTTAGAAAGTCTTCTTTGTTACTGTTGCTTTTTTTAAATTAAAAAAATTTTTTCAAATGTTATTTCCTTCTTTGTAAATAAAAATGTGTCTCTTGAATTTCGGACATACAACTTTTTTTCTCGCTCTGAAAATGTCGTCTGTTTTTTCTTCAAATTTCCCCGTTCTTCTGTTTATAGATTAAAAGTTCAAGGGAGGAAATTTTTTTGTTTTAAAAAAAATTGTTTAGATTTAAAACTTAACAAATTTGTAAATTATTTTTTTTCTTTCTTCCTTTTTAAGTATTTTGAACTTGTTAATTCCTTTTAATATAATTTTAAACAAGTTATGATATAAGTGTATTCGTATGTTGTGATAAAGTTGATAATAGGAAGATTACTTAAATTCAAAAGCAAACTGGGGAACCTTCTCGAACTTAGAAACTTTTTCTTCGAATTTGGGAACCTTCTCTTTGATCTTAGGAACCTTCTTGTCGACTCGAAGCCTTCGTGTCATAATCAAGAGCGTTCATGGAAATTAGAACCCCTTATTCAATCATGACTGTGCACAAGTGTATTCTATGTTGTTATCGCCCTTGGCATGGATTGATCCCGCAAACTACAGATAATTGTCTTTTAAAAAAACGGATATAATCTACATTCTGTGGCTCTAATTGTGGGTCTCTGTTGAGTGTGGAGTCACCCCAATAATTTGACAATGATTACATGGTTTCAAGTAACTAATAATAATATGAATCCTTAGGACACAATTAATGACACAGTATCTTCTCTATTGTGGTATTTATAATCATCACGTTGCGACCACTATATCCGCCGGCCTTCCTCAGGTGTTTGCTGTTTATCCGAGCATAACAATGGCCCAACCTAGGAAATCATTTTGAATAGATTGGCTGTTGATCAAACAACGCCTCGAAGAACTTGTGAATATCTTATTCAAATAATGACATTATTTTTGCATGCCTATCATTCCGACATGCGCCACGAGAAGCATCATTATCCTTTGAATAAAAGATACAGCAATCGAAACGTTGTGACTTTATATACCACAATAGATATAAGGAAAAGAGTTTGAAAAATCAAAATTATACACAACAAGCCTCATCTAAAAAATTCAGACAAGTAAGTATTTAATCATATAAATAATCTGCACATATTTTTGCAGACAAAAAGAGACCGAATCTCCATTATTAATAGATTTAAAAAGTATTCGTATTATTGTCTGTAACTGAAACTACATTACTGCTTACGTCATATTACCCAAAATCATCAATACATAAAATAAAGAGCCGCATTATATTATATACACCCAACATTTGAGTAAACAAACTTAGACAGTCCTTATTGTTTTTTTTTTAAGTTTTAATAAATACATGCCTGCTATTATATATTTATATATAGTTTTATTTTGATATATATTTAAAGTCATCTAATGTATAGAGTTTTATGAAAAAATTATTTACAAACAAGAAATAGTCATTTTTTTTTCAGTTTCAAGAGTTTAAGAAGTTTACAAATAAATTAAGTCGTCGTCGGGGCGGCCTAAAGTCGGTATCAGCCAGTCAGCGAGGGAGTCCACTTTTCAATAGCGCTAGACTAAGGAGATTGTTTTTTAGCATCTGAGGTGGAGCACCACACCTACCATCAGCTCCTTACTTTACCGCACAGATCACTGTGCTACTCATACGCTGAGTTGACGAGGACCGGTATCGAACTAGGAACCTTGTGGTTTCTAGCCGAACGCTCTACCGACTGAGCTAACCCGAAATACCTACAATTTTGTGTTAAATTTATGAGTAAAATATTCAAAATAATTATTTAATTGATAATTAATAGATGCACGCAATATTTTATTTAAGGGGGACAGAACTGAGTTTCGATTTCAAATTGTTTTTTTTTTTTTTTTTTTTTTTTTTTACTCGTTTAATGAATTTGATGATTCTACTTATGATATAAACCCCCTGACACTGAATTTTAACTCCCATCCCATTCAGGTAATATATTTCAAAAATTGATTTATTTGCTAGTATATCTAATTGATCCATTGGTGGAAACTTAACAATTACTACTACTTCGCTCCTGAGTGGTTCTGAGAGTAATACAAACTAAGAGGTTGGTTGGTTGATTGGTTGATCATTGTGCCGAATGAAGTCATTTTTGTAAACAAATTATTTGACAATTAAAACTTAATTTTATTTTATATAATTACTGTTGCTTTTTATTCCTACACCCCAGCTAAATACATTCTTCACAATTAATATACATTTATTTCTAGTTTAACTTCATCTTATTATTGTTGCTTTTTCCCAACACTCTAACTGAATGAACTTTTAATTATTACGATCATATTATTACTAGTTTTCCTTCTGTTACGTAGCGCCTTTTCTTTTCTTCTCTGTCTAGTCTTCTATCTTCTAATAGTCTTCTAATGGTCGGGTATATCTTCTACAGGTCTCGTCTGGTCTTCTTGTATGGGGATTCCGTGTCTGGTTCTGCTGGGGACCATTTCTTATCAGAAGCCTTGTGTCATTGTTAGCTTTTAGTAATAACAACAAGACTTCGATTTACCTTTGATGTTATTTTATTCCGGATCCCCATAACCAGACAAAATGCGCGCTGAGAGTTACATCTTGCTAGCTTCTAACTCTGCAACTGACTAACTGCAACTCTTACTGAGTTCCTTACACCTTAAACCGGAAGGGCTTCTATTGCCTTCCGATTCCCACGGTCCCTTTCCGCAAGGCAAGGTCAGAGTGAGGTCAAGCATTGTCACTCACTCTCAAGGCCATCAGCTGCACTGATCGCCATAAGGATTTCTATACTACCTTAAAAAGTAATAGGGATCCAATTAATATGTAACACTTCATGTTATCATTGTTGGATGGTTTGGTTGTTTTGCGGCATATAAACACTTTTCGGGTCATTTTTTTTATTATATGAGTTCTAGAAGGGGGTAGCTGAAGGTCAACCACCAGTTTCTTTATTCTACCAATTTATTTAATAAAAATGGGTTTAAAAGAAAAAGACTTTGAAAAACATTGAATACAACAAGAATGGATAAAACAAAACGTCATCGTCATAAAATAACCCAACACGGGTTGACATGGCGTAAAATGCAACCTACCAACTCATCTCTCTAGCGAGGACGCAATCGTCAGATCTTAAGCCCCATAGGTGGGAAGAAACTGAGTTTTAAATATCACCATGATTGCTTAATGGATATTCTATAAATGGCTCCTCCGGTTTTAAATTCCCGTCAGCACGTTTACGTAATTGCCCAAGTAATTCAACATGTGTAATTATTGGTCACGTGATACAATCACGATTAGGTAACGGGCCACCGTCCACCATCTTACGTTGTCTCCTATGTTACTGAATAGGAGAGACGTGTCACGTCAGCCAGCCATGACGGCGTTCTCAGATCAACCCGCATTGCCGAATACGTTACACGAGAGTCTATTCAATTTCCAATAATACGTTGATTTCCATTCATTATAATCCATGATATTTGTGTATTTATCTCGGTTGCCTTATCAACTTTCACTTTCACTTTCACTTTTTCTGCCAATTAATCACATATTCATAACGTTTTCTTTTTCTTTACTTTTAACAGGAGAATCGTTTAAGTGTTTTATTTTGTTGACTAATATTACCGTGTTATGCAGTACTTATAGATCTGGTATACTGAGATCATATTATATAAAAAGGATAAATCATACACACATACTATCTCTCTCTCTCTCTCTCTCTCTCTCTCTCTCTCTCTCTCACCACACACAACACACACACACACACAACACACACACACACACACATATATATATATATATATATATATATATATATATATATATATATTCACATAGTTTGAAAATTAAATAGGCAAGAAAATTAAATAGCAAGAAATTATGTCTTCGTCTTTTAAATATTTGCTCTATTAATGACATTGAGCACACATTACAATGAATATACCAAATGATATATATATATATATATATATATATATATATATATATAGTGTCTGTGTTGGTGTGTGTGTGTGTGTGTGTGTGTTTGTGTGAAATGTAATGTGGTTGAAAAAAAGTAAATTAAAAGTGAGTTTGAAAAAAAAATTGAATACCCTACAAGAATGAATTAAACAAAAACGTCTTCGTCATAATATAACCTAACAAGGGTTGACATGCTGTAAAATACAACCAACCGACTCATCTCTATATACAAGATGAAATATGCAGATTGTAAGCCCAGGAGGTGGGAACAAATTCGAAAAAGCTTCAAAAGACCGAACAAAATATAATTTGAATTTAGTTGTTGTGTTGTTTTATCCGCACTTTTCCTCTAATTTCAACCACATTTTGTTGGATTTACCCAAACCTTGACTTCCCCACACACACATATAATATTTTATATATATATATATATATATATATATATATATATATATATATGTGTGTGTGTGTGTGTGCGAGTGGTCTAATGGTTGGATTGGTCGACCACGATTTCAATTCCTGGACGAAGCTGTTTGCATTTCACATGACACTAATACCCTTGGGAAAGGCATGAATTCAATTATCTCTCCAGGTAAGGGTAAATAGCAGTGCAGACTGGGCCCTTTAATAGTGACTAGTAACCAGTCTAGGAGAAGGAAACTCTTCTCTCTCTCTCTCTATATATATATATATATATATATATATATATATATATATATATATATATATAAATAGACAGAGAGAGTTTCTAAAAACGTAAAAAAAGCGTGTACAATTATTTATACTGCCCTTGATTTTAATGTTCACGCAAAGAATGTTCATAAGATCATCAGATGGATTGAAATACCTTGGCACTGTGCTTTATATTATTACTCAAACTAATGGACAGAAAAAAGTCACGTTGATTAAAGTTTAGAGAATAACGAGCTGGGACCTATAAAGGATGCCGTGAGCTGTCTTGAACAAATCCTGGAAATACCACAAAAAAAAACCACTTCCCCCTGATCGCAACGTCTTGTCAAGCGACTGCCACTCCTTTATTCATTGCCCGTTTGTGAGCTTGTTTATGACTTTTCAATCTTGCCAGCGAATTGCATAACTTAGAACATATCTGGCACACAAAGCGATTGGTGTTTGACTGAATCGACAGACGTTGTATACGCATTGCTGTAACTCTCATGTGTCACTTGAGACCAGCAGCTGTTCGGCACACTTTTGTGCAGCAGGTAAATAAAAAGTCCTCATGTTGGGAATAATGCTGGGAATCAGAATGTGGCATGTATATATAAATATACATACACACATACATACACACCAACTGCACTTTTTATATACAAAGGACATTAACATAAGCCTAAGAATGTTGCTCGTTACCTCGAATTGATTGGTCAACGATTGCCAACAGAACAAAGGCTGAATGAAAGAGTGTAAAGTGAATAGATAGATTGTTAGATATAGATAGATTGTTAAATATAGATAGATAGATAGATATATAGATAGATAGATATAGATAAATATATTGTTAGTTATAGATAGATAGATAGATAGATAGATAGATAGATAGATATCTGTTAGGAGTTCTCATCACAAAGCAAAAAAGATTGAGCGAGGGAAAACTTAACGCAGTAAACTCGTACGATAAATAGATATAGATGGATAAATATATTGTTAGATAGATAGATAGATAGATAGATAGATATCTGTTAGGAGTTCTCATCACAAAGCAAAAAAAGATTGAGCGAGGGAAAACTCTTAACTCAGTAAACTCGTACGATAGATAGATATAGATAAATAGATTGTTATATATATTATATATATATATATATATATATATATATTATAGATAAGAGAGAGAGAGAGAGAGAGAGAGATAGATAGATATCTGTTAAGAGTTCTCATCACAAAGCAAAAGAGATTGAGCGAGGAAAACTCTTAACTCAGTAAACTCGTACGTTTGGGCACTCGTAAGTCAAGGTATCACGGTAGATAGATAGATAGATAGATAGATAGATATGAACTGAATGGCAAAGAAAGAAAAGTCCGCTGTTGCCAAATACTGCTACAATAGCAGAACAGTGACTTCAGTGAAAGGACAGCGCATGACGATCAGATGTGATACATTGAATGGTTTGACATTTGGCAAGATTTGAAAGACAATCTCACGCAACAAGAACACTTCTTCTCGTCATGTCACATTTCTATTCAAAATTCTTCAAATAAATCGTTTGTTCGTTCCTTTTATTCATCTTTGTCTATATCGGTGATTTGTTTGCATCTAAAACACTCTGGATTCTTTCCATTTCCCCCATATAAAACAAGCTATTCGCCTGAACAATGTTCCGGAAGTGTAACAAATAGACAAAGTCTGGTTAGTTGGTGGGTCGGTTGAAGTTTATGGCATGTCAACTCTTGTTGGGTTATTTTATGCCGAAGAAGTTTTCTTTTATACATTCTTGATGGTATTATTTTTTTTCAGATTCAGTTATTTAAACACGTTTTTAAACTCATTTTTTTCTATTCAACTCATAGATAGGACCCTAACAGGTACTACCACTCCGGGTCGGAGTGGACATGGAGTAATGGCGATGAAAGGGTACTCCACACTCTCTAGAAATTCAGAATTTAAATTTCACAATTAGATGCAGTTTAACCTCATAACCAAGACTACCTCAGCCATCCACTTCAAGCACAAATATGCTAAAAAGAGTTGAAGTTTTTGGATAAGAGTAATAAGCTGGGACAATCATATAAGGTGCTAGGACTTTACGTAACCAGCCGATTGATCAGAGGGGGCCTCTCTGACTACCCGTTTAGCATAAGTAAGGGCCAAATGGAGTTTTGTATGTCATGGACTGCTTAACACCATGATTCCGTCCTTAAGTATCGCTACCTATGGCCAACAGCTTGTCCCATTGATACTACCCCAATACGGAGGGGCAGTCGGCATATTCTACAGCCCAATCGACAGGGTGGACGTCTGGTTATACTAACAATAACTAATACGAGTATGCATACTTGTAAAATAATGAGACCTGGAATAATGGAAAAACACATAATTAAGTTAAACGTGTAAATGATGATGGAAATTAACTAGAATAAGGATGACGTGTGGATGACTGACCTGTTCGCTTCTGATTGGTCAATGAGTGCCAACAGTAACATAAAGATCATAAACACATTTTCAAAAGAAAACTTATTGATACAAAGAGCACAGAAGAAAGAATGAGATTATGTTGGAAATAAAAAAAGAAGGAAGAAAGAGAAAACTCACTACATATAGCAGATTAGTTGTGACGACTTCTGATTATTATTTATTCAACTTAGATTGGCACAAGGACATAATAACTGAGCACCTAATGAAGATCGAATTCACTACATATAGCAAACTAATTTAGACTAGCTCATATTGTTATTTATCCAACTTAGATTGGCACAAGGATATAATAACTGAGCACCTAGTAAAGATCGAGTTCGCTAGATATAGCAAATTAATTTAGACTAGCTCTGATTATTATTTATTCAACTTAGATTGGCACAAGGACATAATAACTGAGCATCTAGTGAAGATCGAATTCACTACATATAGCAAACTAATTTAGACTAGCTCATATTGTTATTTATTCAAATTAGACTGGCACAAGGATATAATAATTGAGTACCTAGTGAAGATCGAGTTCCCTAGATATAGACTAGCTCTGATTATCATAAGTAGAGCATTAGCGTTCAGCTAGAAACCATGAGGTTCCTAGTTCGATACCGACCCTCGCCAACTCAGTGTATGAGTAGCACAGGGATCTGTGCAGTAAAGTAAAGAGTTGATGGTAGGTTTGGGCTCCACCTCAGATGCAGAAACAATCTCCTTGGTCTAGCGCTAGTGAAAAGGGGATAGACTCCCTCGCTGATTGGCTGATACCGACATTAGGCCGCCCGATGACTTTTTACTTAACTTTAGAAATGATAGAATCATCAAAAGATACCATATATGGAGTATTATTTGAGGTTCAAAAACATTTAGAATATCTAGGATCATCAAAACGTACACTATGCAGAGGAATACACAAGCTTTTAAAACTTTTAGAAGTGTGGATTATCGAAAGATCCCATGAGTAGAAAATTACATAAACTTCCAATAATAAGTGAACAGAAATTCGTCGGGTTGGACAGCCAGATCTTTCCACCGAAAAAGACGTTCTCCCAGCTGGCAAAGTCCCCTGACCAAGTCCTTGAGCCTGCAACAATCTTTTCTAGCAGTCCTTCGTCACTCGCCTCTTCTTTCTAGCCGTACGTCAGTGCCCTAGTCAGCAAGATCAGAATGCAACTGTTTCGGTGTGGTAAAGCAGGACTTAAATAATCATTAACTGCCCTGACTAAAATCCAACATACGGATCAATCGTGCAGTGTAGGATTTTGAATACGCGCCAACGAGGTAGTCCGACTCACGATTAGGAGAATGAGAGTTCAATCTCCCTAATCGTCCGCTACACTCCCCCTGATCTCATTTTGCACGCCAGACAGGTTCGTGCTCGCTTTGAGCTACCACGTGCGTAATTTTTCTCGCCACCCCCACCCACCCGATCTCATGATCACAAAGATGACAGTCTGGCGGCGGGTGTACTTCTTCACAAAGGCAGGGTGGGGATCCTGCTCCTTCCGTGGGTGCACTGTTTAACTCAGTATCTTCTTCATCATCATGCATCAGACTCTCCGTCATATCTCGCAGCAGACGTTGTGCTGTCGGAGTCTTCTTCCGATGCGGTGACACAGTGGCGTGGGCACAGAGCCTTTATGTGGCGGGGTATACCGTCGACCAGAAAGGACTGTGGGCTCATTATTTTGGTCACCTGACCCCTGCCGAACTGCGAGTTGCACCGGGCTCCGCGGCTTTAACCCACACAAGAGCTGTTGGACCTGTCGACGCTGTCGCATCATTAACCCCTTTCCCACTAACTTCGTATCGATAGATCCCGTTGGCGGGTGCAGTGGGGGTGATACGTTGTCTTTGGGTGTGATGTTATAAAGTAGACAGCCTCCTGTATGGGACAGCACATCCTGGTCGCAATTCGTTTCAATGTGTGGTGACATCGCTCCGCTATGCCATTCCCGGCTGGGGTGTATGCGCAACGGAAACGTAAGTGAATTCCCCACTCATGTGCGAAAGCTCGGGACTCTTTGCTGTAGAAGGCTGTGTCGTTGGCTGTAAGAATCTCGTGCGGTGGATCCCACTCGAAAAATACTGTCTCCAGCTAGTGAATCACGCTTGCCAAGTCTTGCCTCGCCAACTGCTTCCAAATGGAGAAACGCGACGGGCCACAGTCTATAAGCGTTAAAAAATGGTAGGCAATGTAATACGTGATGTCCATTCCTAACCTCTACTAGATCCTATTCATTTCCAGCTTTCTCTTTTCCCAGTGGATCGGTGCTGGGTCTATGGACTGGCATTACTTGCACATCCGCACGGCTGACTTAACGGCTGACTTTGTTGTCGTTGGCAAATTCCCTGACAAAATAGGTGGTGCGCCACACTCCCGGGTGTCCACTGCTTCTCTGGATAGCCATGATTTGATTCGCATCCAGCTCGTCCATGTGGAGTGCGCCGATCAGTGGTTCAAGCTCGTTTTCCTTTTTCATCGCGTCAAAGCTTTACATTCAAACATGAGATTCAAGGAATTCTAGAAGGGCCTAAATCATCGAAAGATGCCATATGTAAAGCATTATTTGAGCTGGTCATCTAGTTCGCATAAATGATTGCCGAATCCCAAAACAACTATTTTACGGGGAAATCTCAACTGGCAAATGACGTCATTGCAAACACAAATTGAGGTTTAAGGACTGCCATACGGACACTCAAAAGAATAATGCTATTGCTGTGGAGGACTGTGAGAAGCTAGCTTGTAATAGACATGGCTGGAGAGCCACCATCTGCCTGTCTGTGGAAGAATTTGTGTCCAACCCAATTAAATACCAAAAACTGAAGCGGGCTATTATAAAGGGCAATTTTTAATCCAACAACATTCAAAGTGGAGAAGTTCCAACATGTAGTTTATTGAAGAGTATTTCTCTCCAGGGCTGAGAAAACACAAGGATAGAGTGTCAAATGCTACCTGGCATCTAACTATGATGATTAAAAAAAACAGGAAATGGTCTTACTCGAACATGAGTTGACAGCCATTATTATTTGAGCTACCCAAATTTTAGAATAGTTATGATCATCAAAACAAACCCTGTGTCGACATTACACAAGCTTCAAAATCTCAAAAGAAGAGCAAGGATCCTGACAAGTTATATCATGCAGAACATTTCATACACTATCAAAAACACACAATATGTATAGA
>CM042165.1:40925007-40942507 GCA_023376005.1 Doryteuthis pealeii | reverse complement strand
TTGCGCCAAGGTATTCATTTGGACATGAAGACTTAAATGAAAAATAACGTCTTGCATTGTGACTATGCGGCATTGGACAGTTTTGGGTTAAAGAACTTGTTCAAGGAAGGGTTGGCTTTTTCAATTGTATTAATTCAAACCAGTAATAAATATTTTTAGAATTATGAAGTTTTGTTTACTAAATGTAATAAACCTATATTGATATTTACAGGTATAACCAGTCAATACAAATCAATGCATATACATATATATATATAAATATATATATATATATATGTGTGTGTGTGTGTGTGTCTCTCTCTGTGTGTGTGCATGTGCGCGTGTGTGTATGTATGTGTGGGTAGATCACTCTGCGCGTTTGCTTGTGTGTGTATGAGTTTGTCTGCGTGCGTATATGCATATATGCGTATATGTGCAGTATAATGTGCGTATGTATGTATGAAGGTACGAGTGAATGAATGTGTTCATATATATATATATATATTATATATATATATACATACATACATATATATATATAAACATCTGTTTATATATATATATATATATAAATATATATATATATATATATATATATACTGAGAGAGAGAGAGAGAGAGAGAGAGAGAGAGAGAGAAATAAATAGATTGATAGATAAATAGATAGAGATAGACTGATAAATGTATATATATTTTATGTGTGTGTGTATGTGTGTGTGCGTGTTTGTGTGTGTGTGTGTATGTGTGAATAATCCAATATATACATACACGTGTTTGCACACATTTATTTTTATACACATATATACCCACATGTATATGCAACTGTGTGTATATTTTTATTAAGAAAAACAAAGCAAAGTGGCTATAACAGAAATGCTATTCTAAATCCCGATATCCTCTCCACATATATCGTTAAATCCCTTGCATACAATCGTACCTACTATATTCTTGCACACCTAGGAACATACGCAAAAGTTCACGCCAGAGACGAAAAAAATAGCAGACATGCGCATATGCACACACACGCAAACACATACACTTCCGGTTTTTAAATCCAAGATGGCCGACACGATCTGAGGTTGGTGTTTCAAAAACATGCCCAGTCGCGCCAAACGGCGGGCTCCGAGACCCCGGAGGCTCGTTCATCGTGCCCAGCATGCCCAGCTTGCGGCGCAGCAGCACGGACAGAAAGATGGAAGGTAAGTGCCCCTAGGTAGACGCGGACAGTCCCGTTCGGGTTGACTAACTTGTAGAACGCTTCGTAAAAGTCTCGCTTTTTTTCTCTTCAGCCGCCCAACTTGCGGTTATCGACAGCCGAAAATTGTTTACATTGATACCGTTCACACGTTTTAAAATGCTCATAAAATATACACCCACACAAACACACCCCACCCCACACCCATATATATGTATGTATATATATATTCATACATACATATATGCATAAGTATAGCTATATATATGTATGTATATATATATATATATACAGACAACTATGTATACATACACATGCATTCACACAAAAATATTTCACAATATATATATATATATATATATATATATATTATATATATATTCATTCACCTATGTTTATATACTATTAGATGATTGCCCTCATGTATTTATTTAAAAAAAATGCCGCTGTACGAGAGTACATCTGAAAATATATAGTCAGATGCGTTTTTTTCTGTCATTGTTGACGATGTGTGTGTATGTGGATGTGGACATGAGTGTATGTGGCTGTGTGTGTGTGTGTTTCTGGGTGTGTAGTAATGTTTGTTTATACATGGGAGTGGGTGTATGTGCGTGTGTACTTGTTCTCTACACACGTGGTTTTATTTTTGTATTCATAAGCACATATCCATCGGAAACCGACTACTCAACATATGTAAACAAATTCAACACACGTGTTTAAAATATACACGAGTTGGATTTTTTTTCTCCGAGAATTCCCTGTTAGACAGTGAGATCCTGAATCCGATCCATAACAAGGATTCTCTTTTTTTTTTCAAAAAGTTTTTTGGAAAAAGAAAATACACGACTTACATTAGACGTGTTTCATTCATTAATTTTAACTTTTAGATATTTGTATATACTCATTTTATTTTCGTGCGATTTCTTTTGTCATTTGAATAAAACTTTTTAAAATCTGAACTAATAAATATTTTATTGTAAATAATTTTTTTTTTTTTGTGTGTTTGGGGGGTCAAACTTTTACGGCAACTTTTTTTTCATAATATTTTGAATATCTGTTAATAAATTTTGTTAATTACCTAATAATAACAAGGTGTTAACTAAAGAGTGTTTATGGCAAGTTTTAATATTATAGTTAACTTTTCAAAGTTAACAAGTTTTCTTATTATATTAAATTAAACTCTTTTTATTTATCTTAATGATACAGGTTTTCGGACTTTTGATTTTTTTAAATTTTTGTTTTTGGTTTTGTTTTGTATTTTATTAAGATATACTCATTGTTATTATTGTTTTATTTTTTGTTTCATTTTTTTTATATGTTCATATCATTTAAATAATGAACGGATAATAAATTTTATAATTACAACTTATACTACACTTTTATTATTATTATTATTATTATTATTATTATTATTATTATTATTATTATTATTATTACCTGAAACATTTACTACCTGATATTTAGTTGTTGGTTAAATCACCATCTCTGTCCCTAAAAAGTTGCTACACATCTGTATCTATTTCATGAAATAAGTGTACCAACTATTATGGGACACAGGTAGTAGCATTTTTAAAGGTGTGAGGATTACAATATTTTTTTATAGATTACTTATAATTATTATAGAGTTTGTGAAGTTTTATTCCAAAAGTGTCAATTATTGCTTTTTTTTTTCGCTTAAAGACATCCATCAAGTTAATTTGCAAACGATTCCTAGAAACATGAAAGCAAAAAGTAGAAAAATGAAGACAATGGCTATGATTATGGTAATGATAAATAATAATATTCATAATGCTTCTTATAAAAAAAAAAAGAAAGAAAGTGAAAAGTTTCAGGAAATTTGAAAGTGGGCGATAAAAATGCTGGAATTTGTCCAAACCCAAATAGTTGAAATAAAAATAAAAATTCAAACAAAAAAAAAAGAAAGACTAAAAAGAAAAGAAAGAACACAAGAAAGGAAGCAAGAATCCAAGAGAAGTAAAAAAAAAAAAGGAAAAGTATATGTTGCGCGCGAAACGTGTGACGTGGTAAATGAAGAGGGATTGGTCGGAGGAGAATAATAAGGTTAGTTGTGAGAGAGGGGGATAATAAAGGACACATTGTGCATACGCCGGTGTGTATGGGTGGTAAGAAACACGTCAGTATGTGTGTATGTGCGGTGCGGGTTTTTAGATTTTCAAAGGTTTCCCATTTGACCTAATCAATGTAGTATTTGACTTTGCTGTGTGGACTGTTGCAATTGCTATTCAATTAGGCTCACAAGAAAGAAAAACAAGAGGGAGGAAAAGAAAGAAGAAAAGAAGGAAATAAAAGAAACAAAGAACAAAAAAAAAAGAGAAAAAGGTGAAAAAAGAAAGAAGATTAACATAAAGAGTCAAAACTGGGAGTAAAATTTTCCATAAATTAGTGTAGAGAGAGAGAGAGAGAGAGAGAGAGAGAGAGAGAGAGAGAGAGAGAGAAAGAGAGGATGGGAGTGAGAGGGAGAGAGAGAGAAGGAAATAGGGAGAGTGAGAGTAGAGTGATAGGAGAGTAGAGAGAAGAAAATTAACATGAATAATCAAAACCAGGAGTAAAATTTCCCATAAATTAGTGTAAGAGAAAGAGAGATAGAGAGAGAGAGAGAGAGAGAGAGAGAGAGAGAGAGAGAGAGAGAGAGAGAGTATTGTAGAGAGAAGGGGTATGGAACCGAGATGGAATACCAAAATGGTAAATGTTTTTGAGAGAAAGAAGTTATGGCAATAGAAAAATAAGGAATTAGAAAGAAAAGATTTCAAAGAACATTTAGAGAACCAGTGAAACCTTAAATTCTAGAGAAAGATTCAGATTAGATGGGACAAGGAGAGAGATTAGTTTTAATCAGTAGAATAAAGGAATAGGGGAATAGGTACGAATAGAAAAAAGAAAGAGAAAAATCATACTAAGTATATAAGAATAGGCAATAAATACAGGAGAACGAGAGATAACTAAAGAAACTACTAAAGTTTTATATATATATATATATATATATATATATATATATATATATATACTAATAATAAAGGAGATTGGGTCTCCATTTGTCTGAAACCGAAACTACGTCACTGCTTACGGCATTATACTGAAAATCTTACATAGAATAAAGAACAACCCGATAATCAGTTTAAAAAAAACATTTCTTACTCTTAACATTTTTTCAGTAACAAGAGATTAACTAAAAAGTTAACAATATTAAATTCGTGTAAAATTTATTGGTAAAAATTATTTACTTAATTATAATGTAATTCGGAACAGACCTAATACATTAAAAAATGGAGATGATATCCAATATACCTTAAACTTTCACTTCTAATTTATGTTCATATAAAAATTATTCATATCAACAGGTTTGTTCAATGTTTTTTGTTCTTTCTTTCATTTTATAATTTTAGAAAAACGTCATTGATGACTTAAACAAAAACATGTATAAAATACCGAAACAAAGACTTGATAATTGATTTAAAACAAAAATGGAAAGATCTATGAATATTTATTTTGGCCCAAACGACATACTTCACCATACATAAAACTTACATGATTTCTGAGGGTATTGTGATGTAAGCAGTGACGTATTTCAGTTACATATAGACAGCAAATCTCCAATAATAAATAGATGCATGCAATATTTTATTTGAAGGAAACAAAGCTAAATTACAATTTCAAATCATTTTATTATTATTTTTTACTCCTTTAATGAATTTGATGATTTTACTTACTTGTGAGACAAACCCTCTAAAATTGAATTTTTAACTCCCCTATCAGGCAATATCTTTCAAAAATTAATTTTTACACCGCCCGGAGGTCGGTTTTTGTTGTTACTATATATAATTGAGAATGGGTTTTACTGCACTAAGGAAAACTAAATGGATTTAGAGTTACTAAATTTGGTGTGCACTTTTGATATTGACCCCAGCGAGAATAATTTAATGTAGAATTGTTAATTCAAGGGAGACACCAACAGTGGGATGCCATATTGCTGCAAGGCAAAAACTTATAAAGGCGAAAAAAATAACGAATAATTTGTATTAGTAAAATACCTAAAATTACATAGATTTAAACGTAATTATTATAACTGGTTATACAATCAAATACCAAGGCGAAAACTCTGACAAAAGCAAAACTTTAATCGTTTCATTGGGGCACATGACAATCCTGTGACACGTTTGAAGGTCATATATTGCTCTCAAATCACATTTGAAATTAAAGATAAAGTCTGGTGAAAATATTTGAAAAGACACCTAATTTGCCTTGAAGATTGAAAGGATTAAATAGATATTTTAATTGTCGATCACTATATATATATATATATATATATATATATATATATATATATATATATATATATATATATATATATATATTCTGTTGTGTGCATCTATGCATAACTATCGCGATTTGAAACCGTTTCTGTATTTTAATTCACACCAAAGATTAACTTATAAACGCCAGTGATGTTAAGTATCTTACTGACTTTTTAACCAGAAAAGACAGATAATTCATATATATATATATATATATATATATATATATATATATATATATATATATAATCGTTTGAGTTCGTATGTGCTACTCATAAAATAAGAGAAGAAACTGTCTGGATATGATATATGGAAGAAGAGTTATAAATTAAGAGGCTACTCTGCCCAAGTAAGCAAGTGGGAAGGATGATGGTAAGTGAAAGTGAAAGTAAAACTTGTTAAACTTGATGTGAATGTGTAAGCGAAAGTGAAAGTAAGGGAGAAGTTGCAAAACTTCTGTAAAAGTGGTTAGCGGAGGGAAGGGAATGAGAACGCATCAGTGTGGGGGAAGGAATGGGGTAATTATTATAAGGAAGAAGTGAGGTACGAGAAGAGGAAATGGGTCGGGGAAAAGAAGCGCTCGGCTGTGTTTGCACTTGCCAGGAGTTTTGTCTTAACGAGCTCGTTTTGGACATCGTTGGAAGACAATCAGTTCATCTTTACAACTCGTCCATCTTTGCGAGGCTCAATTTTTGTCATTCTTTCTTTTTCTTTCTTTCTCTCATTCTTTCTTCCTTTTTTCTCTCATTCCTTCTTTCTTTCTTTCTTTCTTTCTTTCTTTCTTTCTTTCTCTTCGTTCTTTTCTTTTCAACTGTATCATACTTTACTGCTGATCTTTGGTTCATTACAATTTGTTTTTATTATACTTTTCTGTATTTCTTTCATTCTACTTTCACTTTCACTTTTAGATCTTGGCATTTTCTCCGATCAACAGGCCTTCCTTCTTTCCTTCTTTCTTTCTTTCTTTCTTTCTTCTATCTACCTTACTTTCTTTCTTTTTCTGGCATTGATCTTCTGAACTGTCGATCTTTTCTCATTCGAGTATAAACTCGTGTAAAAGTTGAACTTTGAACAACTAATTTTTAGGCCAAACTATTGGCATCGACTTATATACGAGTAACCTTTTATGGGGCTGAAATTAAAATAATAACGAGCAATTTATTGAATCCCTTATTTCATGAACAAAAATCAAGGACCTAGATAGAAAAAAAGATCCACTTATAAACGAATATACACAGTATTTCATTATCGACTCATACATGAATATATACGAAATTTTATTCTTTTAATTCATCTTTCATTATTGCCCTGTTTTCTTATTTTTTATTGTTCTGCTACTTTCACTTTCACTATAGTAATACTGTCCAACTCTTTTTACACGTTATATTATACACTTTTTATATTTTCCTTTTTAACAATGACCGTATATTTTATTTAATCCATGAAAACTGTACGATGGATATTTCTGAATGAGCGCCATTTTACTATAAATCATAATCCATATATTTTACTCAGTGTGCTATTTTACTATAAAGTACGCCCTTTACTTTGTTGAACACTGTTTTATTATACATTATAAGCCAGAAGATTCAGGCTGATGAATATGTTACTATATAGTTAGATAATTTTACACCAAACTAGAATTATTAGTATGTTAAATAATGCGTTTCACGTTGTTCTATATGTTACTGTTAGTCTGATATCTAACAATATCTATTTACCCCCCCCACAACACACACAACAGAATACTATACAGGATTAATTTCCAGGCAGGGGGTTGAATTCAGTGATTTCCTTCTCCTAGACTAGTTTCCATACCAAGGCGAGTCCAATTTACACATTATTTGCCCATAAATGGAAACTGGTTGGTTGCAAACCTTTCGCAAGGATATTTGTACGATGTCAAATTCAGACAGCCACTTCCAGAATATGAACTCGTTTCGCCGTGTCCATTTCCTACGACGATAGCCATTGCACCACAGCGCCTCCATATATTTTACTATACAAAGAAAAAGCTGAATATTTTGACGTGGACGTTATTTTGCTATTCTAGTAAATGTTTTGTATTGAGAGATATTTCATCGGGCACACAGGCGTCCGGTGGTTTACAGTACCAGCTATTAATAAGTAGTCACCCATCTAAATACCGAACAACACATCACTACTTTATTCAATATACAGTATCGATCATCTATTAATACACATATAAAGGGCAGTTGTATGTATGTATGTATGTCCGGAGAAAACTCCGAAAATAAAACAATTAAGGACAAAGTAAATATATATATACATATTCACTATCAGCGAGCTTGCATTTTGAGCAAAAATAATTTGATTTATGTTCGTGAAGATAATTTAAATAAATAAAATTCAAATAGTAGAGCAGGGTTTTTTTTTGCATTTAATATTTGAATAGGGGACATTAATCTTTCTTTCCGTAGTGTCTGTGCACTATTTACCTGACGGAAAGTCTTTTTTACATATAGATTTAAATGGAACATCCTGTGAGGATCCAACCGTGATTCAGTTATAACGGATCTGCAAGACTAACTTTTTGCCCCCCCCTCAACCCAGGCGATACCGGGTAGCTACTTCTAGTAAATAAATAAAGGTTAATTTTCTTCAAAACGAAAACTAATGAAATTTAAATTCATAGTTAAACTATCAAAACAGTTAATATCATTTATTACCAAGAAATATTGTTCTGATTTCTTTCGGTCTGTCTTTCATTTATTTCTTCTGTTTTTTTTCTGTTTTTCTTTGTTCCTTTATTTTCATTCATATATATTTTTGCTGGTGATCTTTGGTTCATTGCAATTTGTTTTAATCCCTTACCAGAGTCTCTCATTATTCCTTTCTTTACTTTCACTTTCACTTCATTTTCAGATCTTGATATATTTCTCTAATCTACATAGCTATCTTACTTAAAATTTGGTTACATCATTCTGCAACGTAACACAAAATGACAATGGCTATGTAAAAATGCGTAAATATTTATACGAACTTTGCATACGTTTTTGCTTAAGTTTAGAGTTCCAACGCCAGATATTTTTTTAATAAATGGTACTCAATGATATCAGTTTTCTCGTATAATTTTCCTATAATAGATGAAATATAACTTTAATTTTTCATTTACAAAACTAGTAGAAAGTACACATATCGTCGATAATGTATATACCTTAAGGTCGATAGTTAGGCCCGAGTTCTGTTGTGGTATTGAATGATTCTCAAGGTGAACCTGCGAAGATTTTATAATTGGCCTAGAGTTAGACCATTGAGAATTGTAAGAGAAGGATTGATTTGAAAGTTGAAAGTAAAATCGAAAAGATAGGAGACTTACGTCTGAAGCTGAACTAAGGTTTTGAAGTTCAACTTGACAAGTTGATAGATCGACACCAAGAGCAAGAGTAGTAATTAGAGAGGACTTTTATTTTCTTCTACATTTTTTCTTTTGTAAATAAGATGTTTTTCCTGCTACAGTGAATTTCTATTTGTGAATATGTGGGTCTGAGATTCTTTTGACGCCAAAAATGGGTCACCAAGGAGGAAAAAGTTGGAAAACATTACAATACGATGATTATGGGCTTTAGATTTCGGGCTGAAATTTAAAATATCAACTTGTTCATATTAATATCATTAATTTTCAAGGTAGAAACCAAGTTATTATAATTTCTAGATTATCCAGGCTTTCCTGCTTTTACATATTCTTTTAAGCTTCTTAATGCAATTGTAGCGTTACCGCTTAGAATGTAATTTCCTTTTCCTGTAGTAACCCGCGTTAAAAAGAATCGAACGCAAATCGCTTTACTCATTGTCAGTAACAAATTATTTTCCCCATTGACCGTCTAGAGTATTAGTTGAGAGAGACAGAGATAGATAGATATATATATATATATATAGAGAGAGAGAGAGAGAGAGAGAGAGAGAGAGAGAGAGAGAGAGAAAAGAAAGTAAGACAGAAGACTAGATGACTGTCGATCATCGCTCATCACCAGCTCCGACCTGCGCGTTCTGTCTTTTTCTTGTCCAGCGGACTCCTTCCTTTCTTATTTTTTCAGAACGCATTTTTCATCCTAAGGATTTTTAATCAGCTCCTTCCACGTCAACATAGAAATTAAAATATCAGCTGATTATTTAGTGAACTCTGAAAATTTGATCGTTAAGGCTAAGAGAGATTACATCAGAAATATTTAATATGTTAATCGTTCTCAGCCTTTGTGTTAATCTTTTAAAATCCAAATTTATCGTTAAACAACAGAGAATTTTATTTGAAAAAATAAATGTGCCTTTTTAATATCTTCAGTATTTTATATCCAATTACTTAAGTGTCAAGTTTCCTTAACTTCGCTTCTAGTATTAATTAGTGGATTCGGTAATTAATTAACACGTTGCCTACGTTTGCTCAAATGGCAGTTTCTCTTCGCTGAAGTTGCCACATTTCCTTCATTGCATCAGTTTTGAAAACCAAGAAAAAAGATGCCGTAAGATGCACTTGTTGTCTTAAGTAATGGCATTAGCTTAAAATTTATAAAGAAAAAAAAACACATTTACTTTAAAATAGTATTTATATTTTTTAAAACTTTGTCTTCACTTTTATTTTACTAGAAACAAAAAGCACCCTCCGGGCAGTGTAAAAATTAATTTTTGAAAGATATTGCCTGAGGGTGCGGGAGTTAAAAAATCAATGGCAGAGGGTTTGTATCATATGTAAGCAAAATCACTTGGTGAAGTTCAAACAACGGACACAACAATGGACTCCAGCTATGTCCAAGCCATCTGGCCAAAGATGAGAATGTGCATTCAGCCCCCAGTGGACGACCCTTACTCATAAGTTTACAATTGTATTGCACTAAATCATCTAAGTAAAGATTTGAACATTCACATTTTAATGTGATTTTTTTTACTCTTATCGCAAAGACTTCCTGGAAATCAGCAAATTTAGGGTCCACTCCATGGATCAAATTGATCTGTTTGAAAACTATTTGTAATAGATAAGAATATTTGAAATTATATAATTGTGATACTAGTCTGTTTGATTTATCAAATTTATCAAAGGAGTAAAAAAGAATTTAAAAAATAAAACAATTTGAAATGGAAACTTAGTCCTGTCCCTCAAATAAAATGTTGGACGCATTTATTAATTATCAATCAAATAATTATTTTGAATATTTTGCACATAAATTTTACACAAAATCGTAGGTATTTATTTATTTGTAAAACTTTTTAGTTAACTTCTTGTTTCTGAAAAAAAATGCGAGAGTAAAGATACAATTTTTAAAATTGCTTACTCCAACTTTGAGCGTATATAAAAGTAAAAGTAAAGTCGCCGGGGCGGCCTAAAGTCGGTATCAGCCAATCAGCGAGGGAGTCTATCCCCTTTTCATTTCCAAGGAGATTATTTTAGCGTCTGAGGTGGAGCGCCACACCTATCATCAGCTCCTTATTTTACCGCACAGATCCCTGTGCTACTCATACGTTGAGTTGGCGAGGACTGGTATCGAACTAGAACCTTGTGGTTTCTAGCCGAACGCTCTACCGACCGAGCTAACCCGGCCAACACAAGAATACAAGCATAAAGACGGAGCATCTTTTTATATAAGCAATGAAAATTGCAAGAAATAAAACTTGTAGAATCACCACATTTTGTGACCAATGTAAGGGACATCCTTATCTATGAATTACATGCTTTGCCAAAAAGTACGAAAATGCATAAATAATAATTCATTGTCTCAATATAAATGGAAATTCCTTTAGAAAATTATTTTATACAAATCATTATTATTTTGATATTTCATTATATAAAAAGATATATTTCGTCGTGAATGGATTCCTATTTTTATTTTATTTCTATATTACTTTTTAAAAATAAAATTCTATTTATAACATAATCTTCCGTCGTTTCTGTCTTCTTTAAGTAGAATATGTAGATACTGCAATGTTATTAGGAAATGTATATATTCTAAATATTGTTTTAAAGTGAAATATTTGCAATGGTATTTATATGTACCACTACTTACACCAGTAATATACATAGTGATAAATAAATATAACAATACGTACTCAACATATTAAATGATTAGAATAACAATTACTGATTTTAATTCACTAGTTAAGTATAATTTATCAATAACAATATTTTTCTTCACACACATTAAATCTTCCTCTGTGCTTGATCTACCAGATTTAAAGTTTCCCCATTATTTTCTCCTGTTTTCCCCTTGTCTGGATTTCTGAGAAAATATCTCATCATTTATATCATTTAAACAATTTGGACTATTGTCTTCGTCTTGGTTATTATATTCACAACGTTTCGGCTGCTGTAACTCCTGTCCTTTTTTCAGAATTTGTTTTCTAGACTTAAATCTTTAAGTCTCTATAATATGAAATAAAGAATAAAATAAAAAATAAAGTTTCTAAGTCCCTCCCCCTTTTTAGGACAGGACACATCAACGGATAAGATTAGTTTTCTCTTAGCATCTTGACATCATGCTGTGAGGGACGGTCTAACTGCATATACGAAGACGGAGAGTCATCTGCCTCTCTTAAACGATTACTAAGAGAGTGAGTAAACACTGTGAGAGAGATGCTCTTTTACAACAAGGAGAAGAGTAAGATAAAGAAGTTTAGACAAAAAAACATCAGAGCCGGACATTGTAGTATAGGTTAAAACCTTTCAATTCACCGCTCTTGATAATTTCTGGAAGTTTGGCTAAAATCAACTAAAAAGCATTAAATGTCGATTTTGACTCAGGCCCGGTATTTCTGAAAAATGATATCCTTTCATAATCTTATAACTTGAACAAGGGGCTGTTTTAGCTCAGTCTATAGAACACCTGCCTAGGAATCGCAAGGTTCCTGGTTCGATACCGGTCCCCGCCAATTCAGCGTATGAGTATAATATATTGGATAATCTGATATCAAACATTATACTGATTAGATTATCAAACTGTTGTACATCCACAGGTTCTGCTAGTAACAATTTATTAGTCAGCAGACTTGTTTGTATACCTTCGTATAACGTTGGGTAGATTGCTACAATATAATAGTTCGATATACTTGTCTTTCATAAATTCAAGTTGCCTCTATTTTGGGCTTTTTTTTTCGGTAACCAAACCCATTTGCTCGAGCGGGTTGCAAAACAAGGTCAATTTTTGGTTTGGTTTGGTTTGGTTTGGTTTTACGGCATATCAACCTCAGTGGGTCATTTAATACCGATAAAGTTTTGAAATAAATCAATTCTTAATGGATAATACAATTTTTTATGAATACATTTTTCTATTTAACCCATAGATGGGAAGGTCAATTTAAAGCGGAATTTAACAGGTTGTAATTGAGTTTTCTTTCGTTCAGACGATTTACCATTCTAAGGTTAAAGATCACAGACTATCCTTCAACTTATCCATAACTGTAAGGAAAAAGGTGGATACATGATTTTCTCTAAGAGTAGATATTTACCCAACCCATTCGTCACGGGTAGGATTTGACACACGATTGTAAGTATGGGGCATCCAGCAAGGATTGAACTCGCTATTCAGTAGTAATGAATTTGCGAGACTAGTTTGCTAACTATGACACAATGATGCGCCGCCCTATCTCTCCCAGGGTATCAGTGCTATATGAAAATGCAAAGTCTCATTCAGGATTTGAACTCATTTTTCCGTGTCTATTTCTTACGACTATAACCATTAATTTACGAGCGCCTCTTGTTGCTTTTCTAATTTTTTTTTTTTTTTAATATTTTGTTTTGGGTAATCCTTAACTCGTTCCTCGTAAATTCCTACCATAAAATAAACTGAAACTTCATTTTATGTCCGTGTTTTTGCAATAAATGTTTTATTTTTCTTACACCCGTTATTTTACAATACTGAATATATTTTCTTTATTTAAAAACATTTACTGCAAACATATTTAAAACATTTATTACAAAAACACGGACATAAAATGAGTGTTCAGTTTATTTCATAGTACGAATTTACGAGGAACAAGTTGAAGATTACCTTGTTTGGTATAGATGACATTTACCTGCATTTATACTTCTTTGACGATTCTGTTTTTATAGCTTTTTTTCATTTGTACTGCCGGTGCTCTTTCATGTAAATTCAGCTCTACAATGTTCCTTCACCCATTTTCCAATATACTCGATACGTTAAGATATTATCACTCAGCTCAGAGATAATTACTTTTTTTCCTTCATCCAACAAAAGTTTCTCACCTTTGCCTCAACACAGTAGACTTCAAATTCTGGTTTATGAAAACCTGCAACCAAAAACAATCTTTTCACGTCCTAAAACCAATGAAAACATCCTATCCATCTTACACCTATAAATAAACGAAAGCAGTTTGTTCATAAAGTTTTAACACATCCCATATCTATCTATCTATCTAGCTAGCTAGCTAGCTATCTTCTCATATTACCCCAATATTGCTATCTATCTCATTCTCTAATATATATAGAAACTATATTGCTCTCTCTCTCTCTCTCTCTCTCTCTCTCTCTCTCTCTCTCTCTCTCTATCTATCTATCTATCTATCTATCTTACTTCTCTCTCTCTCCCTCTGTATATATATATATATATATAATAATATATAATATATATATATATATAATATATATATATTATATATGTGTGTGTGTGTGTGTGTGTGTGTGTGTGTGTGTTTAAACGATTCTACATTTGTATTAAGCACTATTTATATTCATTCATTATTCCGACATATACGGTTAATTTTTTCTCGGCAGTCAGAATCGTGAATCGCTCGATTTCTTTTGTATTTTGCGTTAAGTATATATATATATATATATATATATATATATATATATATATATATAGATATAGAGAGAGAGAGAGAGATAAACTCCTGACTGAAACACGTGTAAGTTAGATTAATTAAAATATCGTATTTTATCCATTCAGTACTTTCTTTCCTTTATTTCTCTTTTGAACATACCGTCGGATTCACTTCCATTTTCATTTTACACACACACACACACACACACACACACATATATATATATATATATATATATAACTTTTTCATCTTGTTCATTATATCAGACGGTCTCTCTCTCCCTCTCTCTCTCTCTCTATATATATATATATATATATATATATATATATGTGTGTGTGTGGTGTGTTGTGTGTGTGTGTTTCTTGCTATCAATTTATCTATCTTAATTCCTATTTTTTCTATGAAGAGCATCGAGCGTTATGTTTGAAAGAGGCAAACATCGCAAGCCATGGATAGTTAATGAGAACTAATTAAAACCACAATATACCCTTATACAACCATTTTAAAGAATCTAGCAGCTCTCTATTTCAGTTCCCTCTGAAACTCTCCCTATCCCTCTCTTCGCTATCTCTGTTTGTCTATATCTCTTTCTTTGTCTCAATCACACACACTCTCTCACTGTATATCTCTCTCTTTCTCTCCTTCTTTCTCTCTCTCTCTCTCTCTCTCTCTCTCTCTCTCTAATATATATATATATATATATATATATATATATATATATATATATATGTCCCATTCTCTGTCTTTCTGTAGGTTTTACTAATGACATATTCTTTAATTTCCGTTACTGTGTTTTCTTTGACTCCACCCTCTCTGCCCTGCAACCTTAGTATTTTGCGCATTCAACTTGGAAGGAAAGGTGTAATATTGGCCACACTAAGCTTTTCACACCGTGTACTGAGTGGATGTATTCGCATAGAAATGTGTACTTGTCCTGTCGGTCGAAAAAGCGTCACGTACCGCTGAAAGTGTTTTCTTTCGTTTTAATTTCACTCTACGGTGAAACCCCGTCATTAAAATCTTGTTTATACCCTATTTGTGCAAATAAGAAATTGAGGCGCTAGAGGGTGGCGGTAGAGGGGCTGGTATGTTGACGCAGACTTTGGAAAACACTACTTACACACAGAAAGGCCACACATATATAAAAGTACATGTTTCGATCGTAACAATATATATATTATATATATATATATATATGTGTGTGTGTGTGTGTGTGTGTGTGCGTGTGTGTGTGTGTGTGTGTGTATTAATAGATAGATAGGTATAAACACAGACACATATATATTATATATATACATGTAGGTACACAAACGTTCTGTTTTAATACATTTCTTTTCCTTTTCAACATAATCCTCTTCTTTACCAAATAATCAACCCTGTTGTGATTATCAATCCCTTATAGTGAATATTATATCAACAGTTAATGAATGTCTGAGGAAATACCATTTCATAATATATATATATATATATATATATATATATATATATTACAAAGTTTTCACAGATCAATGTTCATTATTAACAGCGACCCAGGTTTCATGCTAAATAGCAATCATCAGACTGTCGAGCAAGATCCTATGGTGTTTGTTGAAGTTCTTTACTCAATGTCACATTTTGGATTGCAAATAAAGAATAAAGTAAAGAGTAAAGAACTTCAACAAACACCATAGGATCTTGCTCGACAGCCTGATGATTGCTATTTAGCATGAAACCTGGGTCGCTGTTAATAATGAACATTGATCTGTGAAAACTTTGTAAAATAAATAAATATTAGCTCTTACAATTTGTGATTGAGCACTGTATTTTCTTTGTTTCATCACAAAAATTTTTTTTGTTTTTACATATACCTATATATATATATATATATATATATATATATATATATATATATATATATATATATATATATACCCTTTGCCCATTAGGTTACGTCCTGTGGATTCAGACCCCGAATTGGGAAGTCGTTGTCCTAGAGGTGCCCTTGCCCTCTGTAATCCTGCGATGGGATACATGGCAATATAGGTTAAGTGACTGCGCAGTTAGAATTAATGTTACCATTGACTAGATGATTTGGCATTCTCCGTTTGTGGCATGGGCTGGTGGCCCAGTGTGTTGAGTCCCCGCTCTTCACGCTGTGGTCCGCTAGTTCAATCTCTAGTGGCGGAGATTGTGGTATGCACTGCTGATGAGACCAAAGGAGGTCGAAACAGCTGTCCAGTGCTCCGGATGTCGCAAATGGTGTTTGCCGAGTTGTCTGGTCGTGGTAATATGATTCAATTATCAATTTTATATATATATATATATATATATATATATATATAAGTTTTGTTGAACTATACAGACAATTCTTGTCGGACAAGTTTTTGGTTGATCCTTTCTAATTTTCGGGCCATCTTTTTGGTGTCCGGGTGTAACTGGTGTAACAGTCCACCAAAGGTTTCAAAACGACCGCTTTACACCTGGACACCAAAAAGATGTCCCGAAAATTAGAAAGGATCAACCAAAAACTCGTCCAACAAGAATTGTCTGTACAGTTCAACAAAACTTGTATAAAAGAAAAAATGCTGCCAAAATACACTTATATATATATATATATATATATATATATATATATATAGTATTACATAAAATATGTGCAGATCTCTAAATGATCATTGCTACTTTTGTCTAAAAGAAAAGTTAACTATAATTAAATTCCAGGATAAGAAAAACCTTTTAAATAATAGATCTGAATCAATCTGCAATTGTAGCCATAGATTGGGTTGGTCGCTAAAATATTATTAGAACTACAATATTAAATTCGACTAAATAAATTATAATTTTAATAGTTGTTAATTTTAAATAGGATAAATACAAAAAAAAAACAATGAAAAACTATAAATTAGTAATATTCAACCCCTAAAATATAATTAGAATTAAATTTTGACCGCTTTTACTAAGTATTATTCATAATTAGATTTATATTAATAACAATACGGATATGAGAACTAAGGAATGAATAAACGTATGGAACGTTACGTTGTTTTTCTCAAAATTTTCGCGTTCAACCGTTATTATCCGAAAAAATCTCTGAGTTTAACTAAGGAATTACATCGACTTAGTTAAACGTAGGATAGGATCCTGATAAAATCATTTTGATTCAAACCATGGTCGACCCTTAATTTTACATCTAATGATATTATTTCTATTTATAATATTATATATATATATATATATTATATATA
>CM042165.1:40892507-40920007 GCA_023376005.1 Doryteuthis pealeii | reverse complement strand
ACGCTGACGCCCCCAAAGAGAGAGTGATTTGAATCAACACCCTCATGGCCAGAATTATTACACTTGGACTTGACCCTGTTGCGAGAAATGGACTTATATAAAGTGCATGTATGTATATATGTGTATAGATATACATGTTTATAGACACGTGTCGTTTGAATTTGTTTATATAAGTACACGGGTATAGAAACAGATGTGCTATATTTTCGACCCCTTAACCTATTGTTTCTTAATTTTTTTTTTTTTAATCTTTCGACGTACATTTGTTTTTCTTCTCTGTACAAAAAGAGACGATTATCAGAGAGACTGACCTGAATAATGAACCCTCAAATTTGAGAGAGGTTTTCTTTTCTTTTTTCTTTTTTTGGGTTTTTCTTTTTTTTTTCCCGCGAGATTTTTAAAATGGGGGACTTTAGTTGGTGTCGAGTTTAAAACTTTTTTTCGAAAACAAAAACAAAAACTGAACTTTGAAATATGATACGTTTTCACTTATAAAAAAAAAAACGCAACAAAAAAAAGAAAAAAAAAACATGGGAAAAAAACATGAAAAAATTGTTTTTAAAGAAAAGAAAAAACAGTAACTGGACTTTTTAATGTCCCACCAAACCGTGAAGTAATCTTGGAAGGGACGCTACATGTCCCATATAAATCTCTATGTGTGACTAACGACTGCCGGGCATCGAATTAACTCCGTGACATGTGTTTAGTACCGCAAGAATGGTAAATAGAAGATATAACGATCATAATCTTGATGCCTACCTGTGGGTGGCATCACTGCCAGCCGAAGGATCACATAATGTATTCGAAAGTTAAGTAAAATATACATTTATATATATATACATGTATATGCATACACACACATATAGTTTAGTTACGCGCAATCCCGCATATATACGTAGTGTTTTCCTAAGGTTTGTATACACACATAAATTTTGAAAAAAAAAATGCTAATCGTTTTCGTGGACGTTTCCTTCTTAAAAACAAAGAGTTAAATAAAGTTTCCTTATTTTTCTGTCACTTATGATGATTTAAATAATCCTATGTGTATTCAAATAGATCTCATTGTGTGTATACATTTCCGGGATACCATACGTGCCTATGCGCGTGCGTGCGTACGTGTGTGTATGTCTGTTCGTCTCTAAATGTGTGTGTGTGTGTGTGTGTGTGTGTGTGTGTGTGTGTGTGTGTACATGTGTGAGTGTTTTGAATATCATTGCATGCGTACGAAAGAGGTAATAATGTTCCGCTTTTGAAAACTGTTTCTCATTTGGCTTTGTCTTTCTTTTCGTGATTTATGTTCCACCGGTTATGCGAAGTGGCCCACTCCCTACCACTACAACTCTTTACCCCCCCCCTCACACAAGCACACACTCACACACACACACATGTACACGCACACATATGCACCCGCAATTATATAACGTAATACAAACATACACCGAAAAAAACTGGTCCTTATAAATCCATGTACACCTCAGCCTATCACGTGATGTGACCATATATATTGAAAATGAGACCCACCTTAATATTTGCCAGCTTTCTAAATTTTACAGCCACCCTGAGCCACCCGTTTACTAAAACTACCCATACCTCCATCTAAGTACATATATATATATATATATATATATATATATATATATATATATATATATATATATATATAGAAATTTGAAAAGACAAGTGTTCCAAAAATAAGATGAATTTAATTATCGACGCTTAAAAGTTTCGGTTCCTTTAAACCTTCATCAGGATGTATTATGAGTGAAGAAATTGATGGATGTTTTATAGATGGCCGGAGATAAAAAATATTTATAAAAAATTTGTTATATATATATATATATATATATATATATATATATATATATATATATATATATATATTACTGAGTTTTCAGATATCCTATCTACCTGGTCCACAAAGGCTGTCACAAAGATAGACATACACTTATCTCGGCATATATATATATATATATATATATATATATATATATATATATATATTGTCAGTCTATCTTATAGATTCCCCTTCAACTCTGACCCCTGTCAGCATGTCTTAGAATTCCCTCACTGTGTAGGAACATTAGGAAAAGGGCGTGTCCCGGGAGTGATACTAAAATGCATATTGCGGTGATTGGTTTCTTTGTTTAATGGCATATCAACATTCATGAGTTATTGAATGCCAAAACTCTCCTTGTAGAAGAACAGCTGAATTTGCGTTTCGTTGTCATTTTTTCCGTGTCCATTCTGACCCGATTTATATATATATATATATATATATATATTTAGGTAAATCCCCATGTTAGGATGAATCTAAGGTGTGTTTTCAGTAATACCGTATATATATATATATATATATATATGGGTTTTATATATATATAGCGTTGTGTATATATTGGTTATTGTGTATATATTGTTTGGAGGTTGGTTTTGAAGGCTATCACAATGCAGGTGTAAAGAAAAAGTAATAAGGTAACAATGGTGTTGTTAACCTGTAATTTATTCTTTGATAAATTAATTTTAAATAAATTACAGGTTAACAAACAACACCATTGTAAACTTTATTATATTTTCTTTACACCTGCATTGTGATATCCTTCAAAATCAACCTCCAAACCAATATATATATATATAATATTCCAGGTAATCTAGTATATTACTTCATTTGCATATTATTTAAAATATCTTTAATAAGTTTGGAAATGAATTAAATATTCTGTTTAATTTTCAATATTACCTTTTACTAAGAAGTCCATTTATTCATTTTTTAATAGTTTTACTTTTTATAAGTTATCTATAGTAATATTATCAACCTTGAACTTTCGCTTTTAGCCTAACTCAACAACACTAACAAATAAGATAACTACATTTAGTAAAAGACTTACGCTAATAATTCTTTAAACAAAATCAAGTATTTTGTAAATCTAAGATTATTTAAGATGTCATGCAATATATATAATACATACATATATATATATATATATATATATATAATATATATATATATATAATATATATTAAGAAAATTGAAAATACACATTTAAAGAACGCTGGTGACGGTTAGTTTATCCTTGTTCGCCGTTGTGTTTTTTCAGAAATATATAATATATAATATATAATATATATATAATATAT
The DNA here is from genome assembly GCA_023376005.1 of Doryteuthis pealeii. NCBI lineage: Eukaryota > Metazoa > Mollusca > Cephalopoda > Myopsida > Loliginidae > Doryteuthis > Doryteuthis pealeii. Next base: position 40,916,875 of record CM042165.1, on the reverse strand, counting down.
ATATATATATATATATACGTAAAATATAAGGCCCTCAAAATAGATATTGTCAAATGGAATAGTCCGGAAACGACTGGTTGAAATGCCGTTAAACAAATAAACCAAACCAATCTTTACATATTAATCAAACTTGGCATTAAATAACCCGTAAAGTTGAAATACCGTTAAACAAATAAACCAAACCAAACCAAACCAAATCTATCTCTCGCCTTGCAAAAACATTCATCATTCATGCCCTTATTTGTAACAAGTAGAGTCCACAGGCTTTTGAATAAATGTTATTATTATGTACAACTTGTGAAGTATTCATGTACATCTTAAAAACCAGTCCTGACCAAACACACTGTATGTCTAAGACAAATATGATTATATATGTTAATTTCCTTTGAGTGAAAAGAGAATGATTTGAGAGTGAGGAATATATTTGTATGTTAATTTTAAGAAGCAGCTAGCCCGTAGCTCCTAGTTCAAATCTTTTCTTTCTTAGATATCTTACAAAATGATATTATTTTTTTTAATTTCAGATCGTAACTTTAAAAAAAATTTAATTCACTTTCCAAACTCACCTTTCCCTAATCTCAGTTATCTCAATGGGTGACACAATGGGTCACGTTTGTCTAGTATATATATATATATATATATATATATATATATATATAATTTGAAGGTAATTACAATGCGTATAAAAATAAAACAAAAAACATCTTTTTGTTCTTATTTTTTATACGCATTGTAATTGCCTCCAAATTATTAATATATTATAACATACTTAACAATGCTTCAAGCAAATTACCAATTACTTTTATATATATATTATTACCAATTACTTTTATATATATATTATATATATATATTATATATATTATATATTACCAATTACTTTTTATATATATATATATATATATATATATATATATATATATATAATATATATATATATATTTTTTATTATGATTTAAGAAAGGGTTTTAACAGCAATTATCTGCATTTGCGAAGAGAAAATTCATGGGTCTAAAATGAGGTCTATATAGGAAATTTTTCATTTATAATTAAAATGTTATGTACCAGCACCACAGACCGCTCAGCCACCACAAGCCCGTCCTCAGGCATTACGGATCATGACCCACAGTCAACAGGTGGCACTATTGGTGGGGAAGTCCTCCCCTCTACAGAAGTAGAGTCGGTGGATTCTACAATCTCAGACCACAATCAAAGCTCATATATTAAGAACAGCATGTTGATATTTTAATAAAATGGATATTACATATATGATAAATGTACTCGCGGAGGCGGGTGTAATGGTTATCGACGTGGAAAATGGATTCGTCAACCCGAGATCAAATCTTTGTCAAGGCCGTTTGCATTTCCCTTAGCACATGGGAAATATATAATTCGAACTATTTTCCCTCCAGCTATGGGTAAATAATAAGGCAGAGTGAACTTTTTTTATTTCTGGTTAAGCAAACAGCCTAGGAGTATGACAAATCTGTATTCAAAACTGTTAAACTCCGCTTAAGAAATTGACCTTTGTGTCACATCCTGCTAGAGTCGTTGGTTTATATATATATATATATATATATATATATATATATATATATATATATATATATATATATATTGGTCATCCAAGACACGTGTTTCGAAGTTTACTTATCATCAGTGCGGCTCGACTTTCTTATCAGCTACCTCTAGCCGGGATCGAAACCCGACAGTATTTTCGTCTGCCAAGCTCCTTACCCTTGTGGCTATCAGCGGATGTCAGTCTGGAGTGAACAATTAATTGATACATCCCAACGGGAAATTTTTTTACAATCACCAGAGGACTCAAGTCTGTAAACAGGCGAGTAATGGCTTACGGTAAACGGTGAAATTTCAATTAATGTGAGTTGGGAGCATATATATATATATATATATATACATAGTCATACACAGACACAGTGTTCCGACGTATCACGTCTACTCAGTGCGGCTAGACTTAAATAGCTACTTCAAGCCGGGATCCAAATCCGAGCAATGGCCATCCGCACACCTACAAGTGTGAGGGACAATTTAATTGATAAATATATACATATGTATAAATGTAAAGTTAGCCAGAGAGCTCCAACCATTTTAGAAGAGAGCAATTTAAGCGTAATTGGCGTCTGTCAGTGAATTTCCTTCCAGAGAGATTAACCTACCAGACATTGGGAGCATATATATATATATATATATATATATATATATATATATATATATATATATATATATGTGTGTGTGTGTGTGTGTGTGTGTATTCATCCGCAAACACAGTGTTTCAACGTATCACGTCACTTCAGTGTGACTAGATTTAGCAGGCTACCCCCGATCGGGACCAAAACCCGACGGCTGTTTTATCAGTCAGAATACTTATCCACTAGGACAAATCTATGTATATATATATTTCATATATATGCATATATATACATATATATATATATATGTGTGTGTGTGTGTATATATGTATATACATACATATGCATATACGTATAAACATATATACATACATATACATCACACACAAATATATATATATACATATCATATTCTGAATATCACTTTCCCCTCTCTATGTATATCTTGATTAACTCCTCGTTATATATGTTAATTTCTTTGAGTGTAAAGAGAGTGATTTGAGAGTGTGAAATATATTTGTATGTTTAGTTTCAGAAGCAGCTAGTCCGTAGCTCCTAGTTCAAATGTTCTCTTTCTTAGATATCTTACAAAATGTTTTAATTTTTCTAATATATATATATATATATATATATATATATATATATATATATATATATATTTGAGTTGAATGTTTATTAAATTGGAAATGTTTGTTTCTTTTTCATTTAAAAATCAAAACTGTGTATATATTCATGTTTTATTTACAATATAAGTTGACATGCATGTTAATTTATGTTTCTTTCTTCTAGGAAAATATTTATATATATATATATATATATATATATATATATATATATATATATATATATATATATATATATATGATTTATGTAAAAATACTTTATTTTTTTTTTACGTGTGTGTTTATGACTCTTTTCAAGAACAATTCTGTGGAGTAAGTTGACACTATAAACCCGACGAAAGCAACATTTTCCAAGATAAACTTAAGTTTGGAACATAGTGTTATATTTTATATACTACTAGAAGTGACTACCCAGCGTCGACTGGTTAGAAGAGGACAAAAAACCCTGCTGTATTGATTTACTTTTGAGATTTACAAATGCTGGAAATTTTTAAGTAGAATTTCCATGCTATTTCTATGTTTATTTTAATTTTTAAATATTTTCGAATATAAATCAAATCTTCATAATTTTTGCTCAAAAAACAAGAGTTGGTGATATTTAATGTGTATACATTAAATCGTTCATTGTTTTATTTTCATAGTTTCACCTGGACATACATACAAAACAACTTCCCTTTATATATATATACATTAGCATAAAACCCGCTCTGTCGGGCAGCAATTAAGTTAACTCCTGCGGACGGCTCTTGGTTGGGCCTTCCAACCAAGAATGACACTTCACGCATTGAGTACGTATTACATTTTATTAAACTTCAACAATATTTTTCAAATGATTAACAATTTTCATCAAAACAATGATATAATTTGTCTATTTGGAACTTATTGGAAATCTGTTTGATAAACAATATTTTTGGTTTTCCAATTTGGGGTCTGTACAAATCGAGTGTTTCTATTCCGAACCCTTGAACAACCAAAATAGATTTGATTTGTACGGCTTTCAAGATCGGCGATTAAATAGTTAACTAACCACGTATTTGAGCCTGTTGATTGGCTGGTTTTTAATCCACGCGCCCACGTAGAGTCTATAAGTTTAAGTGGTGGATTCCAGCATACCATATATCACAAAAGATCGGGCACCTCACGCTGTGTAATGGTTAGCAAGTGAAACTTGCAAATCGTGAGTAGTGAGTTCGTGCTCACTGGATGCCACTTACATTCGGCCTTGTGCCACCTCTAAGCGAAGCTTAGTAAATAACTATATCACAAAAGATCGGGCACCTCACGTGGTGTAATGGTTAGCAAATTAGATTCGCAGACCATTGTACTGTTTCTATTCCGAAACCTTGATCAACCGAAATAGATTTGATTATTTCCAAACTTATTTCCGATTTATAAAAATTTTAATTTTGAAAATAGAATAATCATATCGTATATCAATTAGATTAAATTACCACGATAAGAAAACTCGGCAAACACCGCGTGCAACATGCGGAACACTGGACAACTTTTTCGACTTTATTATGTTTCATCAGCAGTGTATACAACGACTAGATATCGAACCAATGACCACAACGCAGAGCCGAAATCTACCCCAGGGCCATCAGCCCACTTCACAAACGGGGATCATCGAATCATCTAGTAAATGGTAATCACACAGCCACATAACCTGTACTTGTCTTGTAGCCCATCGCAGGTGTTACAGAGGACAAGGCCACCTCTAGGGCAACGTCTTCCAAGTCGGTGGTCCGTATCTATGTGACCCAACCTCATCAGCAAGGAAATAGAAAACTTTGCAATTAGAAAAATTATATTTCATATTAATTAATCAAATTAATTAAAGATTTAAATCGTAGAAAATTCGACGCAAAAAAACACGAAAATTTCACCGAAAACAATCGCAGTAATGAAAACCTAGAAAACCAAAATGCCTGATTTCTTAATGGTATAATATGTTGGGCTACGGTCTCTGAGAGAAAAGTTTTATTAAATGTGATAAACTTATAATCGTATTTATTAGTAGAAGAGTGCATGTAGTATGATATGAAATTACGTTTGCTTTTTAATTTAATTCTGGTATGTTGTTTTGTCAAAATTCATACAACACGACAAAATAATGCAAATTTATTTCCAGCTTCATCAATCAGATTCTTTGTCGTGTTACTCACATCTGTATCATCTTAAATCAGTCATCGGTAAACTGCGATCCGAGGACCAAATGTGGCCCGAGGTCCAAATGTGGCCCGAGGACCAAATTCAGTTCGAGGACTAAAGGCGGTTTACAGTGCTTTCTAAAGAAGCTGTCTAATTCCACAAGGAAAATCATTGGCATTGCAGTCTCGGAAGACTACATGGTTATTGTACCCCTGAAGTTACAGCGCCTCCTGTGATTGTGAAGTCCAATGTTCGAATAACATTCTCGACCCCAGATGTCGCTTGCGAAGGCTGTCCTGCAGATGTTATGTGCCGGTGCTTTATTCGCGCCGGTTTCTTCTGGACCTCTTGGCTTCATGGTGCTGTGCCAGGGGTGACTTCAGACATGAACAGTGCACTATGGAGAGTTCTGAGCCAAATTTTCCCAGTTCGAAGGGGTAATACCAAAGCACCTGGCATCATTCTTGCGTTTATTAATCAGGAAATCTTTTAAAAGCAAAACGACTTTCGAACTAATTTCGCAACTTTTATGCACATTTTTATCTTGTATTTTTATACCAAGTATGAACCTTTGTGGGTTATTTAATGCCAAGTGCATTACTTGTAGAAGGACGGGTACTATTTAACCATGGTTGGAGGATGAGGGTGTTCGTACCTTTCCCAAGGATATTAGTTCAAAAGTAACCATAATAACACGGCTGGGGTTCGGATTTGCTTACTACGATGTCACAGCCCACTAAGTTTGCCGCAACGCCATGGTTTGATACCGGCTCTCGACAACTCAGCGTATGTGTAGCACAGCTTAGGTAATATGATCTGTGCGGTTAAGAGCTACTGACACCAAAAACAATCTCTCTTGTCTAGCGCTAGCGAAAAGGAGATAGACTCATTTCAATTTAAAAGTAAACATTTTTTATTATTGTCAGATTATTAATTACGGCCTTGTTGTTTATAGAACATAGCTTTATTAAAATTATGATTAGCAGATAATATAAATAAAAAAAAATTATTCGATATACGTATTAATGCACCTTCTTTGATTAAATATGATTATATGAAAGACTTTTATATAATCATTTTAATCACTTTATTTCGTCTTAGATTGGAGATACATAATTGATGTATGTTTAATTTTAGACAAAGATATTTGATATGTACCTATCAATCGAAACGTTAAACGTCGACATTTTATTTATCTAAGCTATCAATAAATCATACTCACATTTCCTATTTTTCACTTTTATTCATTACTGTTCTACATATTGTCGGATACATTTCATTCCCCCCCCACACACACACACGCACACACACATATATATATATATATTTATTTATTTATTTTATTTTATTTTGCCATTAATTCTTAACAAAATAATTTAGAAGCATACGCGAAAACTTATATGAGTGTTCGGTTAGGAATCACAAGGTTCATAGTTCGATACCGGCCCTCGCCCACTCAGCGTATGAGTAGTACAGGGATATGTGCGGTAAAGTGAGGAGCTGATGGTAGGTGTAGCGCACCGCCTCAGACACCCAATCTCCTTGGTCTAGCGCTAGTGAAAAGGGATAGACTCCCTCGCTGATTGGCTGATACCGACATTAGGCCTCCTCGACGACTTTACTTTATATATATATATATATATATATATATATATTGTGTGTGTGTGTGTGTGTGTGTGTGTATAATGTTAGATAGATAAATAGATACTTCCTATCTTCATATCTAGATGAAATACAATAGAGTTATGTATTGATTTTAAAGACTGGTAGCTTTAGGAGTTGGTATAATACAGTTTCCTTACCAAGAAATTGTATATTTAATTCGACTATCAACTCAGTTAAACTTAGTAAATTCTATTGATTAAAGACAAAAAGATGTATACACAGAAATGTATTAAAAAAAATTGATCAAATATGATTATATAGAAATTTAAGACGGACCCTTTTTATTTTAGTAGTTTTCGACAATTAGTTGGGTGAGATTTGAATTTATTTCAAAATATTTCAGTTCTACCTAATTTACAACACATTGATACTTCAAATATTCATTTTTTTCTTCTAATCATTCTTCTAGTATATCACAACAGTTGAGTGTGTTAATCACGTCTATATCAATGATATTGTACTAATAGATTGGTATTCATTATAGAAAAGATCTTTTTACTGAATTGAAAATTTGGTTTTTGATTGTATCAATATATATATATATATATATATATATATATATATCTTATTATACTGGAGATTGTGTGTTTTTCTGTCTGTAACCAAACTATATTACTACTCAAGTCACAATTCCCTGTGTTATTAACATCACAATCTCAATGATTTTATTTTTATTTAAATCTCAATTATTAATAAAATTGTTTTACATTATTAATACTGTTGACCATATCCACATATTAATAACATGCAATTATATTTATATATACAACAAAATAACGTTTACAGTTGAACGGGAAGGCTAATTTGCATTATATTTAAAATGTGATTTTAATAAATATGTGTTTAGTACTATTGATTTCTAATTGTTTGGTTTTATTTTAATGAATATAAGCAAAAATTTCTTCAATAAATCTTAAATGAAATCCATTAACAAGAAGAAATAACTGTAATTTTTATTCTTTACTTCCTCTTTTAACTAAATACTTAAATTAGAAAAAATAACAATGAAAGACGGGAGTGATGGAAGAGTAAGTTTCAGTTTTTCTATTTTTTTCGATTATACCCCCCTGTTTCAAATCTTTTTATCTGCATTCTTATTTAGTTTCATTGGCCTTTCTAATTTAATACAATATTTTATTACATTAAAACTTAAATACTTGCACCCGTGCATATATTTGCTAGTATATATAGAATTAAACAAAAGACACATGTTTAACAATTTTATTTTGATCTTTTCAGTTGTCTGGCCAACTTTTTAATGTTTGGGTGGTATATATAAATTATATATTATATATATATATAATATCCTCATAGAGTCATGAAGAAGGAAGAGATTACAATCCCGAAAATTTACTACTACTAGATAAATGAAACTAAAAAAAACAACCGTTTTCTTATATTTATCCACTGATTAATATATTATAATAATGACTACATTATTATAATATATCAAATTAATGCTTCACACTAATGCCCAAACCTGATAAAATACTTCCAAAAAACGGATACATATACCAAATATCTCAAATATATATATATATATATATATATATGTGTGTGTGTGTGTGTGTGTGTGGATGATATCAAGTGTTTCTTTGATTGGATTCAACCAAAATTGAGAACTCAGACATATATATAAACAGCCTATATATTTTTACATATACGAAGTATTATAGATGAATTAATAGATACCTTGTTTTGGATATAAATTTATTTCGACATATTGTCTCGTTAATCCGGTCTTTATTATTTTTTTGTTTGGAAGACCTCACCCCCCGGTCTAACTGGTGTGATTTTTCCGTTTTCATTTTTTTTTTTTTACATAAAACGGGAAAATCTCACTAATGAGACCGGATGTGAGGTTTCAAAACAAAGAAAAATAATGATAAAGAACGGACTGATGAAACAATGTGTCAAAATGAATTTTAATCTAACTCATCACGTATTTTGCATTTAAACAGTTTGAATAGAGATGATAGACAATTTTTAAAAATGCTGTCTTTTACAGGGTGTTCACAAAGTCCTGCAGCAGTTTTAATCTTGAAGACTTAACTAACGTTGTACAATAGATAGAATCGTTTAGTGAATAAAAAAAATTAATATTAAAAAACATATGAAAATCCAATTCTTGTAGTTTTACTTTTCATGAACGTTTTCATTATTGTATTTCAAAAAGATTGCTATCTTTGTTGTTATATTTTAAATTTGTTGCAGGACTTTATAGACACCCTTTATCGTATTAAGTATTATGAATATATTAGGCGATTATATAGCTTGAGATATTTCATTTATCTATATTTATTACATAAAAAGCTATTAATATAAGTAAGCCTAGTTTCGGTCTGGCCTAGAATTTAAAATGTATTTCCTAGATCTTTTCTTAATTTCCTGGATTAATTTAGTCTTCATCCACTGAGTATTTCCTTAAAATCGTTTATAATATATTTCTATAGTAAAATTATTTGAAAATGTACTTCTATAAACTGGTTTCGATTTCATTTCTATTGCAAAATTATTATATTTCTTAAAAAATAATACTCGTGTTCCTTAATTGTACGACCGTTATCATCTTGCAACTTCCTCTGGTTAAAAATGAGACTGTCCAATTCGTTCAAGATTGAAATGCAAAAATGTAAATCTTAATTATCTGGTGTTGCTTATCCTCCGGATTCTTATTCTTGTTATCACCTCAGCTAAATAGTTGACCATTCCGTTTTTATTATTAAGAAAGAAAGGAAGGAAGACATGCTAAACAGAAAGTATAAAATAAGAAAGAAAGTAAGAAAGAAAGAGATTTGGGAAAGACGGATAGAGGGGATGAGCATGCAGAAGCGATAACGCTAATCTGTTTCAATCGGACACTATGAAAAAAAAGGAGTAAGAAAAAAGAGTGAGTGAGAGTTAAATCAAGATTATTATAATTTTTACATCTTGAAGAATTTTGAAATAGCTCTTACGTAAACATTTCAAACGTTATAATAATTAAATCATCATATTGTGGCATATCCACTGGTACTGCTAGTAAGTGTGTAATTTAGGATTTCTAGAAGATATGCAGATGTTTAAGGCGGGGGTTCGCACAAAGAAATTGGTAAACTAATCTAACATCAAGTATTTTTGGTTTGGTTTGTTTTGTTTTACGGCATATCAACCTCAGTGGGTCATTTAATGCCGATAAAGTTTTGAAATAAATCAATTCTTAATGGATAATACAATTTTTTTTATAAACTCATGTTTTTCTATTCAACCCATAGATGGGACCTAACAGGTACTACCACTCTGGGTCAGAGTGGACCAGGGAGCAATGGTGATGAAGGGCTGCTCCACATTCCCCAAACCTCCAAAACGGGAACCTCACCATCAGATAGAGTTTAACGTCATTTCCAGGACATGTAGACCCGCAGCCAACGCCTTCTAGCACCCATATGATAAAAAAGGGGTTGGGGCTTGCCATAAAGTCAATAGGGTTGGGAAAATCATATAGGTGTTAGGGCTTGACATGACCAGCCGATTGATCGGAGGGGGCCTCTCCGACCGCCCGTCTAGCCCAAGATAGGGCCAAAGTGGAGTATTGCATGTCATGAACTGCTCATCCACCTGGGCTCTATCCTTAAACATCAAGGGTCGCCAACAGGTGGCCCCATTGGGGGAGTCTTACCCCTCTGCAGAGGTACAGTCGGTGCATTCTAACGCCCCACCGACAGGGCGGTCAAGTATTTTTCATTTATACAGTCTGAATAATGATGATAGAAAGTAAAAATGCTGGCTTATATGTTGTTAAATATTATGAATATGTTAAACGTTTATATAAATTGAGATATTTCATGTATCTATATTCATTATATAAAAAGTCATTATATATGTAAGCCCCGTTTCGGCCTGCCGTATAATTTAATATGTAATTTGTAGATTTTTTTAATTTCCTGGATTAATTTAGTCTTCAGCTCCTGGGGATGCTAGTTTTATTTACTTTCTGTACAAATATAGCTATTCTGATTAATTATACTCAAAGAAGTTCCAGGTAATATGTGCATTGAAGTTTGAAGCCATTTCGATGATACACATTTCTATGGTAAAATCGTCTGTATTACATTTCTGTAAAATCGTTTATAATGTATTTCTATTGCAGAATTATTTGAAATTCAAACCTATAACCCCGTATCTATTTCATTTTTATAGCAAAATAATCTGAAATACGTTTTTATGAAATATATTACACGCATTTCGATAGCAAAATAATCTGAAAGAAGTTTCTATAAATTGTTTGTAATGTATTTCTTTCGTAAATTTATTTTGAATGTATTTCTATAGACTCGTTAAGATTTGATTTTCATAACAAAGTGTTACATAATTATTGGATCCCTAATACATTTATAAAGTATTGTAGAAATCATAATGGCGATTAGTATAGCTGATGGCCTTGAGGGTGAGTGACGGCGCTTGACCTCGATCTCACCTTGCGTTCTGGGGAGAATCGTGAGAACCGGAACCCCATAGAAGGCCCTCTTCCGGTTTAAGGATACTAAGTAAGTAAGAGTCAGTTAGAACTTAGAAGCCGAGCTAGCAACATGTAAGCCTCATCTGCGCAGATTGTCTGGGTGGGGATCTGGAATAAAGTAACATCAACATAAATCGAAGTCTTGTGTTTATTACTAAAAACTAACAATGACACAGGCTTCTGATAAGGAATGATCCCCAACAGAAACCAGACCCGGAATCCTCAATAGAAGACCAGACGAGACCTTAGAAGATATACCAGACCAAGATAGAAGATAGACGATCAGAAGCAAAGCCGACCAGAAGAATAGATGACAGAGTAAGAAGTAAGAAAGCTATATGACGTTATATGATTTGGTATCGTGAAAAGACCAGTATATAACAAAAGTAATTTTAAATGAATTTCGAGAATACGAATTTCTATAATAAAATCATCTGAAATATATTTCTATAAAATACTTTATAATGTATTTCTATCAGAAAATTACTTGAAATGCACTTTTAGTAAGATATTTAGAATGCAGTCCTATAGCGCAATTACTTGAAATTATAAGAAACATTGCAGGATTTTAAACGCGCTAATAACGTGGGTTGTTCTGAGGCAAATATAACACAGATTTTCATTGAGACATCGTTTATAACTAAGATGTATTCTATGTATTAATGAATTTGAAAATAAATTATATACTCATTGATAAACAGACGCAATTTCTAAGAGTATTGTAACGTTGTTTCGATCACAGACAGACACTGAATCTCTATTATAATAAGATAGAAAAATCTTTACACTCGTCTCAGTATTTGAATTAAATGGAAAGAAAAAAAATCCCGATTTTCATTGAACAACATACAGATTGCTAAAAAAGATTAGCGGTCTAAAAATCCGAAAATTGAAATTTTTGGGTGTTTATTCATCAATTTCATTTCAAACCCACCCTCACCCCGCTGACAGAAAAAAATCCTCTTTTAGATAAATAGAAGAAAATTGAATTAGTGGCAAAATCATTCATAGGCTAGAAGTAAAATCAAAACCTTATTTACTAAATTTGAACTTTGTGTACTGAACTGGTAGGTCACAGCAAGTGCTCACTCTTATCAGTCTTTAATCGATGGGAGAAATTATCGTTTAACCAAAGTTTTGGGAACGATTCTACAGAGTCTGTCTGAAAAAGTGCACAAGTCTTGGAATCTACCATTTTTTTTCTTAGTCTAGAATACAGGCTTCAGAATTTTTTTATCATAGCACATATGTAGTAATTAATATTTGTTTAGAGAAGCAGCACATATCTCCTCTTGCCTCTCCCTTCTTCCCTCCCTCCACATATCATCTCTTCCTTCTCCCTCACCCCCCCCCACATATCACCTCTTCCTTCCCTCTACGTCTGCACATCTCCTCCTCCTTCTTCCTTCCTTTTTATTACTTACAAATTGAGGTAGATCAAAATGTTAAATATGAAGAACATAAAGGTTTGACGTGGGTAAAATTGAAGACACATTAAAGAAGAGTTTAGCCCTAGCACTTATGATTGCCCCAACCCTATTGCCCTTATGGCAAGCCCCAACCTTTTTTATCATATGTGTGCTAGAAGGTGGTGGCTGAGGGTCTTTATGTCCTGGGAATGGCGTTAAACTCTAACTTATGGTGAGGTTCCAGTTCTGGAGGTCTGGGGAATGTGGAGCACCCCTTCATCACCATTGCTCCCAAGTCCACTCTGACCCGGAGTGGTAGTATCTGTTAGGTTCCAATCTATGGGTTAAAAAGAGAAAAAACAGTATCAGACGTAGAAATAAGATCGCAGTTTAAAGGAATCATTTCTTTCTGCTTGACAACAATAATATAATTCTCTCATATACACCAAAAATGATTATCTTAATTGCAATTACCTAAATAAATGAAATAAAATAGTATTCATTAATAAGTAACTTGTAAATTATACATCATTCAGTTTTGTACATGAGGAAATAAATATTGATGTTTTTTGTTGTTGACACCTTTCCGTCTACTAAGGACGATGGCGTAGTGTCCAAAAATTATCTGCATCTGCGCAAGTGACTCTGCACTCCTATACCTGATTGAGAGTCTTTGGTTTGGTGCACTGACTGAAAACAAACTGTGTTGTTTTCTGGGCCTGCTGCTTTTTTCTCCTCTTTCTGGCTCTCTTTGCTGTCGAGACCTCTATTCTCTTCTCTCCACCTCACCCCTCTTCGTGCCTTGCTTAACGTTAAGGCACCAGGCCGCTCGATTTTCTGCATATATATATATATATATATATATATATATATATATATATATATATATATATATATATATACTAGTGCGTGTCGTTTAGTTAAAATAAAATCCCATGTGAGAAGAAAACACTTGTCTTTTTCTTTTTTAACAATAAAAAAAACTTTGAAAATATTAATAAAAATATTTTAAATGATGAATTATTTGACATAAATAATATTAATTTACTCAAGATTATCTTTATTCTTATCTACACAACGTTTCGATCGATGTGCTCTCCGTCCTCCTTCAGGTGTTTCTTGTCGGACTCGGGAACCTTCTCGAATGCGGTAACCCTCTCCTCGAACCTCTCATAGATGCTTATAAATACGCGTCCTGCGTCACTGACGCATAAAAATATAAAAGGACGTCCCAGTGTTTATCTTCCCCACCATTTCCAGCTAACTCTAAATCCATTTCAATATTTTCTTGGAAACGAATTACACTGTATGGGGTATAAGGTAGGCGTTAGACGGCTTTAGTTGTTCATAAATAAAAACTATATAATTTATTAAGAAACTTTAGTTGAGACCCATCAAATTTCCTGGGGACTCATTCAAATAAAATACATGCGTTCCAGGACGCACTAAAATTTTAAATTTAGTGCTATCAGCATCACTGGTTAACAGAATGAGAACAGTCTTACCTCATGAATTGTATAAAGGGTTAGGTTCGAAGTTCCGTGAAGACTCCCGATTACGACAAGAATGTTCCCGAGTTCGAAGAGAAAGTTCTCAAGTTCAAGGAGAAGATTTACAAAACAAAAAAAAGTGAGGGACCATCAGCTTTATCTTGAATGGTTTCAATGGGACCCCTCTAAATTTTCTGTTGCCACTTCTACAATCTTGTGACCCCTCATTTTTCCAATTTGGCGTGCTCCTTTAAATCCCATTCTCCCCAAGGGAATTGAGTTTGTGAGTTTGAGTTTTGTTTAACGGCATATCAACCTCTGTGGGTCATTTAATGCCAAAAAGGTTATTTTGGATTTCAGACTTTAAAGTAGTGGTTCTATGGGAATTGAGAAGCACTTTTTTAGACAACCTGATGCTGGCATGAGATTTCTATTGAGATTTAATGTTATAGTTTTTGAGGTGTTTCAGTTTTGAACATTTTGGAATAAATACAAATCCAGGAAGCCAACTGGCTTTGGATGTTAGCCATCTCTCGACCCCCAGGGGGGAAACAAGAGAGCAATTTTCGCACCTGTCGGCGGTAAAAAAAAAACTTTTACAGACATGAATACGTTATTCTTCACCTTAAACCTCTACCCGTGTCATACCCCCACAAATCCAGCCTCATCCCAGTCCCGTTGTAAAACTTTCCTCTGGCTGATTATAAATTGTGATTTTCTTCTTCGAGGGTCCAAATCACGATTGGAATTGTAGCTAAAAAAAGTGCACATTCTAAGGATATTTAAAGATTGCCAACTCTTTTCCATTTCTCTCTCTCTCTCCCTCTCTCTCTCTCTCTCTCTCTCTCTCTTCTCTCTCTCTCATTATATATATATATATATATATTATATATATACTCTCTTTCTACCCTTCCCTCTCTCTCTTTCTCTTTTCTCTCTCTCTCCTCCCCCTCTCTCTCTCTCTCTCTCTATATATATATATATATATATATATATATATATATATATATAGGTATATACATATAGAGAGAGATGATGATGATAGGCACGCGTCCTGTGTCCCTGACGCAAAAAATCTAAAAGGACGCAATAAAATGGTATCCATGCGTCCCAGTGATTTTCTTCACCATTTCAAGCTAACTGTAAATACATTTTAATAGTTTCTTGGATATGAATTACACAGAATAGGTTACAAGGTAGGAGTTGGGCGGCTTTAGTTGTTTCACCAGATCATAAATAATAACCCTACAATTTATTAAGAAATTTTAGTTGGGACCCATAAAATTTCCCGGAGACTCATTCGAAGCAAATATGTGTGTCCCAGCACGCAGTAATTCAAAAAGCTATCAGCATCACTAATTATATATAATATATATATATATATATATATATATATTATATATATATATATATATATATATATATTAATAGTTAAGTTTTAGATCTAAATTTTATTTAATATGTGGATATTTATGTATTTTTGGGATCCGATATTCATTGGTATGCATCCAGGCCTAGGCTTAGGCTAGATTTAATAGCCGGTCTGAGGTACCCAAAACTTAAATGCTGACGAAACTGAGCTATTTTTTGCACCTTACCATGGGTGACTTATTGCATACGGGGCTCCCCACTTGAAGCCGATCTTGTGTCATATACTAGCACACTTCTAAAGGGCATGGTTACTATACGCTAATTTTGGAGAGCAAGAAACCGCAATATTATTATTTTATTTGAGTGTGTTCAGGGTGGGGGGTCTATGAATTGGAAAACCATCCTTCAGAAGTAATGACAGCATAATCGAACCAGATTGGAAAAGAAAGCAAAGAGATTTTAAAAGGCAAGACTCTGGCGTCTCTCCTCACCCAGGAAAATCGGAAGAAATCAGCGGCTAGGGACTGGGGGTATCAAACACGGGGACACAAAGTTTCGCCCTTATAATTTGCATAAATTTGCAATTTTAACAGCAGCAAACTTTAAAACCGTATGATTTATGGCAAAGGGGCCATGCTGGGACAATCGAATACCAATAACATTCCCAGGTTTAAATTAAATGCCGAAAATAGAAAATACCTCGCCCCAAAAATCAATCCTAATTTAGCTAAGTTGTTGACGTCATGATAGCTTAATTGCAAAGTTAAGAAGATTGCATTCATCCCTTTTACAAACACCCATCCCATCCCCTCATCCCATCATGTCCTTCATCCAAGCCACCATCCCTCATCCCCATCAGTCTTTTTCTCAATTCATTACACAACTCAGATTTTGCCCCCAAATCTCTAAGATTTAGAGACTAATGCGCATTACGCTTCCCGTTCTTATGTTGGTTGGCTGGATTTTACGGCACGTCAACTCTTGCTGCGTTATTTAATGCCGAAGAAGTTTTGTTTTTATTCATTCTTTATATATTATATATATATATATATATATATATATATATATATATATATAAAGCGCTCGTGAAGAAACCGTTGGCGGATTGCTACACCAGTTCCACCCTAACATTAAAAGATGGTCAGACAGTTAGAAAGGATGAACAAAAACTCGTCCGACAAGAATCGTCAGTAGAGTTTAACACAACATGTCTAAAAGAAAAAATGCAGCGTAAACACACTTACACACACACACACACACACACTATATATATATATATTATATATATATATATATATATATATATATATATAAAGAATGAATAAAACAAAACTTCGGCATAAAACCATTTTCAAACCATCCGAGTGAGACTGACTAGGCATGCAGGACACTGTTGGAGAAGCAAGGACAGCTCATAAGCGACGTTCTCCTGTGGAAGCCAACACATGGGCATGCTAGTGTGGGTCGCCCTGCAAGGATCTACATTGACCATCTATGTGAGGATGATGGGTGCTTTACAGAAGACCTCCCAGGGACAATGAATGATAGGGAAGGTTGGCGAGAGATTGTCATGGATATCCGTGCTACTGGCGCGACATGATATATATATATATATATATATATATATATATATATATATATATATTTGATGTTTTGTGAAACATCATGAATACGAAGAATGCTCTCTAGTTAGCAGTATCTCATCAAAACTGTGTCCACATGTTTAGCCCTCACCTTTTTATTATGTAAATTATATAAGTTATTATATAAGTATCAAGTACCATCTGATCTTGGTTAATCCCATATTTTATATCCCTCTAATATGTTTTTTTTAACATTTGGAGACCCTTTGCATTAAGAGCTAAGGAAGTTATGCTATGTTTTTAAATATAAGCATTGCGTAATAATATTCTATATCGTGAACACTCATCAAGTGATACAAACGCTAGACAAGCCACTTTTCGATATTTAGCCATCTGGGGATTTGTTACATAATTAATAGATTCTTAATATTTATGTACAGTAGTGTAGAAATCAAAATGGATGTTATAAGTTTCAGCCGGTGGCCTTAAGGATGAGTGACAAGGCTTGACCTCATCCTGATCCTCCTTCCGGTGGATACCGTGAGAATCGGTGGAGAAGACCCTCTACCGGTTTAGATTAGAAAGAGATTTGTTTAGTTAGTTCGGCCAAAGACCACGTCGGTGGTAAGTCGTGTTATACACGCTCCGACTCAATCTGCGCAGGTAGTCTGGTAGGGATTTCGTAATAAAATATGATCAAAATAAATCGAAGTCTTGGGTTATTATCTAAAAACTACTAATGACACGGGCTTCTGATAAAGAGAAATCCCCAATGGAAGACCAGACACAAAGTCCCCAAGATGAAGTCCAGACGCTAGAAGAGACGTCAGAAGAAGAATAGAAGTAAGTAAAGAAAGGGTATACAACAGATTGCCTAAAACGCAGGAAACTTTAGTAACAGTAAATTAGTACCACGATGTTTTATTTTAGATTTTAAATCTGTTTTGCTAATTTAGCATTGATCACTTTTGTATGCAAACACTTTTCATGTTTGCTATTCTTCAGTATATTATTATATAATTTACTTAGCTCTAGACCCGACGCATATAAGAATAAAACAAAAGTTAATTTCTTATATTTGCTGACGAAAGCATTTCTGTTAGAATTGTTTGTTTCATGTATTGCATATCAAATTAGAATTTAAAGAAGATATAGCAAGTTAGAAAAAAACATTAAAAAAAACATATACATTGAATTTTTTCAAGTCATAAACTTTTTTATTTAAATTACCATTAAACACATTGTCCATAGCTTTACAGAATAAAAAGAATTCAGTGCTACGGATGTACATGGTGCAACAGAAATCTTCCCTCCCCTCATTTTAAACTGTAACCTGTGCAGCTCAAGTGAACTAAGGCAAGTGGTAATGGTAGCTCCATCTAACAAATGGTGCTTATCCCAATCATGGGATACTTAATTTCTATAATGATTTTTAAATCCAGTGTTTTAATAAATAAAAGTAAAAAAGTAAAGTCGACGGGCGGCCTAATGCCGGTATGAGCCATACAGCGAGGGAGTCTATCCCCTTTTCAATAGCGCTAGACCAAGGAGATTGTTTTTTGCGTCTGAGTTGGGCGCCACACCTACCACCAACTCCTTATATTACCGCACAGATCCCTGTGCTATTCATACGCTGAGTTGGCGAGGGCCGGTATCGAACTATGATCCTCGTGGTTTCTAGCTGAACGCTATACCGACTGAGTTAACCGGGCCCTTTAATAAATAACTCTTCTGTTATCAAATCAATTTGTAATTTTATTGTTTTGTTTTCATATTTAAACAATATTTTTGTGTATGACTTTTATAAGAAAACCAAAAAGACATTAGCATGGCGGAGCTACCATTGCCACTTGCCTAAGTTCTTATTAGTTAAAACATCAATCTGGATAATTTCTGATTAGAATTTATTACAATTGACCTAACGATGTTTAGATAGGAGAAATATTGTTGTATACCCTTCTCATTACTTACTTCTATTCTTCCATTCTTCTTCTGACGTCTTTGATATGTTAAGTTCTTCTAGATCTCTTCTAACATCTTGGCTTCGTCTTGGTGGTCGTCGCACTTAGTTCATTTCTTATAGTCTTATTACCAAGACATTCACTAATCATAAGACCGGGTTATTTTCTTAAGCTTTTATTTCCTTAACTAAACATTTCACGTAACTAAATATCTGACTAACATAGCGTGCGTATGCAGAGTGAGTCACAGTTAAGGCAGGACATCCTCACTGTCCGACGTCCAACTGAAAACTGAGGACTCAACCAGGTCACACAGACTTCACATATTTCGCGGGCTTTCTGTACTATTCCATGGAAAGTCCCGCCCGTGGTATGAAAAGGGCCATCCCTCTAGAAATACAGGGGATTGACAATAATCTTATGTAACCGCATAGATTATGTAACAATATTATTAATGTCATTTAAAGTTGTATTACATAACTATTTCTTTATTTCTGTAAATGTATTTTAGCTTCTTTTTAATCATTTTTTTTCTTCTTTTTTCTTTATTAGGTTTTTGTAGTCGTCGCCATTTGAATAACAAAATAAACTTTATTATCGTTGTAATTTAGGACGCTAAATGTTTTGGCTAACAATAAATGATAATCTGGAAAGAAAAGAATAAATCTTCATTCACATTTAGAGTAACTGATTGAAATCTTGAATGCGTGAAGCGATCACAACAGACACTTGATACATAATTAGAGCCAGGAAATGCAACCCCGGCCGTGTTGGTCATAGCCACGTCACTGCGCATGCGTGCAAACATAAAATCAATGCATACAACATAAAAGCCGGGTCATGTTATGTACATGGTATTAAGCATATTTTGCTATCGACTCATATATATATATATATATATATATATATATATATATGAGAAGTAGATACACAAGCGATGTGTTTATGATATGTCTTTTTTAGCCGACAATATTTGGGAGAATATGTACTTAATTGAAGTCGTACCTAATTTTGAAAGTTAATTAATTAACAATTAATTAATTATTACTTAATTAACTTTCAAAATTAGGTACGATTTCAATTAAGCATATATATATATATATATATAAACGCCTTTTAATTTTTTAGTATACTATACTATATATATATATATATATATCTTAGCTCAGTTGGTAGAGTGTCACCCTAATAACCACAAGGTTCCGGGCTCGACAACGGCCCTCGCCAACTCAGCGTACGAGTAGAACAGGGATCTGTGCGGTAAAGCAAGGAGATGGTGGTATGTGTGGCGCTCCACCTCAGATGCAAGAACAATCTCCTTGGTCTAATGCTAGTGAATAGGGGATAGACTCATTCGCTGCCTGGTTAATACCGACCTTAGGCCACTCGATGACTTTATATTATATATATATATACATAATTAAAAGGGCGTTTGTTACCATCGGCTTCAAATCAGCGTATTAGCCTCTTATCCTCTTGAAAAACACCCTGGAAAAGATAACTAATTTTCAGTTGGTAGAGCACCCGCCTCGAGATCGCGAGTTTTCGTGTTCGATACCGTTCCCTGCCAACTGAGTGCATGATTAGCACGTATTGTGTAATCTGATCTGTGCGGTAAAGTGGGGTGCTGACGTAAGTGTGGCGCTCCACTTCAAAAAAAAAAAAAACAATCTGCCTGGTCCAGCGTTATCTAAAAGGGGATAGATTCCCTCGCTGTCCGGCTGATACCGATAAAAACTTCCGCCAACTTTACTTACTTTTACTTATGTGTAGGTATATACCGTTTTTTTTTTTTGTATTCATCCGCGCAATTCCACTCATCTGGTGTTCAACTATGCTGCAAAGTAGGGCGTCGTTCGCCGGCCCACTCGCATGTGACACGCCCGCACACAGACACGCATATACGTACACATATTTTCTTGGTGATGAACACCTTTTAGTTGTAAAGGACGATAAGAAATAAATATATTTTTTACACCTGTAGTCGAGCACTTTATTTTCCTTTCCCCAAAACAAAATACCTAATGTTTAATGGTCTATCTACCTTCAGCGTTTATTTAATGCCAACGTAATACTTCGAAAGGGAACGTAATATTGACTAGAGTTTGAACTCGCTTACCAGGATGTCCAGTTAAGCACGGTAGCCGCTAACCCACGGGGACACTCCCAAGATAAATTAATATGAAAGGCTGAGATAGATAGATAGATAGATAGATAGATAGATAGATAGATGTAAACAGACTGCGATAGATAGATGCGAACAGAGAGATAGATAGTTACATACAGATATACATACATAGAAATTAACAGATAGATTAATATAATAAGACTAATATATATATATATATATATATATATATATATATATATATATAATAAAGAAAGAGAGGTGGGGACAAAATAAGATATATATATATATATACATATATATATATATAATATATGATCAAAATAAGAGATAGATAGTAAGATGGATAGATAGATAATAACAGACTGAGATAGATATATAGACAGACAGACAAATAGATACATACATACTTACGTAGATACATATATACATAGAAATGAAGAGAATGAGATAGAGTAATATTAACATATTATTAGTCTGTTAATATTACTCTATCTCATTCTGTTCATTTCTATGTATATATGTATGTATCTACGTAAGTATGTATGTATCTATTTGTCTGTCTGTCTATCTATCTATCTCAGTCTGTTATTATCTATCTATCCATCTTACTGTCTATCTACCTGTCTATCTCTTATTTTGTTCATATATATATATATATATGTGTGTAAATAAATGGAAATTAATCCGACAGAATGAATTTAACATTTTGAAAAAACAATTAGTAATTATTATCTGCTGACAGAATCTGTTTCGACGCCTTAGTAGAAGGGTCATCATCAACGAGCAAAAAATATATGAAAGAAAGAAGGGATAAAAAACCGTTGGAAGAGAATAGGGAGTACAAACACACGCTGGACTGCTTGAATTTTTTTTAAATGCGCATACTGTTTCAAAAATAAAATAAATTTTATTTTTAAAAATCAGAAGCAACGGTTTTTTTATCCCTTCTTTCTTTCATATATTTTTGCTCGTTGATGATGACCCTTCTACTAAGGCGTCGAAACGGATTCTGTCAGCAGATAATAATTACTAATTGTTTTTTCAAAATGTTAAATTCATATATATATATATATATATATATATATATATATATATATTATTATTATTATGTCCCTCTCTCTCTCTCTCTATATATATAATATATATATATATATATATATGTATATATATTATATATATATATATACATACATACATATGTGTGTGTGTTTATGCCGAGAGGTTGACTTATGTACATAGATAGGTACATACATACATACATATATACATACCGAGCTGCATAGATAGATGAAAACAAGCAGAGATCAATATGTCATAGATACATGACTGGCGCCATTGATTCGCTGATTGTTTGATAAAGACATATGAAAGATTAAAATGGATACAAACGATCGGCGATAATATGAATATCACAGAAATGATACAGATTCGGAACATCAAGTTTACATTAGTCTGTTTGTATTCTTGTTTTGTTTTTCTTTTGCCTGGGAAATCAATCCTGACAATCCTTACACCACATCCCTACAACCCACCAACTCTGCTCCACCGGAGACGAACGCCGTTGTAATATTTTTCAAAAGAAATATAAATAGACTGCTTCATATGGTTCGTAATAAGGCCATTCATCTCTCCTGGGTGCATTAGCCGTGCAAAGGCCACCTTGCTGTGTAAAATGACATGGAAAAACAAGGACGGTCAGAATTAATACTATCAATCAAGCTGATAGTTAAATGTTCCGCCCAGGTCTCCGTGGGCTGTGCGGGATTGGATTCGGCGTCCCCGTCGAGATCAGAGAAATGGGGTAGCGACGGACACTTGCTGCGACACAAGCGAGTGTCCTTTCCAGTCCACGGATGACTGTGCTAACTGATTAGTAGGAAAACAACAGGAGTCTGCGACACGTCCCCGATATCAACAGCTCATGTGTAAGAGACACGTTCATTAGATATTCTATCTCCGTCTATAATAGCAGATATAAGAAACGATATATATATCAGGCGTGCTTAGTCTGTCAGAGCGGTGGCAGATGTCAGTTTTTTTTAATTCTTAATTTTTACTAATTACTGGAAGCGGCTACCCAGCGTCGACTGAGTAGAAAGTGTTGGGAGGAGGGAAAAGAACCTGGTGTATTGATCCGTTTACTTTGAGATTTGCAATGATGAACATTTATAAGAATCATTTCAATGCTACTTCTATGTATATTTTGATTTTTAAACGTTTTCTAATAGATACGCTGTCATGACAACTTATGTGTCCATAATATAAAATATAAGAAGCTAGAAGTGCTAGAAGGTGCTAGAAGGCGGTGGCTGATGGTCTTCATGTCCTGGTTATGACGTTAAACTCTAACTGATGGTGAGGTTCCAGTTCTGTAGATCTTGGGAATGTGGAACACCTCCTTCATCATCATGATTCCTGGTCCACTCTGACCCAGAGTGGTAATACCTGTCAGCGTCCCATCTATGTGTCAAATAGAAAAAAATGTGTTTATAAAAAATGAGTACCTATCAAGAATTGTTTATTTCAAAACTTTGTCGGCATGAAATGACCCACTAAGATTGATATGCCGTAAAAAAAAACCAAACCAGTTGCAGTTGTTATTTTTGTTCTTATAAGCATAACAAATTCATCGACATATTTTACATCATAAACAACATAGATTTATATCTAATACCACCCCTTGATAACGACTATAAGTACAATATGTAGGTAGGAGGTGTCCGTGACGTAATGGTTGTCGTCGAATGAAATGGACACGGTGATACGAGTTCAAATCCTGGATGACGCTTGTTGCATTAGATTTGACACTAATACCTTGGGAAAGGTATGAATTTAAATATCCTCCCTCCAACTATGGGTAAATAGTAGGGCGGACTAGGCTCTTTAACCTTGGTAGGGCAACTGGTATAGAAGGAAAATTCAAAACCTGGTAAATCTCCGCTTAGAAATTGACCTTGTGCCATATCCTGTTCGTGCGGAGGAGTTTGTAAATACCCATACAAGCACAATTTGTAACGTTTTTTTGGAAAAAATTTTTTTTAAATTTTAAGAAAATCAGTAAGATCTTACGTTCCTAATTATGTTTCTATGACAACCTATCCGTCTATAGTGCTAGATATAAGAAACGATAGATATACCAGTCGTACTAAGGTGGCGGTAGTTGTCAATGCGTTTTTTGGTTGTTGTTTCTTTTCTTTATTCTGTAAGAATAACAAAAAACGTAGACATCTAATTGGATCATATTGACAATTGGTTTTGTTTTTTATAGTAAAGGCCACGAGTATTTTGTGATTTTTTTTTTACTGCTGATCTCATAATATCTGAATATTTTCGACA
>CM042165.1:40852507-40880007 GCA_023376005.1 Doryteuthis pealeii | reverse complement strand
ATATTAAGGCATATAATTCATTATATTTTATTTATTATATTTTATACAATACAGTGCTATCTTTCTTATTTAAAAACGGAACAAACAAGATGGTGGCTATTTTTGACAATTATTCTCTATAAATTAGTAATAGTCGTGCTCTTTAATTATACGACTGTTATCATCTTGCAGCAAAGTCAGACTGTCCAAATCGTCGAAGATGAAAATGCAAAAATATAAATCCTGATTATCTGGTGTTTCTTATCCACACCATTCTTATTTCTTATGAATGTCGTCGCCTCAGCTAAATGATGGACCATAATGTTTTTATTATAAAGAAAGAAAGAGAAGAAAAAGGACATGCTAAACAAAAATATATGATAAGAAAGACAGACTGAAAGAAAGGGATTGGGTAAAGATAGAGAGAGGGGGATTAGCGCGCGGAAGCGATAACGCTAATCTGTTTCAATCGATTGCATTTTACATAATTACTCTTCGCTTCACTATCTTTTTCACTATTATACAAATTAATTCTGCATGCAAGACTTCTTCTTCTTCTTCTTCTTCTTCTTCTTGAAATGTAAAAAAATCGGGGGATTTAATGGATTAATGATATTTCAGTTTATTTTAATATGGGAAAAATGATTTGATACACGAGGAAATTGAGTTGTAAGCGAAACGAAGGAAACTATATATAATAGTGAAAGGTTCAAAGTCATAATTGAACATACAACTCCGACACATTTCTGAGACAAAACATTTTATATAATACAGCACATGAATAAACAAGATACATAAACAATAGAAGATAGAATAGAATAGTGTACATAAACATACATACATAAAAGTCACAAACAAGATAATATAAAAGTAAACATACTATAAAGCTACAGACATGAGACTAAGAATTGTCCATGCTGTATAAATCACTTCCAGTGACAAGTAGCCGGCGTTGAGGGCCGAAGCCCCAACGAGAAGGGAATGACAATTGTCTAGCCCATGTGGGTACCTACGAGGAGAGGTAGAAAAGAGGAAGAGAAGTTTAATTAGGCGCTTATATAAGAGAGGTCCCCTAGTGGGAAAAAACGGCAACACCGCGGGAAATAACTCTTCCTGGTAAAGGGAAGATAATCCTCACAATAGTAATGAAATAAGAACAATTAATTTAGTAGTCCTATAGTTATATGTTATCCCCGAGACTACTATGGTATGATGTATATCTTTAGCATAAGATATATCTACGTTAGTTTATATAAGAATTAGAATACAGTCTGTTTGATGTAGAGGACCCTGAAGTTGTCTATGTCGACCTCCAAGGCCGATAAGACATTTTTGGTCAAATTATAATAACTATATTATGTAACTTGAAAGCGCTGACTGACTAAATGCCTCTTTCTTTGACTCTCCCTCTCCCACCCCTCCCCCCTCTCTCTCTCTCTCTCTCTCTCTCTCTCTCTCTCTCTCTCTCTCTCTCTGTCACTCATTCACCAAATGACTTAGTCATTCATGCTATCATCTTTTTTCCTCAATCAATTTTTAACACTTTGCCTACTTTAAATCGCTCACAGCGGCACTCATACCAAAATTGATGGTTAGTTCATTATAATTGAGCAGGACTCAGAGTATAGTAATAATAGGATTTTATTGGAATATAATGAGTTCTGAGTTGAATAAATAGTGAACTTTGTAATATCCTGTCATACAGGTAAAAGATACCAAGAAAATTTGGTACAGCCGTGGGGCGAATTTGTTAGGCAAAGAGTTAAAGATAAGTGGCTATCTAACATAATTTTAGTCTCCTTTTCATTACTATGCAATTTTTTTTATATATATTTTCAATACCACTCGTTAATTCCAGTTGATTTCATGTTCAGTCTAGTAGTTTCTCTCTCTCTCTCTCTCTCTCTCTCTCTCTCTCTCTCTCTCTCTCTCTCTCTCTCTTCTCTTCTCCCCCCCCCTATATATTATATATATATATATATATATATATTGGTAATGGCACTAAAATGACACAGTCTCTCTCTCTCTCTCTCTCTCTCTCTTTCTCTCTTTCATCAAACATCGATAAATAAATATATATATATATATATATATATATATATATATAGAGAGAGAGAGAGAGAGAGAGAGAGAGAGAGAGAGAGAGCTACCTACAGCCGGAATTGAAATCCGTTTGGTTGGGTGTCAGTCCGGCACCTTAACCATTAGGTTGTCTTCACTTACAGAAAAAAGGGGATTTTAACTGTTTTAATACACACATCGCTTTGTGTGTAAAAGCCGTCACAGAGTGCTCCATTCCTTATAGAGAAGAGCGTTGCGTTTACCCTTGAGTTGGCGGCCGTCAGCGAGATCCCCCCCAGAGTGCTCAACCCTAGGGATATATATATATATATATATATATATATATATATATATATATATATAAAACAATTAGTTGATAGCTTGACAATACTAATGAATTTGATCTGATGGCGATATTTTTGGTATTGGTCTATAGAAGAATGGGTACAGAGAGCAACTCCTAATACTTGTAATGGTATTATTGGTATTAATGGTATACTATACGATGGTAGTAAGTTCTAATTCGATACGTGCTAATTGTGGTCGCCTTCTCTCTGATGAATTTGATGGTAAAGAGGCTTGTACTGATGATATTGGTGCTATTGCTGCTGCTGATGATGATGATGATGTCAGTGGCGCTGAGGGTGACGCCCGGTGTAACAAAAATGCCTAGTACAGCATTTTTCTGGCACACAGACCAAAAGGAGTTTGTTTTGATTGCCAGTGTAACTAGAATCATCTAATAGTAAAACATGGAGGTCTCGATCATACGTTTTACCACTGAGCTAATGGACAATAAAGATAGAAACAAATGAAACTTTATGAAATTTTGATTCAGACAAGAAAAGAGTTAAATATACAAAAGACAACCCATAATGTCCGTTGTATATCTGCGCAGGATTCGATGTTTGGATTGTCAAGAGTTGTAATTTTAATTAAACACGTAACCAATAAAAAGTAATTAGGCAAAGAGAGCGAATCGCTCGTACATATCAAGCAGAACACGAAGAAACGTTGTTTAAACTTGAGTAAAAGAGAAACAAGAAAATAAATAAGAAAGATTGGCGGTAACAAGAACAAAATTAAAAAGTGAAAGTGAAAGTAGAGAAAGTGAAAGTGAAAGTAGAAAAAGTGAAAAAGAAAGTAGAAGTTCATGAAGTAAGTCGGATAACAACAAAAAAAATGAAGTGCACGCGTCGAGGGCAATATAGACTATTTGAATAAGATGCAAACATGGTCAGAACGTGGGCGAAGTGGGAAATGATGCTTAGATTGATAGATGATGGCATTCGTTATGTTCGATAGGGAAAATGTAGTGATATTGGTACATTGCATGTATTTCATGATAAGTAAACACCGCGTGAGAAAAAAAGAAAAAAATTGAGAGCGAAGAGTAAAAAAAAGGACAAACAAAAAGACTATGAAAAACTTCAACAGAACAGACATGGTAAAAGGTCGTTAACGCACACACACACACACACACACACACACACATATGTGCGTATGTGTGCATTTTTTAATGTGCATAAAAACACAGACACTGAACCGACACAGACACAGACAACACATATATGTGTATATATATATATATATATACATATGTGTTTGTATGGGTGTTATGTGTGTGTGTGGACAAACTGGTGAGTGTTTGAATGTCCACATAAACACACATATTTACACAAACACACACAGACACACAGACACACACACAGACACACACACACACACACACACACATATATATATATATATATATATATATATATATATGCCTGCATGTGTATGTGTGTACATGTGAGATATGTATATATATTTAGATGTAAAGCTAAGACATAAAGGCAACGATGCTTGGTAACAGTCAGTTTCACTCCTATGCGATTTTCAAAACCCAAGTTTTATTCGTATTAGACAAACCTTAGACGGGTGAATAGAAAAAAGTGTTGGTGGTGGATATATATATATATATATATATATATATATATATATATATATATATCCACCACATATATATAATGTCTAGTAATTATTTTTAGATATTGTATCTATCTATCTTTTAATATATATTTTTATATTTATATTAATATATATTCATATTTATTTATATATCTATCTTTTAATATATATATATATATATATATATATATATATATATATATATATATATATATATATATATATATATATATATATATATATTAAAAGATGGATGGATACAATATCTAAAAATAATTAACAGACACCACATCAATTCTAGAAGATTTAGAACGTTCTTGTAAATTCGTTCTGAATTTTCATACATATAACAGCTCTATTACTGATATTGAGCACTTTACGAATAACACAAAAGATAAAACTCTGTCCACCGCTAACTCACCAAGTGAGCTCGTAATAACAATATATCATTAGAATATATATATATATATATATATATATATATATATAGAGAGAGAGAGAGAGAGAGAGAAAGACAGACACAGGGAGAGAGAGAGGTAGAGAAAAACAATTGGTGGAGAGGAAGATTCAAGAGAGGTGGGATCATAGTTTAAGCACACAGATAAAGATAATGGGTAACGAAAATGAAACGTGTAACTATATAATTTGTAAATGGAAGTGAGAGAGAGATTGATAGTGAGTAAGAGAGAGAGAGAGAGAGAGAGAGCAGGAGAGAGAAAGAGAGTGGTGAACGAGAGAAAGCAAGAGAGAGAGAGAGAGTGAGATGGAGAGAGAAATGGAGAAATACTGAGAGAGAGAGGAGACTAAGAGAAAGGTAGAGAGAGAATAATATAGTGAGATAAACTGAGAGAGAGAGTGGAGGAAAAGAGAAAGAGACGTATTAGAGAGAGAGAGAGAGAGAGAGAGAGAGAGAGAGAGAGAGAGAGAGAGACTAAGAGAAAGGTAGTGAAAGAATGATATAGGGAGATAAACTGAGAGAGAGACTGGGTGAAAGAGAGAAAGAGACGTATTAGAGAGAGAGAGAGAGAGAGAGAGAGAGAGAGAGAGACTAAGAGAAAGGTAGTGAAAGAATAATATAGGGAGATAAACTGAGAGAGAGAGAGTGGGTGAAAGAGAGAAAGCGACGGATAGAGAGAGAGAGGGGGAGTGAGGAAGGAACGGAGATACTTGAGTTTAACCGGAAGTCAGGAAAAAAGAAAGGTAGTGATATATAAAAAAAAAAAAGAAAGTGAGGGTGAGACTGAAGAAATCATAATGGCTATGTTAGTTGGGGGGGGGTAGTAGGGACAGATGGGGGTGTGGAGAGATGACTAAAACAGAAGTTATTAGGCGAAACTTGATTTGTGGACAGAAATAGCTGAATTGTAAGTTTAAAAACTGCGACGGATGTGAGGTAATCGAACGTACACTTGTAGAATTGGAAAAAAAAAAAGAAAAAAAAAGAGAATGCAAAAGATGCGATGAGAACACAATTAAAAAAAGAAAGAAAAAAGTTTAATTACGTTATTGTGTTTATTCCGGAGACACTCGAATGCCCAGAATAAGAGAATGGAAGAATAAAGAGAATAGAAGAATAAAGAGAAAACTAGAATAAAGAGAATACAAGAATAGTACGCTACTTGTGTTTTTGTTTTTTTTTTTTTTTTTTTGGTGGGGGGTAATTTTTTTCGTATTTGACACCTGTTCTGTGTAATTAAAATGTGTTATTATAAACGAAAACCCCGGGGGTGACTCTAAAACGAGGGTGATTCCAATAATCAAAGACGTGCTTTCATCAATGTTTTTTTTTTCAAATATATTTTTCTATTATTAACAGTATTGATTAAAAAAGGAAATGAAAGAGTTTTCTTCCTAATATCGACAACAAAAACTACCCTTCATTTATTTACCAAAGGTTACTACTACTACTACTACTACTACTAGAGCTGCTGCTGCTAATCTTATTATAATGGAGATTGTATGTTTTTCTGTCTGTAACCGAAACTATATTACTATACAAGTCACAATTCCCATTGTTATTTACATCATATTCTCCATGATTTTATTTTTATTTAAACCTCAATTATTAGTAAAAAATTGTTTTACATCATTAAGACTGTTGACCATATCTATATACTAATAACATGCAGTTGTATTTATATATACAACAAAATAGCAGTTTACAGTGTAAACGGGGAGGCTAATTTGCATATTAATATTAAAAAATCGAATTTATAAATACGTGCTTAGTATTATTGATTTCTAACTGGTTTTATTTTAATGAATATAAGCAAAAATCTCTTCAATAAATCTTAAAAGAAATCCCTTAACAAGAAGAAATAACTAATATTATTCTTTACTTCCTATTTTAACTAAACAGTTAAATTAGGAAAATTTACCAATGAAAGACGGGAGTAACGGAAAATGATGGAAGAGTTAGTTTCAAAGTTGTTCTATTTTTCAATCATGCCCCCTCTGTTCCAAATATTTTTATCTGAATTCTTATTCAGTTTCATTAGCCTTTCTAATCTAATACAATATTTTATTACATTAAAACTTAAATACTTGCACCCGGAGGGTGCAAGTATTTAAGTGCAAGTAATAATAATAATAATAATAATAATAATAATAATAATAATAATAATAATAAGAAGAAGAAGAAGAAGAAGAAGAAGAAGACCACTGGGTGAAGACGAAATAAATAAAAAGGTAGACAAATACCAGAACCTTGCCAACGAATCGAAAAAACTGTAGAATATGAGGATGAAAGCGATACTAATTGTAGTTGGTGCACTTGGTACGGTCCCCATAAGTTTAGAAAAGAGACTAGAGAAAATGGAAATCAGAGGAAGAATTGAGACCATCCAGACAACAGTATTGTTGTAATCGGCTTGAATTTTCAGGAGAGTCCTAGTGAACTGAGGAGACTTGTTGTCATTCAGACTCTAGTGAAAGACCATCAGCTAACGATGCTGTATACAAAAATCACAGGAGTGAAATACTAATACTCGTGTTCCGTTATCATCTTGCAACAAGCTCTGTGTGAATGTTCAAATCGTCCAAGATGAAATGTAAAAATGTAAATCCTGGTTGTCTGGTGTTGCTTATCCGCCGAATTCTTATTTCTTATGAGTGCCGTCACCTCAGCTAAATAATGGACCATTCAGTTTTTATTATAAAGAAAGAAATGTGACATGTTACACACACACACACACACACACACACACATGTATATATATATATATATATATATATATATATATATATATATATTATATATATATATATATATATATTCTAATATTATATATATATATATATATATATATATATATATAACAGACCTGGTCAATTGGTGTTAGGAAAATTTCTATTTAGGACCTTTTTATCCTATATACAATTACAAATAGACATATATATATCCCCCACTCTCCCCCTCTCTCTCTCTCTCTCTCTCTCTCTCTATATATATATATATATATATATATATATATATATATATACATGGACACACATTGGAGATTCTCTCAAGTCTTCAGGAGAGCTCAATACATGACAATTATATCATTTTCTCCAGAACGATATTTAAAATTCCATTTAAAGTGTGTGTGAAATAATGGTTAACTTAGTAAATTCCTTTCTCACTCGGCGCCTTACAGAAGTAGCATTGTATCTGACTAGTCTTGACTTAGTAAACACGTATATTAATTTATCTAGTGTCTGTCTGTAGGACTATTTATATATTCGACTATATAGTCCTCTTAGTCAGCAGACTAGATCTATAAATATTACTCTTTTAGAAATACTTGTTTTTTTCCTCTCTCTTCTAAAACCATTTGTCTGTCACCAGTTTCTGCTATTTCACTTGTTAATCAACATCTTCATGGCCATATGACGATAACAGTTCAATGACCAGAAGTTCGAAAATACGTATCTATCTATAATCAAGATTCAGTATCTGTCTGTCTGTAACTGAAAGTACGTCACTGCTTACATGACAATACCCCCAGGTATTGCGTAAGTTCATCAATGAGTATTTAATTCATAGTTAAAATCATTAGTCTGTAGAATAAAGAACAACACTGTATTATATATATACTTAGAAAGTAAATATGCTATTTAAATTAACATTAAACGGTCTACATTGTTTGTTAAAACAAGTTTTAATAAATACATAGTGGCTCTCAAACCATACCCAAGTACAAAAACTGATAGGTAGTTAATTATAATTGAGCAGAGGAAACCAGATTATAATAATGATAGGAATTATTTGAATAGAATGAGTTCTGAAGTGAATAGATAGTGAACTCTGAAATATTCCATCATGCGGTAGAAAGAAGGATCAGGAAGATCGGCGGGTGTTATTTCCGAGCGCCTTGAGAGGCTAAGTCGAATGCTGGTGCTCGTATATAATTTTAAATAAAACTCCATGTTTTATGTGTTCTGTTCATATTAATTTATTGTAAAAATGATGATTATAAAATGAATTATACGATTTTTAAAAGAGAGAGTTACTTTACAATCACCCTGTAGTATGTATAATACCATCGGCGTGTGCTCTCATTTTCTTCTCTTATCTTATTCATCTCAACATTTACTTTCATTTTCATTTTCACTTTCACTTTCACTTTCACTTTCAATTAATGATATTTTACGTGTTTATTCGCTTCTCTTCTACAAACCTTTATTAGTGTGAAGCCTCTAGTTTTGAATTCATATTTGTCTAAATCTAAAACGAGTTGCCCACCCTAGAAATAAGTGAAATAATTTCCTGTAGAAGATGGCCGTTCCTATATCGATCGTTAGGTTTTACTCGACTTAGGTTGAAGAGACAAGTATCACACAAAAACACACAGTCCTCTCATAGGATTGCTGGAAAAATTAGTAAAGACAATATCAATTATAATTATAATCTTTATAATTATAATTTTTCTAAAATAAATATTGTTATTTATGAATTTTATTTAAGTTACGCTTAAACCAATCACTAATTAGATACATCGTGTCGAACCATTGAATTAAATGTATTGACACGACATTTAAAAAGAAAATTTCAACTTTCCACGAGATCATTGTCCTGCCAAGAATTAGAAAAGTGTCGACGCCAAGTTTAAATTACCAACTATGTACACTAATTGGCTAAAACTTTGTCCAATCCGGTGCGCAGAAACCAAGATATATGTTGACAAACTCGATATAAGCCAGTTCTAATTACTAGCTTTGAGCAAAATTGGTGGCGCATTGGAGCGTGATCATCACTAGAGAGGTCTATCTGGCGAGTGGGATATTATGCTGAAAGGACAGAAATCCCCATAGGATTCAGCCAAAACATAACTGATGACGGAACCCAGTAATATTTTCATAGTAAAAATCATTGGCCAATGCATTTTTATAGTAAAAACCATTTTCCAATGTATTTTTATAGTGAAAATCATTGTCCAATGCATTTTTATAGTAAAAATCATTTCTAATGCATTTTTTATATTAAAAATCATTGTCCAATGCATTTTTACAGTAAAAATCATTGTCCAATGTATTTTTATAGTGAAAATCATTGTCCAATGCATTTTTATAATAGAAATCATTGTCCAAAGCATTTTTATAGTAAAAATCATTTCTAATGCATTTTTATATTAAAAATCATTGTCCAATGCATTTTTATTGTAAAAGTCATTTCCAATACATTTTTATATTAAAAATCAATGTCCAATGCATTTTTATAGTAAAAATCACTGTCCAATGTATCTTTATAGTAAAAAACATTCCCAATGTATTTTTATAGTAAGAATGATTGTCCAATGCATATTTATAGTGAAAATCATTTCCAATGCATTTTTATAGTAAAAATCACTGTACAGTAATTGTACAGGCGTATTTCAAACATTATTATTTCATTAAAAGAATCATTTATAGCTTCAGCATCGATACACAAATAATTTGGGATATATCACTATCTTAACCCCCCCCAAAAAAAAAAAATATATCTCTATTTTCTTTTGGATTCTTCTTATTTTGCCGCGGCAATAATATAAAATAGATAGAAAATAAAGGTTTCACTGGTCCAATAATCTTCTGATATATTAATATTTCGTCTCAAAGTTATTGCTTCAGTCTCGATACTTTTTGATAACACCTATAATTTCTGTGACATCTCGCTATCTCCAAAGAAAGACGATATTTGCTTTTCTTTTGGATATTTCTTATTTTGCCGCGGTAATAATATAAAATAAATAGAAAATAATGGTTTCAATGATCCAATAGCTTTCTGGAATGTTAATATTTCGTCTCAAAGATTATCGCCAAAAAGCATTTCTTGTGTTCTTTGTAAAAATTGAAAACTTACTCAGCAGGACAGTTTTTTTAAATATGCAAAACTCTGTAAATCAGTTTCTTGAAATGCAGTGATCGAATTGTGTGTATACTAACGGCGTGAGATCAATAATCCGAGCGCTAAACTCTGGAAAGAAAACATTCGCGATGATTTCAACAAGAAGTTTTTTTTTCTTCTTTTAATTTCTTATTTCTTATTCTTTAAATTATTTTAACATCTTCTGAATGATTTTCCGAGTCGTAACAGCTTTACAATCTGGGATTTAACACAACAACAACAACAAAATGTGTCTTTGATTTTGACGATTTAAAGTCTTTTTTGGTGATGTTTAAAATGTTCTTCTTGTCGAGATTCTTTTGTTCTTCTGAAAAGAAATTTCACTGAATGCAAAACATTGTAAGATCGTTTAGCTGCGCAAAGGGAAAGAAAAGCAGAGAAAAGTTTGAAGAGAAAAAAAAATGGAGAAAGAAAAAAAAACTATCGGGTAAAAGCATTCTTGTATTAGGAAGGTGTGAAAATAGATAGATAGATAGATAGATAGATAGAGAGATAGATGTGAACAGAGTGATATATATTATATATATATATATATATATATATATATATATAGAGAGAGAGAGAGAGAGAGAGAGAGAGATAGATAGATCTGAATAGGTTGAGATAGATGGATAGATAAGTAGATAGATAGATAGATCTGAATAGGTTGAGCTAGATGGATAGATAGGTAGATAGATAGATCTGAATAGGTTGAGATAGATGCATAGATGTGAACAGACTGAGATAGATAGATAGATAGATAGATGTAAACAGACTGAGATAGATAGATAGATAGATAGATGTGAACAGACTAATATATATATATATATATATATATATATATATATATATATATATATATATATTATATATATATATAGATAGATAGATCTGAACAGACTAAGATATATATATATATATATATATATATATATATATATATATAATATATAAGATAGATAGATAGATAGATAGATAGATATAGATATAGATAGATAGAAGATAGATAGATCTGAACAGACTAAGATAGATATATATATATATATATATATATATATATATATATATATATATAGATAGATATAGATATAGATAGATAGATAGATAGATAGATAGATGTGAACAGACTAAGATATATAGATACATAGATGTGAACAGATTGAGATAGAGAGATGTGAACAGACTGAGATAGATAGATAGATAGATAGATAGATATGAACAAACTCAGATAGATAGATAGATAGATAGATAGATAGATAGATATGAACAGATTCATACTGATAGATGTGAAGAGAGATAGATTTCTTTCTTATTATATTTTTACTGTGTCGCATGTCTTTTTCTTCCTCTTCTTTCTTTATAATAAAAACGGATTTGTCCATTATTTAGCTACGGTGATGACATTCATTTTTGTATTTTATCTTGGAGAAATTGGACGGTCTCATTTTTAACCAGATGGTGTTGCAAGATGATAACGGTCGTACAATTAAAGAACACGCGTATTAATATATAGATAAGTTGAATTATTGACTTTATTTACTGGAATAAACAAGAATGCTCAATGCAACTCCTTATAAAGGTCAAAGTGGAGGCGCGTGGTCTAATGGTTAGAGTCATAGGAAATGGACTCGTCGATCTGAGTTTAATTCCTGGACGAAGCTGTTTGCATTTCCCATGGCACTAATACCATTGGGAAAGGTATGAATCCAACTCTCTCTCCAGATATGGGTAAATAGCAGAGCAGACTGGGCTCTTTATCCATGGCTAGGTAACCAGTGTAGGAGAAGGAAAACTCTGAATGCAAACCTGTTAAACTCCGCTTATGGAATTGACCTTGTGTCGCATTCTGTTAGAAGTTGTGCGGAGGGGTTGGTAAATATATATAAAGGTCGAACTTGTACATCTTCGACCGTCTTAAATCTTCTTCCATTTTTTCTTAAAATAAATGTAATTACTTTTTGTTTTCCTCAAATGTAGGAAACCATATATTGATACTTGGTCTCTTGCCAAATCAGATCTCCTAGCAAGACGTCCTATAAAAAAAGAAAAAAGAAAAAAGAAAAAAGAACTAACCCTCTTCACTTATTTTTATATATATCATATGACACCTTCCTAATGTTTATTTACTTCGTTATTCATTCAAGATTAATCAATAGATACGTAAATCCAGGTGCAACAAATTTTCGAAATTTTTGTGTTTACTCTTGAAAGAACGGTAGCGTTATTGGAATAATTTTGCAGTTGCATCGTACTTACAGTGTATTTTTAAAAAAAATCCATGACTTTATAGGTATGCGCAAAAAATAAAAAATAAATTGTATGTGTGTGCATACATCTATATGTTAATACACTCTTTCCTTAATCTTCCGACCGTTATCCTCTTGCAACACCCTCTGGTTTATGTGTGTAGTATAAATACTACTTACCTCAGCTAAATAATCCATTTTTATTATAAAGAAAGGGAAGAAAAAATACATATGACACAGAAAATATGAGAAAGAAAGAGAGTAGGGAAAGAGAGACCCAATTGAACATGAAGGTAATTTTTAAAACTGATTAGCCGAAAATGTGCAAAATTTTGTTAAAAAAACAGGGGACGTTCAACACGAAAGAAAGAAATAAGAAATAAAAGAAAGAAATAAGAAATTTATTAATCAATAGTAGTACAAATTATTTTTTTAAAATATAAGTAAAAGAAAAACTTTATTGGTTTAAACTACTATTGAAGGGAGGCCATGCTAATAGCATGAAGCTAATCCCATGGACATGACCACCCTTGGACGCTCACAGGAAACGATACATCACACAACGTAAACATATACATATATATCATGAGACAAATTAGCCGTGTGAGAATCTAAATGCAAAATCAGTTGTTTATAAGAGGCAATAAATGATTTTTCAAAAGTGTTTTAAGGACAAAATAATTTACTGAAACAAGTTTCATTTTTTCTTTATCAAAAATAACGACTGAACAGTATTCCAAGAATTAATTGCATTAAAACGAATCGAATTATGCCCAAAACTAACAGTGTTGATGATAGGGAAATTAACAAACCAGATTGGTCAGCACGAGTGACATGAGCATGGGTGAAGTCAACTGCAAAAGCATTCTGAACAGAACAGGCATTTTATTGTGGAATAGTTTATGTAAGAACAAAATATTTTCACAATGGACCATATCAGAAAATTTGAGAATCTCCAAATTTGCATACAGGTTGTTAGATGATGTCCTAGGAGGCACAAAGGACATAAGTCGCTTATTAATTGGGTTGCGGACTAGCCTGGCGTAACATCCGTAGAGAGTGAATGCGCTGTTCCAGGATTATTTATACACGGCTGTCTGAGAACATCAGAGTCATTACTGAGACTGCAAGGATTACGGAACCATTACGCGAACCGTCCACCTCGAGGTTTTAGCACTCTGTTGTGAGTTTTACTATATGTATGGCGTACATGTAGTTTGAATGTACTAGTATACTGAATACTGTATTATCCAATATACAACAATTTGGCAGTTGATTATAGAATAACATTGTTATAAAAAAGAACTAAAGTTGGAATTTCATGTTTCGTACACAAGGAGGGTTAAAATATAATTGTTGTATAGCCGACTCTTTGCATAGATGGTTACTTACTTTCCTTAATCTTGGGCTAGACGGGCGGTCGGAGAGGCCCCCTCCAATCAATCGGCTGGTCACGTCAAGCCCTAGCACCTATATGATTTTCCCAACCCTATTGCCCTTATGGCAAGCCCCAACCCTTTTTTATCATATGGGTGCTAGAAGGCGGTGGCTGCGGGTCTACATGTCCTGGGAATGACGTTAAACTCTATCTGATGGTGAGGTTCCAGTTTTGGAGGTTTGGGGAGTGTGGAGCACCCCTTCATCACCATTGCTCCCTGGTCCACTCTGACCCGGAGTGGTAGTACCTGTTAGGGTCCCATCTATGGGTTAAATAGAAAAATATATTTATAAAAAAATTGTATTATCCATTAAGAATTGATTTATTTCAAAACTTTATCGGCATTAAATGACCCACTGAGGTTGATATGCCGTAAAACAAAACAAACCAAACCAAATTACTTTCCTTATGAATCGTGGCGTATATTTCTTCTTATTTGTATCTTTTTTTCTGAGAAGCACTTCTAAATGTTCAGGGATGTTTGACTAGCGTATATTCTTAACTTGTAGCTTGGGTTGGTATCTATCTGTCTAACAGTCGACCATCTTTTATCTGGCTGGTCTGTCTTTCTAACTTGTTCTGTTTATCTTTGTTGTATCGTCGACGTGAAATGATACACAGAAGAAATTGAGTGCTTAATATATCTAGTCAGCACTAGTATTCGGTGCTAACAGATACATACAAAAACAGAACAATAAGTTACAAAACTATTAACAAGACAACTTACAATAAATAGAGGAGGGTCAAATGCGATATAGCCAAACGCAGTAAGATCAGTCCGAATATTAATCAGCTTATTAATCAACTGTTGAAGTCCTTAATCGTAAACTATTACTTAAGGTCATCTGGTAGAGTGATGAAGGGGTGCTAGCTACTCTGCAACAATCTTCTTAAGATTCAGAGCTGGCTGAGACGTCGTGATTGGCTGGTTTGTTTTTTGTTAACAAGTCAAGATATTTCTGTGGTGAAATCACATGTATTTTATTTGAGTCTTATTTCTCTTTCTTGGGACCGGACCCCTCAGCCACGTGGTGAGAATCTAGCCAATAGCTATAGCATCTTCATTCTTAAGCGACAAACTAGAGACTGATTATGAAACTAAACTCTCTCACGCTTGCCTGGAAAAACAGGAGGAGATGTCAAATTAAGGATAATAGACATCAATCAAAATCTCTGTAACCTTTGTTAACAGTTAGGTTTGAATTCATATAAATTATCTACACTAACCGTTCACAATTAACAGGCTACCCATCAATAATACAACACAATATAAATTGGTGTTATTGATCTCTGGTATTATTGTTTTATTCCCCCAACAAATTAGAATCAATGATATGAATTAATTTTATACAGAAACCAATTAAAATATAACTAGTGTAATCTTTTTATTATTGGATCCTTTCCGTCCACTAAGGACGATGGCGTAGTGTCCAAATTTTTTTAATCTGCATCTTCGCAAGTGACTCTGCAGGCCAATTCTTGAGTGACAGTCTTTGGTGCACTGAATGCACACACTGAGATGCTTTCCGGGGCTGCTGGCTTTTCTCTCTCTTTCTGGCTCTCTTTTCTGTCGAGGTTACTCTTCTCTCTGCCTCACCTCTCTCTGGCCTTTTTATAGACGTTCTTACTGAATATCCTCAATCATTCTAATCTAATATATTTCATGACAATAAAAATGAAATACTTACGCGCGGCGGAGGGCGCATATTTCTTGATAGTTGTTATAAAAAAATAACTAAAGTCTGAATTTCAGGCTTCGAACACAAGGAGGGTTAAAAAAAAAAAAAAAAAAAAAAAAAACAATATCAAAAACTGAAGCTACATTTACCAATATATCAAAACAGTAAAGAAATAGACCCCGCACAACTAAAACATATTTAAGTCAGATCAAGGGAAGAATACACAATATTAGAAGAAGAAAAAATACGAAGCGTATTTTACCCAAAATACGAGGAGAAGAAGTCAAAGGAACTAAGAAAATCGTATAGACTGGTTGTATTGGGTCGATATAGCCATAACGTTGTTTTTACAACAGCCAAAAGAAAAAGCAGCTAGAGTCAGACACACAGATACAAACGAGCAGACATTTCGTCTAAGATGAAAAACATACCTCAGCCAAGCTAAAGGAACGCAAAGACACATTAAGGAGGTACTTCGGCTATAACGAAATATTGATGTTACACCCTCCTGCAAACAGTGGCACTTGTCCGAGCATCTTACGAATAAACTAAAATATTTAAAAATGTTGATACACATTAAGCATGAATAGACCAAGACGTCTTCGGCATAGAATAACCCCAAAAGGGGTTTACATGTCGTAGAATTCAACAAACCAACCAAACATTTGCACGTGGAGCATCTATACGAATAATAATAACTATTGCTCGCTTGGTTATATGCGTCTTATGGGAAGAGCGCGTGGTGTAATGGTTAAAGTCATGGGAAATAGACTCGTCGCACCGAGTTCAAATCCTGGACGTAGCTGTTTGAATTTCACATACTGCTAATACCCTTGGGAAAGGTATGAATCTTACTCTCCCTCCAGATATGGGTAAATAGTAGGGCAGACTGGGCTCTTTAACCTTGGGTAGGCAACCGGTCTAGGATAAGGGAAATTCTAAATTCAATCATGTTAATCTCTGCTTAAGAAATTGACCTTGTGTCGCATTCTGCTCGTGTGGAGGGGTTAGTAAATATATATATATGCGTCTTATGGGAGAGCCAAACGCTTAGATCCTTCATAGTATATCAGTTTCTGTATGCAACCAGTGGCCAGCCAAACTATAGAGACACAAACACACTTTAAGGAGGTACTTAGGCTATGAGGAAGTATTGATGTTACACCACCCTGCCAAACTGCTGCTTTACGTGGAGCCCTGGGAAGTGTTGAGTACCCCTATATCGCCATTACTCCTTGGTTCTCTCTATTCCGGAGTGGTAGAACGTATTAGGGTCCAATCTATGGTTTAAACAGAAAAATGTGTTTTAAAAATATATTAAAATTGAATTTTTTTTAATTGCAATAACCAACAAGTATGAATAGAACAAAAGGTATTCTGCATAAGATAACCCAACAAAGGTTGACATGCCGTAAAATCCAACAAACCAGTATAAACCAACTAAACAGTTGCTCTTAGGGGAGCTTCAATACGAATAAAATTAACAATTGCTCACTTGGCTATATGCGTCTTAGGGTCGGCCAAACACTAGTACAGCTGGTGCTGTATACAATCACTGGTCTGCGTGCTATATCTATAAAAAAAGGGGATACTCGTGGTGTAATGGTTACTGTCGTTGGATATGGATTCGTCGACGCGATTTCACATCCAATAGCGCTAATACCCTTGGGAAAGGTAAGAATCCACGTACTTTCAATCCAGCTATGGGTAAATAGTGGGACAGACAGGGTTTTCTAACTTCTGTTTGGCGACTAGTCCAGGAAAAGGAAAACTAAGTTAAACTCTGCTTAAGAAATTGATCATGAATTTCATCCTGCGCGTGCGCAGGGGTTGGTAAATATGTATAGGAATAAAACTAACTATTGCTTGCTTGGTTATATGCGTCTTAGGAAGCCCGTCGTGTAATGGTTAAAGTCATGGGAAATGGACGTCGCCCCGAGTTCAAATCCTTGACGTGGTAACTGCATTTCACTTAGCGCTAATACCCCTGGGAAAGGTATGAATCCTACTCTCCCTCCAGCTATGGGTAAATAGCAGGGCTGACTGGGTTCTTTAACCATGGCTAGGTAACCAGTCTAGGAGAAGGAAAACTCTGAATTCAAACCTGTTAAACTCCGCTTAAGAAATTGACCTTATGTCGTATCCTGCTCGTGTGGAGGAGTTGGTAAATATATATATATGCATCTTATGGGCGACCAAACACTTAGATCCTTGATAGCACTGCATGTGCTGTATGCAACCAGTGGCCTGCTGTTATATCCAAGAAAAAGTGGTGACGCTTAGTGTAATGGTTACCGTCGTAGGAAATGGACACGGCGAGACAAGTTCAAATATTTGGCTGTTTGCATTTCACATAGTACTTGAGAAAAGTATGAATTCCCTCTGCAGGTAAATAGTAGGACAGACTGGACTCTTTAACTCTGGTTAGGCAGCCAGTCGAAAGAAGAAAAAATCTGAATTCAAACTGCATGTAAGAAATTGACCTCGTGTCACATCCTGCTCGTGCATATATATATAGCAAGCTACTGAGAAACATCTTCATGGCTGTGAAGTTAGCTTCCACCTTGGTCACACAGTACACAGCTTGACATCAGAAGGCCATCCACCCAAGCAGCACCTTTCCATTACCTAAGACTAGAATCAGCTACCCAGCGTCGCCTGGTTAAAGGAGAGGGTAGGGTAGGACAAAAATTCGTGCTGTATTGAGTTGTTTGAGATTTACAAATACTGGACATTTTTAAGTAGAATTTTAATGCTATTTCTATGTAAATTGAAATTTTCACTTATCTTTGAATATAAACCAAATCTTCATAATTTTTTTTCACAAAAAGCAATTCAACGCGTATATACATTTACTTTGTCGTTGATTGTTTTATTTTCGTAGTTTCACCCGGACTTACATACACACTAAGTGCCCTTTAAATATGTATAGATGGCCAAGTTCAGAGCTTGGTATTTGAGGAGAGGAAGTACTGATAAAGCCAAACATTTTTATCACTACTCGTGTATCTGTGCATCTCCACTGAACAATTGAACTTGTATCACTTCATGCCCGTGGCAGAAGGGTTAGGTAATGATAGAAGTCACTCTCTATGCGCCACAATCAGTTTACAAGAAGAGGCGCTTCTTTTTAAAGCAAGAAAAAAGTAATTTAATAAAACGTTATTTAAAGTTCCCCTTTCATATATTAATCAGTGACTTATCACATCGAAACCGCTGCCAGAGACCCAGGTAATGAGGGATGTAATGGTGGCTAACCTTGCGCTGATGCCAATGATAAAGCTCTGCCAGTAACGAAGGGAATAGTGTAAATATTGATATTTAAATTGATAAGGCTGATACAGGCAATCGTGGTTACCTAGGCTGATGTAAGATCTACGACTATAGAACAGATCTATTATTAGGAACACTAAGTGAGAAAAATCACTAAGCATTAGAGAAGAGCAGGATAAATACCCGCCGTATAATAAGCAAGAGATATATAGAAAAGTGAAAGTGAAAGTGAAAGTAGAAAATTGTAAGGAAGAGAAACATTAATTGAAACTATTCTTTTTCACGCCAGAAATTGAAAATAAGCGCCAAAAGTGAAGAAGTGGCCATCTTTTTCGTTAGAGTGGCCCAAGCTCAGCAGGAAACTATTTCTGGCCCGAGGTGAGGGGTTGTTGGGGTGGGGATGGATAGAAACGGCCGGGTTATGTTTTTGATGATGTTCGAAATCAGAGGAGATGAGACGCTGTTTAATAGATAGGTCAAGAAAGCAAGAGTAATTCTAAAAACTGTCTGAAGCGACCTTCGTTTGCGTTTGAGTAGATGTGCAGTGAAGAGCGTAGAAAGTGGAGGAGGGTAGGCTGATGATTTCGATGGTGGTGGTTGAGGTGGTGGGGTGGCAGGGACGTGCATTCTGTATCTTGGGATAATTTAAGAATGCCAAATGATGAGAGAAGGAAAGGAAGGAAAGAAAGAAGTAAGCAAGAGCGAAAGAAATGAATTATGATAATCAATAGCTGAACTGAGAGAAACAGGGAAGAAAAAAATAATAACGAAGAATAAAATTTTCAATACAAAATACTTTTAAAAAAGTTGATCTTAAATAATCTATAAAACTATTTCTGTAAAAACCTAGTTAGCATCATTATTATATATATCATTATTACATATTATTATATATTGTATTATTATCACACACACACACACACACACACACACACACATATATATATATATATATATATATATATATATATATATATATATATATATATATATATATATATATATATATATATATATATATATATATATATATATATATATATAATATATATATATATATATATATATATATATATTGGAGGCGCGTGGTCTAGTGGTTAGAGTCGTGAAAAATGGACTCGTCGATTCAAGTTCAATTCCGAGACGAAGCTGTTGGTATTTCACATGGCGCTAATACCCTTGGGAAAGGTATGAATCCATATAGTCTCCCTCCAGCTATGGGTTAAATAGTAGGACAGACTGGGCTCTTCAGCCTTGGATAGGTAACCAGTCTAGGAGAGGGATAACTCTGAATTGAAAATTCCTGAGGTCGGTCGTTGATTGTATTTGTGGCAACCTTTGATGCACAAATTCTTTCCTATCGACTGTGCCAAAAAGTGTGGATGGTCCAACACAAGCCTTCACCACTATAAACAAATCACTGTGTGGGTGTTCATTGTGTGTATGAACCCTCATACGTTGATTATCGACGGGAGAGTCCATTATATTATTATTATTATATATATATCATATTATATATCATATATATTATATATATATATCATATTATATATATATATATATATAATAATATATATATATA
This sequence comes from Doryteuthis pealeii, assembly GCA_023376005.1. NCBI lineage: Eukaryota > Metazoa > Mollusca > Cephalopoda > Myopsida > Loliginidae > Doryteuthis > Doryteuthis pealeii. The sequence continues at coordinate 40,859,450 of CM042165.1, read as the reverse complement.
TATATCATAATAATAAGAATAGAGGAGCGTGATTTAATTGTTATTGTAGTAGTTCAAATCCTGCCAGAGGCTGTTTTGCATTTCACATAGCGTTAATTGTCTTGGAAAAGATATGGATCCAAAGGTCCTCTAGCAATGGTAAATATCCGGGTAGGCTAGGCTCTTTAACATTCGTTGGGCAACCACTATATGAGAAGGGAAACTCTGAATTCAGACCTGTTAACCACAAGTTCTCGGTCAACGACATAATGTATATCTTAGTGTAACAGTTTTAAAAGAAGAAGACGTATTTCAAATTCAAAAATAGACAAATTCTCTTTTTCAGACAGGAAGAGTTTTAACCCGTTCAATGTCAGCCTGCAACGGATTTTTTCAGAAAACAAATATTTTTTCAACTATTTTGTTAATGCCAAAAATATGAATGGAATGGTATAAGGGCTTATTGGGATAAATGTGAAATTTAAATTGTTTGGAAGTATATGTCATAAACGGTATATATATATATATTATATATATATATATAATTATATATATATATATATATATATACGTGTGTGGGTTGACTTAAATTGCGGACTACTTTTCACCAAACCCGACACTATAGGATGAGCTAACCGCTGATGGATATACGAATTGGCTAGTACGCTGCTTTGAAACCTATGGTAACGATTGCCTTTCAATTTATCATATACATATATACTAGTATAAGTGTGTATATGAGTGTATGTATATCATTGTATTGAGGGAGGTTAAGATAAAGATTTATTTTTTTTATGTAAAATTATTGTCCAATTTAATTCGATGCTTTGTTCCATCGTTTAGTCGTGAGACAGTTTTGATTATAGACAGACATATAATCTCCATTATAGTAAGATATTTACTAGAGTTATCATTCAGTTGCAAATTGGACTGGCAATTGTTTTATTCTCAGTGAGCATCTTAAGTGTAATAGCCCGTAACCCAAATCTTTCACCAAATCTAAAAATAGAAAAAGATCCACTTGTGTTATAATTTTTAAAAAAATAACCTTCCCTATTTTGCCACCAAAAAGCTGTTGGGACTGAATACCAGAATCAACCGTGCTGATCAGTAGCAGTACAGAAGTCGAAAAAGACAGATGTTTATTTCTCCAGGCTGTTGGTTTGTTAGCCTCAAATCAAATACTTTTGCGAGATTAAAATAATGTTTGCTATAAACCAATTTTAAACAACGCAGGGTTTATGGAAAGAATTTTTAAAAAGAAATTAAAAAATCAGATAAATAATTTTTTGTTCAAAAGATTCGTCCCATTTGAAATATATTAAGTCATAACTTAATACGAATCTATCTTGCTACAAATACTACTGCAAAATGTCAAGTTATTTATGAAGCCTCATAACATCATAGAAACCAAGCAGCCAATCAGGACTCTAGGAATGGAATCACCCAAATGCATGAGTGGACTATTCTGGATTCCCATAAGTACCAATTGTCTTGGCACTGGTTCAGTTGTGCTTAGCTTGTTGCTCAAAACAACAGTACACTAACTCACTTCAATATGGAATTTGTATTAAGTTACAACTACTTGCTGCCTTGTCTTACCAATTCGATGGTAATTGGAACTAGTATGATTATTCTACACAAACCGGAATTATTAACAAACCATTGAAGAATCCCCCAATAGTAAGCTGTCAACAAACCATTAATATTCATTCTTTCTTATTTAGGAATCCTATTTTGTTTTAATATTATTTACAAGTTATTACTTTTTATAGAACCTGTAGTTTTTAATGATTCTGAGTTCGCCATTCCCAGGTAATGGGAGTCAGCAGCTATAGTATTTTGTTTATACATTACATTGCATAATCGAATAACCATTGGAAAAGTTATGGATCCAGTTATTCTCTAGTTATGTGTAAACATTTAGGTAAACAAGGATAACCTTGGATAGACAACGGGTATATGAGAAGGGAAATTCGGTATTCAAACCTGTTAAATACCACTTAAAAACTGACCTTGTGTCGCATCTTGCTTATGCAGACGGGTTGGTATATTTAGTTCAATATCCTTTTCTTGGTTTTTCCTATTACTTTTGAAACAGCTTGTATTTTGGCACGTTCATTAATGTAAAGACGTCCCATTTGAAATAGAGAGAATAAAATCTCTTTTTATAGAACCTGTCTTCAAAACTGGCCGTACAGCAAAGTGTCTATTAACTCCATCAAGGCTCAAGGCTTCAGTCATTGGTGGTCTTTCTATTTCAAAATACTATTGCATTAGAGGAATTGTGAAAGACATTTGTCTTTATGTTTTTTGTTTGTTTGTTTGTTTTTGGAAATGGCTGACAAATACAATAATTATGATACAAAACAGAAAATATAAGAGGAAAATTCGAGGAAGCAACCTCCAAAATAACCAAAATGGCTGTCCATTTCAAACTTATTCCTTCAAAATATAGTTAAATTTTCCAATGGCGAAGGAACGCATAGAATTGAAGAGAGAATTACACAAAGAACGGACACATTATGGAAAGACGAGAAAAAGAGTGAAGATAAAGAAAGAAAGAAATACTAACAGAAGGCAGGAAAAAGTAATAGAAAGAATGAATGAATGAATGAATAAATGAATAAATGAATGAAGGAAGGAAGGAAGGAAAATATTGATAGAAAGAAGGAAATACCAAATGAAGACAAGGATGGAGAGCAGGAAGGAAGGAAAAAGAGTGAGGATAAAGAAAGAAAGAAATGCTAACAGAAAGCAGGGAAAAAGTAAAGACCGAATGAATGAATGAATGAATGAAGGAATGAAAATATTGATAGAAAGAAGGAAATACCAAATGGAGACAATGAAGGAAGGAAGGAAGGAAAAAGAGTGAGGATAAAGAAAGAAAGAAATGCTAACAGAAGGCAGGAAAAAAGTAATAGACAGAATGAATGAATAAATGAAGGAAGGAAGGAAGGAAGGAAGGAAGGAAGGAAAATATTGATAGAAAGAAAGAAATACCAAATGAAGACAAGGAAACAGTAATAAATTGAAAGAAAAAAAGGAAGGATGAATAGGAGGAATGAATGAATGAATGAAAGAAGGAAGGAAGATAATAATGTACGGAAATAAAGTAGGGTGAATGGGAAGATGAGAGAATGAAGGAAGGTGGATAATAGAGAGAAAGAAAGGAATATCAAAAGAAAGAAGGCAAAGAATAATACATGGAAAGAAATGAGAATGGATGAATTGATGGGAAAAAGGAAGGGAGAAAGAAAATCATAATAAAGTTAAAGAAAGAAAAGGATAGATGGAAGGGATGGAAAAGGATGGAAAAGATTCATATAAAGAAAGAAAGAAGGAACGAAAGAAATACGGAAGGGAGACTGGAAAAAAAGTAATAGCTGGAGAAAAGAAGGCAGGGAGGGAGGGAGGGAGGAAGGAAGGGAGGGAGGAAGAAGGAAGGAAGAAAAATTGCAATAGACATAAAAAGAGAAAGGTTAATTGAAGGAAGAAGAAAAAGGAGAAGAAAAAAGAAAGGAATAGTCGGAAAGAGAAAAGAGAAATTAGAAGTAATAAAGGGTCGGAACGAAGGAAAAAAAGAAGGAAAATATTGAAAGAAAAAAAGAAAGACAGAAAGAGAGATATACTTACGGAAGTCTGAAAAAATCATAGATGGAAAAAAGGAAGGATAAATGGAAAGAAGGACGGAGGGGTTGATGGAAGAAAAATAGAAATAAACGGAAAGAAAGAAGGATCAACAGAATGAAGAAATCGAAGGAAGGAAGGAATAGTTGGAACAGAAGAGAGAAAGTGGAAGGAATAAAAAAAGTAATGGAAGATAGGAAAGAAAGAAAGAAAGAAAGAAAGAGAGAACGGAAGGAAGGAAGAAAGAAAGGAAGGAAGAAAGAAAGAAAGGAAGAAGAATATACGGAAGGAAGTCTGGAAAAGAGTAATAGAAGGAAAAAGGGAAGGAAGGAAGGAAAGAAGGAAAAATAATAATAGACGGAAAGAAAGAAGGGTGAATTAAAAGAAAGAATGAATGAATGAATGAATGAATGAAGAAAATAAATGGATGAATGAATGAAGGACGGGAGGAGGGGGAGGAAATAATAAACAGAACAGAAGAAAGAAAATTAAAGTAATTTATAGAAGGAAGGAAAGAAGAAAGTAAAATGTCAAGACAAAGAAAGAGAGAAAGAAAGAAAGAAGAAAGAAAGAAGAAAGAAAGAAAGAAAGAAAGAAAGAAAGAAAAAGTTATAGGAATAAATGTTGTAAGTTTCGCAAAGGCAGAGACTGATAGTAAATGGAAATACAAAAGAGAGAAGAGATAAAGATAGATAGATAGATAAAGAGAGAGAGAGAGGGGGGGTAGGAATGAAAAAAGAGAGAAAGAAAGAATAGTTCTTGAAAGAATTGTTGTTAGTTAAGCAAATGCAAAAACAAACAAAAAAATTTAAAGAATTTAAGACAATCTCTGAAAATGCAGACTAATATAAAAATTGAATGTGTGGAAGGTAGTGAGATCGGACGAAGAAAAGACGAGATTTTGAAGAGAGGAAAAATTAAAGAAGAAAAATGAGAGAGAGAGAGAGAGAGACTGAAGAGAGAGAGAGAGAGAGAGAGAGAGAGAGAGAGAGAGAGGACGAGGGAGAGAGACTGAGATAGAAGAGAGAGAGAGTGACAGAGACAGAGAGAGAGAGAGAGAGAGAGAGAGCAAGAGAAGAGAGAGAAGCATCTCGAGATTAATCCGAACTCCAAAACGCAACATAAAGTGGTATAATTAGGATAAAGGTAAAATGGTGGTTCAATCGAGTTTTTTTTTTTTTCCTATTCTTTTCTATTTATTTGTTTCACTTTTTCTGGTGCTGATTCTTCAAGTGGGGCATAATTGAGAAAGAGCCGAAACAAAAAAAAAAAAAAAAAAAAAGAAATAATAATAATGCAAATGAATATAACTAAAACGAAAAAAAAATGGCTGAACATAAAAATGGCTGAATTAAGGAAAGGGGAAGGTATTCATTGAAAAAAAGGAGTTGGAAAGAAAACAAGAAAAAAAAAGAAAAAGAAAAATATGAAAAAAGATGAGAAAATAATTTTCATCTTTTGGCTTCACTGCTTTACTTTTTTTATTTTGTGTGTTTTCTTTCTTTTTTTCTTTTTTTTTCTTTTTTTTTTTGGCATAATAATAACGAGAAGACACTGAAACAGAAATTAGCATCTTGTTGATATATTTTGTTCATGTTTTTTTTTTTTTTTTTTCCTTTTTTTAAAATAATTTGCAATCTCGTGTAATAGAATATAACTGAGCAAACGTTGGATAATAATAAGTAATAATAATAATAATAATATAATAATAATAATAATAATATAATATAATAAAATAATCAATAATATGAAAAACTGAAATGCATCAACTGCAGTGTTAAGTTAAGGTTATTTTACAAGTATATGAATATGTGCTTCTCTTTACTTGAGCTCTTTCTTTACCCTCTCTCACTCTCTCTCTCTCTCTCTCTCTCTTCCTCTTCTCTCTCGCTCTCTCTCTCTCTATATATATATTATATATATTATATATTAAGAGAGATAGAGAGGGCAGAGAGAGAAAAGAAGTGAATGAAGGAAAGATAATTACATATTCGTATACTTGTAAAATAAGCTCTAGTTGATGTAGATGTTGTTCATGTAGAAAGAGCGAGGTAAGAATTAATGAATGATGCAATCTGTCGAGTTTCGATCCGCAGCATGAAACAGAATGTCTAGCCGCACTGACGAGACGTGATGTTGAAACAGGACTTGTGTGAATGAATATATATATATATATATATATATTATATATATATATATATATATATATAATTGTAGAAAAGTCTGTAAAACTTTTGTGTAACCATGGTTTTGATCTAAATTAGATCTCTTCAGGACTAGGGACTAGGGGGTAGGTTAGCATTTAGTCCATAGGAAAGTCCGATGAAGATCCAGCCTTTTCTTACATTCTTTTCTTATATTCAAAACTACAAGCAAGAAAGCGTTAATTCAATGGTGTAAAATTTGAATGAACAGACAGAATGACTTGTTAGTTTTAAGAGGTGACAGGCGACATCGAATAACCCTCCCACCGCCCAGAAAAATACCACCTTACGTAACTGATTGGTTTGTCACACCGGAGACCAGAAAAAAAGTTATAGGACTATAACAGCCTTACTTGTGGTACTTGGGATCAGTTCTTGCGCTCTTTATCTCGCATAAAACGGATACTTCAACTTGTGTGGAATACAAAAGTTTACTCTGTGAATTCAACGATAAAAATCTGGACTTCGATTGTTCTAGTATACATTTATCAAAACTCTCACGGAGAGGATGTGACACAAAGTCTATTATTAAGCGGAGTTTGAATTCAGAGTTTTCTTTCTCCTAAACTGGTAGCCATACCAACTTTCTTTTCGCGTAAATTATATCAAGCATTGGTAAAATATTTATGTTTTCTAATTTAATATCGAATTAATATATCTAGAGGCTGAATGGAAATTAGATTTGGTTAAAACGGATGCACCAAGTATTTTTTGAGAATATTAAACAGAATGAGATAAATCGATTATTATTGTAAAAAATCGTTTACAGTGCACTTTTATAATAAAAATCATTATCAATGCATTGTATAGTACAATTTATTTCTAATGCATATTTATAGCAAAAATTATTTTCAGTGCATTTTTATACTTGAAATACATTTTTATAGTAAAAAAACATTTCCATTGCATTGTTATAGTAAAAATCATTGGCGATTATATCTTTATAGTAAGATAGAATTTCTGTTGCATTTTTATATCAACAACCATTTTAATGCATTTTATAGTAAAAATCATTTCTAATGCAATGTTATAGAAAATCTTTGCAATGCATTACCAGAATGAGAAACCTAGAATGATTTACCAAACCCTATAATGAGTAGGGTGCGACAAGTCATTTTTAAACGGGGTTC
>CM042165.1:40834554-40849907 GCA_023376005.1 Doryteuthis pealeii | reverse complement strand
CAAGAGAGAGATATAGATAGATTAGATAGATAGTAGATAGAATATCGAACAGACTGAGATAGATAGATAGATAGATGTGAACAGACTAAGATTATATAGATAGATACGATGTGACACAGACTAAGATATATAGATACATAGATGTGACAGACTGAGAATATAGAGATGTGAACAGACTGAAGATAGAATAGATAGATAGATAGATAGATAGATGTGAACAAACTGAGATAGATAGATAGATTAGATGTGAACAGACTAAGATATATAGATACATAGATGTGAACAGACTGAGATATAGAGATGTGAACAGACCTGAGATAGATTAGATAGATAGATAGATAGATAGATGTGTGAACAGACTGAGATAGATAGATAGATAGATGTGAACAGACTAAGATATATAGATACATAGATGTGAACAGACTGAGATATAGAGATGTGAACAGACTGAGATAGATAGATAGATAGATAGATAGATAGATAGATGAGAACAAACTGAGATAGATAGATATGAACAGATTCATACTGATAGATGTGAAGAGGTTGGGATAGATTTCTTTCTTATTATATCTTTACTGTGTCGCATGTCTTTTTCTTCCTCTTCTTTCTTTATAATAAAAACGGATTTGTCCATTATTTAGCTAGGATGATGACATTCATTCTTGCATTTTAATTTGAACAAATTGGGCGGTCTCATTTTTAACCAGATGGTGTTGCAAGATGATAACGGTCGTACAATTAAAGAACACGCGTATTAATATATAGATAAGTTGAATTATTGACTTTATTTACTGGAATAAACAAGAATGCTCAATGCAACTCCTTATAAAGGTCAAAGTGGAGGCGCGTGGTCTAATGGATAGAGTCGTTGGAAATGGATTCGTTGACCCGAGTTCAATTCCTGGACGAAGCTGTTTGCATTCATACCTTAGAAAAGGTATGAATCCTATTCTCCCTCCAGATATGGGTAAATAGCAGAGCAGACTGGGCTCTTTATCCATGGCTAGGTAACCAGTGTAGGAGAAGGAAAACTCTGAATGCAAACCTGTTAAACTCCGCTTAAAGAATTGACCTTGGGTCGCATTCTGTTCGTGCGGAGGGGTTGGTAAATATATATAAAGGTCGAACTTGTACATCTTCGACCGTCTTAAATCTTCTTCCGTTTTTTTTTTAAATAAATGTAATTACTTTTTGTTTTCCTCAAATGTAGGAAACCATATATTGATACTTGGTCTCTTGCCAAATCAGATCTCCTAGCAAGACGTCCTATAAAAAAGAAAAAAGAAAAAAGAAAAAAGAACTAACCCTCTTCACTTATTTTTATATATATCATATGACACCTTCCTAATGTTTATTTACTTCGTTATTCATTCAAGATTAATCAATAGATACGTAAATCCAGGTGCAACAAATTTTCGAAATTTTTGTGTTTACTCTTGAAAGAACGGTAGCGTTATTGGAATAATTTTGCAGTTGCATCGTACTTACAGTGTATTTTTTTAAAAATCCATGACTTTATAGGTATGCGCAAAAAATAAAAAAATAAATTCTATGTGTGTGCATACATCTATATAATAATACACTCTTTCCTTAATCTTCCGACCGTTATCCTCTTGCAACACCCTCTGGTTTATGTGTGTAGTATAAATACTACTTACCTCAGCTAAATAATCCATTTTTATTATAAAGAAAGGGAAGAAAAAATACATGTGACACAGAAAATATGAGAAAGAAAGAGAGTAGGGAAAGAGAGACCCAATTGAAGGTAACTTTTAAAACTGATTAGCCGAAAATATGCAAAATTTTGTTAAAAAAAACAGGGGACGTTCAACACGAAAGAAAGAAATAAGAAATAAAAGAAAGAAATAAGAAATTTATTAATCAATAGTAGTACAAATTATTAAAAAAAAATAAGTAAAAGAAAAACTTTATTGGTTTAAACTACTATTGAAGGGAGGCCATGCCTAATAGCGTGAAGCTAATCCCATGGACATGACCACCCTTGGACGCTCACAGGAAACGATACATGAAACACACAACGTAAACATATACATATATATCATAAGACAAATTAGCCGTGTGAGAATCTAAATGCAAATCTGTTGTTTATAAGAGGCAATAAAATGATTTTTCAAAAGTGTTTTAAGAACAAAATAATTTACTGAAACAAGCTTCATCTTTTCTTTATCAAAAAATAACGACTGAACAGTATTCCAAGAATTAATTGCATTAAAAGGAATCGCATTATGCCAAACTAACAGTGTTGATGATAGGGAAATTTAACAAACCAGATTGGTCAGCACGAGTGACATGAGCATGGGTGAAGTCAACTGCAAAAGCATTCTGAACAGAAACAGGCATTTTATTGTGGACTAGTTTATCTAAGAACAAAATATTTTCACAATGGACCATATCAGAAAATTTGAGAACCTCCAAATTTGCATACAGGTTGTTAGATGATGTCCTAGGAGGCACAAAGGACATAAGTCGCTTATTAATTGTGTTGCGGACTAGCCTGGCGTAACATGCGTAGAGAGTGAATGCGCTGTTCCAGGATTATTTATACACGGCTGTCTGAGAACATCAGAGTCATTACTGAGACTGCAAGGATTACGGAACCATTACGCGAACCGTCCACCTCGAGGTTTTAGCACTCTGTTGTGAGTTTCTATATGTCTGGCTCACATGTAGTTTGAATGTACTAGTATACTGAATACTGTATGATCCAATATACGACAATGTGGCAGTTGTTATTATAGAATAACATTGTTATAAAAAAGAACTAAAGTCGGAATTCCAGGCTTCGTACACAAGGAGGGTTAAAATATAATTGTTGTATAGCCGACTCTTTGCATAGACGGTTACTTACTTTCCTTAATCTTGGGCTCGACGGGCGGTCGGAGAGGCCCCCTCCGATCAATCGGCTGGTCACGTCAAGACCTAGCACCTATATGATTTTCCCAACCCTATTGCTCTTATGGCAAGCGCCAACCCCTTTTTATCATATGGGTGCTAGAAGGCGGTGGCTGTGGGTCTACATGTCCTGAGAACGACGTTTAACTCTATCTGATGGTGAGGTTCCAGTTTTGGAAGTTTGGGGAATGTGGAGCACCCCTTCATCACCATTGCTCCCTGGTCCACTCTGACCCGGAGTGGTAGTACCTGTTAGGGTCCAATCTATGGGTTAAATAGAAAAATGTATTTATAAAAAAATTGTATTATCCATTAAGAATTGATTTATTTCAAAACTTTATCGGCATTAAATGACCCACTGAGGTTGATATGCCGTAAAACAAAACAAACCAAACCAAATTACTTTCCTGGTGTATTGTGGCGTATATTGCTTCTTATTTGTATCTTTTTTCTGAGAAGCACTTCTAAATGTTCAGGCCTGGTTGAGTAGCGTATATTCTTAACTTGTAGCTTGGGTTGGTATCTATCTGTCTAACAGTCGATCCTCTTCTATCTGGCTGGTCTGTCTTCCTAAACTTGTTCCGTTTATCTTTGTTGTATCGTCGACGTGAAATGATACACAGAAGAAATTGAGTGCTTAATATATCTAGTCAGCACTAGTATTCGGTGCTAACAGATACATACAAAAACAGAACAATAAGTTACAAAACTATTAACAAGACAACTTACAATAAATAGAGGAGGGTCAAATGCGATATAGCCAAACGCAGTAAGATCAGTCCGAATATTAATCAGCTTATTAATCAACTGTTGAAGTCCTTAATCGTAAACTATTACTTAAGGTCATCTGGTAGACTGATGAAGGGGTGCTAGCTACTCTGCAACAATCTTCTTAAGATTGTGAGCTGGCTGAGACGTCGTGAGTGGCTGGTTTGTTCTTTGTTAACAAGTCAAGATATTTCTGTGGTGAAATCACATGTATTTTATTTGAGTCTTATTTCTCTTTCTTGGGACCGGACCCCTCAGCCACGTGATGAGAATCTAGCCAATAGCTATAGCATCTTCATTCTTAAGCGGCTAACTAGAGACTAATTATGAAACGAAATTCTCTCACGCTTGCCTGGAAAAACAGAAAGAGATGTCAAATTAAGGTTAATAGACATCAATCAAAATCTCTGTAACCTTTGTTAACAGTTAGGTTTGAATTCATATAAATTATCTACACTAACCGTGCACAATTAACAGGGTACCCATCAATGATACAACACAATATAAATTGGTGTTATTGATCTCTAGTATTATTGTTTTATTCCCCCAACAAATTAGAATCAATGATATGAATTAATTTTATACAGAAACCAATTAAAATATAACTAGTGTAATCTTTTTATTATTGGATCCTTTCCGTCCACTAAGGACGATGGCGTAGTGTCCAAAAAAATCTTTTTTTATCTGCATCTTCGCAAGTGACTCTGCAGGCCAATTCTTGAGTGACAGTCTTTGGTGCACTGAATGCACACACTGTGATGCTTTCCGGGGCTGCTGGCCTTTCTCTCTCTTTCTGGCTCTCTTTTCTGTCGAGGCTACTCTCCTCTCTGCCTCACCTCTCTCCAGGCCTTTTTATAGGCGTTCTTATCTAATATCCTTAATCATTCTAATCTAATATATTTCACGACATTAAAAATTAAATACTTACGCGCGGCGGAGGGCGCATATTCTTGATAGTTGTTATAAAAAAATAACTAAAGTCTGAATTTCAGGCATCGAACACAAGGAGGGTTAAAAAAAAAAATAAAAAAATAAAAAAATAAAAAAAACAATATCAAAAACTGAAGCTACATTTACCAATATATCAAAACAGTAAAGAAATAGACCCCGCACAACTAAAACATATTTAAGTCAGATCAAGGGAAGAATACACAATATTAGAAGAAGAAAAAATACGAAGCGTATTTTACCCAAAATACGAGGAGAAGGAGGTCAAAGGAACTAAGAAAATCGTATAGACTGGTTGCACTGGGTCGATATAGCCATAACGTTGTTTTTACAACCAGCCAAAAGAAAAAGCAGCTAGAGTCAGACACACAGATACAAACGAGCAGACATTTCGTCTAAGATGAAAAACATACCTCAGCCAGCCAAGCTAAAGGAACGCAAAGACACATTAAGGAGGTACTTCGGCTATAACGAAATATTGATGTTACACCCTCCTGCCAAACAGTGGCACTTGTCCGAGCATCTATACGAATAAAACTAAAATATGTTAAAAATGTTGAATACACATTAAGCATGAATAGACCAAAACGTCTTCGGCATAGAATAACCCCAAAAGGGGTTTACATGTCGTAGAATTCAACAAACTAACCAAACATTTGCACGTGGAGTATCTATACGAATAATACTAACTATTGGTCGCTTGGTTATATGCGTCTTATGGGAGGAGCGCGTGGTGTAATGGTTAAAGTCATGGGAAATGGACTCGTCGCCCCGAGTTCAAATCCTGGACGTAGCTGTTTGAATTTCACATACCGCTAATACCCTTGGGAAAGGTATGAATCTTACTCTCCCTCCAGCTATGGGTAAATAGTAGGGCAGTGGGCTCTTTAACATTGGTTAGGCAACCGGTCTAGGATAAGGAAAACTCTAAATTCAATTATGTTAAACTCCGCTTAAGAAATTGACCTTGTGTCGCATTCTGCTCGTGTGGAGGGTTTAGTAAATATATATGTGCGTCTTATGGGAGAGCCAAACGCTTAGATCCTTCATAGTATATCGGCTTCTGTATGCAACCAGTGGCCAGCCAAGCTATAGAGACACAAACATACTTTAAGGAGGTACTTAGGCTATGAGGAAGTATTGATGTTACACCACCCTGCCAAACTGTTGCTTTACGTGGAGCCCTGGGAAGTGTTGAGTACCCCTATATCGCCATTACTCCCTGGTTCTCTCTATTCCGGAGTGGTAGAACGTGTTAGGGTCCAATTTATGGTTTAAACAGAAAAATGTGTTTTAAAAATATGTTAAAATTGAATTTTTTTAAATTGCAATAACCAACAAGTATGAATAGAACAAAAGGTATTCGGCATAAGCTAACCCAACGAGGGTTGACATGCCGTAAAATCCAACAAACCAGTATAAACCAACTAAACAGTTGCTCTTAGGGGAGCATCAATACGAATAAAATTAACAATTGCTCACTTGGCTATATGCGTCGGCCAAACACTAGTACAGCTGGTGCTGTATACAATCACTGGTCTGCGTGCTATATCTATAAAAAAAAGGGGATACTCGTGGTGTAATGGTTACTGTCGTTGGATATGGATTCGTCGACGCGATTTCACATCCAATAGCGCTAATACCCTTGGGAAAGGTAAGAATCCACGTACTTTCAATCAAGCTATGGGTAAATAGTGGGACAGACAGGGTTTTCTAACTTCTGTTAGGAGACTAGTCCAGGAAAAGGAAAACTCTAAGTTAAACTCTGCTTAAGAAATTGATCATGAATCTCCTCCTGCGCGTGCGCAGGGGTTGGTAAATATGTATAGGAATAAAATTAACTATTGCTTGCTTGGTTATATGCATCTTAGGAAGCCCGTGGTGTAATGGTTAAAGTCATGGGAAATGGACTCGTCGCCCCGAGTTCAAATCCTGGACGTGGTAACTGCATTTCACTTAGCGCTAATACCCCTGGGAAAGGTATGAATCCTACCTCCAGCTATGGGTAAATAGCAGGGCTGACTGGGTTCTTTAACCATGGCTAGGTAACCAGTCTAGGAGAAGGAAAACTCTGAATTCAAACCTGTTAAACTCCGCTTAAGAAATTGACCTTGTGTCGTATCCTGCTCGTGTGGAGGAGTTGGTATATATATATATATGTATCTTATGGGCGACCAAACACTTAGATCCTTGATAGCACTGCAGGTGCTGTATGCAACCAGTGGCCTGCTGTTATATCCAAGAAAAAGTGGTGACGCTTAGTGTAATGGTTACCGTTGTAGGAAATGGACACGGCGAGACAAGTTCACATATTTGGCTGTTTGCATTTCACATAGTACTTGAGAAAGGTATGAATTCCCTCTGCAGGTAAATAGTAGGACAGACTGGGCTCTTTAACTCTGGTTAGGCAACTAGTCGAAAAAATAAAAAATCTGAATTCAAACTGCGTGTAAGAAATTGACCTCTTGTCACATCCTGCTCGTGCATATATATATAGCAAGCTACTGAGAAACTTCTTCATGGCTGTGAAGTTAGCTTCCACCCTGGTCACACAGTACACAGCTTGGCTTCAGAAGGCCATCCACCCAAGCAGCACCTTTGCCTTACCTAAGACTAGCAGCAGCTACCCAGCGTCGCCTAGATAAATGAGGGTAGGGTAGGGCAAAAATCCATGCTGTATTGAGTTGTTTGAGATTTACAAATGCTGGACATTTTTAAGTAGAATTTTAATGCTATTTCTATGTAAATTGGAATTTTCGCTTATCTTCGAATATAAACCAAATCTTCATAATTTTTTTCACAAAAAGCAATTCAACGCGTATATACATTTACTTTGTCGTTGATTGTTTTATTTTCGTAGTTTCACCCGGACTTACATACATACACACTAACTGCCCTTTAAATATGTATAGATGGCCAAGTTCAGAGCTTGGTATTTGAGGAGAGGAAATACTGATAAAGCCAAACATTTTTATCACTACTCATGTATCTGTGCATCTCCACTGAACGATTGAACTTGTATCACTTCATGCCCCGTGGCAGAAGGGTAGGTAATGATAGAAGTCACTCTCTAATGCGCCACAATCAGTTTACAAGAAGAGGCGCTTCTTTTTTAAAGCAAGAAAAAGTAATTTAATAAAACGTTATTTAAAGTTCCCCTTTCATATATTAATCAGTGACTATCACATCGAAACCGCTGCCAGAGACCCAGGTAATGAGGGATGTAATGGTGGCTAACCTTGCGCTGATGCCAATGATAAAGCTCTGCCAGTAACGAAGGGAAAGTGTAAATATTGATATTTGAATTGATAAGGCTGATACAGGCAATCGTGGTTACCTTAGGCTGATGTAAGATCTACGACTATAGAACAGATCTATTATTAGGAACACTAAGTGAGAAAAATCACTAAGCATTAGAGAAGAGCAGGATAAATCCCGCCGTATAATAAGCAAGAGATATATAGAAAAGTGAAAGTGAAAGTGAAAGTAGAAAATTGTAAGGAAGAGAAACATTAATTGAAACTATTCTTTTTCACGCCAGAAATTGAAATAAGCGCCAAAAGTGAAGAAGTGGCCATCTTTTTCGTTAGAGTGGCCCAAGCTCAGCAGGAAAACTATTTCTGGCCCGAGGTGAGGGGGTTTGTTGGCGGTGGGGATGGATAGAAACGGCCGGGTTATGTTTTTGATGATGTTCGAAATCAGAGGAGATGAGACGCTGTTTAATAGATAGGTCAAGAAAGCAAGAGTAATTCTAAAACTGTCTGAAGCGACCTTCGTTTGCGTTTGAGTAATGTGCAGTGAAGAGCGTAGAAAGTGGAGGAGGGTAGGCTGATGATTTCGATGGTGGTGGTTGAGGTGGTGGGTGGCAGGGACGTGCATTCTGTATCTTGGGATAATTTTTAAAAGAATGCCAAATGATGAGAGAAGGAAAGGAAGGAAAGAAAGAAGTAAGCAAGAGCGAAAGAAATGAATTATGATAATCAATAGCTGAACTGAGAGAAACAGGGAAAAATATAAAAAATAAAAAATAAACGAAGAATAAAATTTTCAATACAAAATACTTTTAAAAAAGTTGAATCTTAAAATAATCTATAAAACTATTTCTGTAAAAACCTAGTTAGCATCATTATTATATATATCATTATTCCATATTATTATATATTGTATTATTATCACACACACACACACACAGCACACACATATATATATAATATATATATATATATATAGAGAGAGAGAGGGGGCATGGGTTAGTGGTTAGAGTCGTGGAAAACGGACTCGTCGATTCGAGTTCAATTCCTAGACGAAGCTGTTGGCATTTCACATGGCGCTAATACCCTTGGGAAAGGTATGAATCCATATATTCTCCCTCCAGCAATGGGTTAAATAGTAGGACAGACTGGGCTCTTCAGCCTTGGGTAGGTAACTAGTCTAGGAGAGGGATAACTGAATTCAAAATTCCTGAGGTCGGTCGTTGATTGGGTTTGTGGCAACCTTTGATGCACCAATTCTTTCCAATCGACTGTGCCAAAAAGTGTGGATGGTCCAACACAAGCCTTCACCACTATAAACAAACCCCTGTGTGGGAGTTCATTGTGTGTATGAACCCTCATACGTCGATAATCGACGAGAGAGTCCATTATATTATTATTATTATATACATATCATATATCACATATATCATATATATATATATATTATATATATATATTATATATCATATATATATATATATATATATATATATATATATATATATATATATATATATCATATTATATATATATATATATATATATCATTTTCATAGCTAATATTGAAGAATATTTCGATTTATAAAATATCTTCAGAGCTTTTTTTTAATCCGGACTCATCGAGAGAGAAGCTGAAAATAATTTGAATTCAAAACAAAAAACATTGATGTTCCAAAAACCGTACAAGTCATGTGATCGTTTCTTCATTACCACATCCGCTACGCATTTCCCGGTCAACGACATAATGTATATCTTAGTGTAACTGTTTTTGAAAGAAGAAGACGTATTTCAAATTCAAAAATTGACAAATTCTCTTTATCAAACAGGAACAGTTTTAACCCGTTCATGATCAGCCTGCAAGGGATCTTTTCTGAAAATAAATATTTTTCAACTATTTTTTTAATGTAAAAAATATGAATGGAATGGTATAAGGGCTTATTGGAATAAATGTGAAATTTAAATTTGGTTGGAAGTATATGTCATAAATGGTATATATATATATATATATATAATATATATATATATATATATATAATATATATATATATATTCATCAAAGGGCGGATGAAGCCTTTCGCTCAACGGCCATCTAGCAAATAACATACGCGGGGACGTAGAAAGACTTGGATTGGTATCCAGGCACGTAGCAAAATCACCGGGAGAAATGCATTCCTCAGTCTTGTCAAGGCAAGTGTCTAGGAGAAGGAAAACTCAAAAATTTAACCTGCGGCGGCTGCTGCAGCCAACGATGTTGACTTGTTCTTCTTTTTGGATCAAATGTGGCAGTCACTTAGAGAGTGGGATTGGTTCTTTGCAAAGCCTTTCCTCACTTAAAAAAGCTTCAGGCACAGGCATTGCTTGATATGAAATACATGTCTTGTCCTTTATATGTTTTTGAAGCTCACCATTATATTGTTTGAACTGTTGAGCTTTTTATTATTATTATTATTATTATTATTATTATTATTGTTGTTGTTACTATATCAAGCAACGGCAATACTTGAACGCGTGTTTGCTGCCATCATATATATATATATATATATATATATATATATATGTATATATATATATACGGGTGTGTGTGTACTTAAATTACGGACTACTTTTCACCAAACCCGACACTATAGGATGAGCTAACTGCTGATGGATATACGAACGGCTCAAGGCAATGTATACACTTATAATAATACATAACTGAATTAAAATTCGTAGTAATTTTTTTCACAGGCGCGTTGTCCTGATGAAAATTGTCTAGTACGCTGCTTTGAAACCTATGGTAACGATTGCCTTTCAATTTATCATATACATATATACTAGTATAAGTGTGTATACGAGTGTATGTATATCATTGTATTGAGGGAGGGTAAGATAAAGATTTATTTTTTTATGTAAAATGATTGTCCAATTTAATTCGATGCTTTGTTCCATCGTTTAGTCGTGAGACAGTTTTGATTATAGACAGACATATAATCTCCATTATAGTAAGATATTTACTAGAGTTATCATTCGGTTGCAAATTGGACTGGCAATTGTTTTATTCTCAGTGAGCATCTTAAGTGTAATAGCCCGTAACCCAAATCTTTCACCAAATCTAAAAATAGAAAAAGATCCACTTGTGTCATAATTTCAAAAAATAAATATTTCCCTATTTTGCCACCAAAAAGCTGTTGGGACTGAATACCAGAATCAACCGTGCTGGTCAGTAGCAGTACAGTAGTCGAAAAAGACAGATGTTTATTTCTCCAGGCTGTTGGTTTGTTAGCCTCAAATCAAATACTTTTGCGAGATTAAAATAATGTTTGCTATAAACCAATTTCAAACAATGCAGGGTTTATGGAAAGAATTTTGAAAAAAAAATTAAAAAGTCAGATAAATATTTTTTTGTTCAAAAGATTCGTCCCATTTGAAATATATTAAGTCATAACTTAATACGAATCTATCTTGCTACAAATACTACTGCAAAATGTCAAGTTATTTATGAAGCCTCATAACATCATAGAAACCAAACAGCCAATCAGGACTCTAGGAATGGAATCACCCAAATGCATGAGTGGACTATTCTGGATTCCCATAAGTACCAATTGTCTTGGCACTGGTTCAGTTGTGCTTAGCTTGTTGCTCAAAACAACAGTACACTAACTCACTTCAATATGGAATTTGTATTAAGTTACAACTACTTGCTGCCTTGTCTTACCAATTCGATGGTAATTGGAACTAGTATGATTATTCTACACAAACCGGAATTATTAACAAACCATTGAAGAATCCCCCAATAGTAAGCTGTCAACAAACCATTAATATTCATTCTTTCTTATTTAGGAATCCTATTTTGTTTTAATATTATTTACAAGTTATTACTTTTTATAGAACCTGTAGTTTTTAATGATTCTGAGTTCGCCATTCCCAGGTAATGGGAGTCAGCAGCTATAGTATTTTGTTTATACATTACATTGCATAATCGAATAAACCCATTGGAAAAGTTATGGATCCAATTATTCTCTAGTTATGTGTAAACATTTAGGTAAACAAGGATAACCTTGGATAGACAACGGGTATATGAGAAGGGAAATTCGGTATTCAAACCTGTTAAATACCACTTAAAAATTGACCTTGTGTCGCATCTTGCTCATGCGGACGGGTTGGTATATCTAGTTCAATATCCTTTTCGTGGTATTTCCTATTACTTTTGAAACAGCTTGTATTTTGGCACGTTCATTAATGTAAAGACGTCCCATTTGAAATAGAGAGAATAATATCTCTTTTTATAGAACCTGTCTTCAAAACTGGCCGTACAGCAAAGTGTCTATTAACTCCATCAAGGCTCAAGGCTTCAGTCATTGGTGGTCTTTCTATTTCAAAATACTATTGCATTAGAGGAATTGTGAAAGACATTTGTCTTTATGTTTTTTGTTTGTTTGTTTGTTTTTGGAAATGGCTGACAAATACAATAATTATGATACAAAACAGAAAATATAAGAGGAAAATTCGAGGAAGCAACCTCCAAAATAACCAAAATGGCTGTCCATTTCAAACTTATTCCTTCAAAATATAGTTAAATTTTCCAATGGCGAAGGAACGCATAGAATTGAAGAGAGAATTACACAAAGAACGGACACATTATGGAAAGACGAGAAAAAGAGTGAGGATAAAGAAAGAAAGAAATACTAACAGAAGGCAGGAAAAAAGTAATAGAATGAATGAATGAATGAATGAATGAAGGAAGGAAGGAAGGAAGGAAGGAAGGAAAATATTGATAGAAAGAAGGAAATACCAAATGAAGACAAGGATGGAGAGCAGGAAGGAAGGAAAAAGAGTGAGGATAAAGAAAGAAAGAAATGCTAACAGAAGGCAGGGAAAAAGTAATAGACCGAATGAATGAATGAATGAATGAAGGAATGAAAATATTGATAGAAAGAAGGAAATACCAAATGAAGACAATGAAGGAAGGAAGGAAGGAAAAAGAGTGAGGATAAAGAAAGAAAGAAATGCTAACAGAAGGCAGGAAAACAGTAATAGACAGAATGAATGAATGAATGAATAAATGAAGGAAAGAAGGAAGGAAGGAAAATATTGATAGAAAGAAAGAAATACCAAATGAAGACAAGGAAACAGTAATAAATTGAAAGAAAAAAAAGGAAGGATGAATAGGAGGAATGAATGAATGAAAGAAGGAAGGAAGATAATAATGTACGGAAATAAAGTAGGGTGAATGAGAAGATGAGAGAATGAAGGAAGGCGGATAATAGAGAGAAAGAAAGGAATATCAAAAGAAAGAAGGCAAAGAATAATACATGGAAAAAAGAAATGAAGAATGGATGAATTGATGGGAGAAAAGGAAGGGAGAGAAAGAAAAATCATAATAAAGTTAAAGAAAGAAAAAGGATAGATGGAAGGGATGGAGAAGGATGGAAAAGATTCATATAAAGAAAAAAAGAAGGAAAGAAAGAAATACGGAAGGGAGACTGGAAAAAACGTAATAGCTGGAAAAAAGAAGGCAGGGAGGGAGGGAGGAACGAAGGAAGGAAGGAAGGGAGGGAGGGAGGAACGAAGGGAGGAAGGAAGAAAATTGCAATAAACATGAAAAGAGAAAGGTGAATTGAAGGAAGAAAGAAAGAAAGAAAAAGAAGAAAAAAGGAAAGGAATAGTCGGAAGAGAAAAGAGAAATTAGAAGGGAGCAAAAAGTAATAGGGTCGGAACGAAGGAAAAAAAAGAAGGAAAATATTGACAGAAAAAAAGAAAGACAGAAAGAGAGATATACTTACGGAAGTCTGGAAAAAAATCATAGATGGGGAAAAAGGAAGGATCAATGGAAGGAAGAACGAAAGGATTGATGGACGAAAATAGAAATAAACGGAAAGAAAGAAGGATCAACAGAATGAAGAAATCGAAGGAAGGAAGGAATAGTTGGAACAGAAGAGAGAAAGTGGAAGGAATCAAAAAGTAATGGAAGGTAGGAAAGAAAGAAAGAAAAAAAGAAAAAGAGAACGGAAGGAAGGAAGAAAGAAAGAAAGGAAGGAAGAAAGAAAGGAAGAAATATATACGGAAGGAAGTCTGGAAAAGAGTAATGAGAGGAAAAAAGGAAGAAAGGAAGGAAAGAAGGAAAATAATAATAGACGGAAAGAAAGAAGGGTGAATTAAAAGAAAGAATGAATGAATGAATGTGGAAAATAAATGGATGAATTAATGAAAGAAGGGAGGAGGGGGGAGGAAATAATAAACAGAACAGAAGAAAGAAAATTAAAGTAATTTAAAGAAGGAAGGAAAGAAGAAAGTAAAATATCCATACAAAGAAAGAAAGAAAGAAAGAAAGAAAGAAAGAAAAAGTTCTAGAAATAAATGTTGCAAGTTTCGTAAAGGCAAAGAGACGGATAGTAAATGGAAATACAAAAGAGAGAGATAAAGATAGATAGATAGATAGATAGATAGAGAGAAAGAAGAGAGAGAGAGAGAGAGAGAGAGAGAGAGAAGAGAAGAGAAAGAGAGAAAGAAAGAATAGTTCTTGAAAGAATTGTTGTTAGTTAAGCAAATGCAAAACAAAACAAAAAAAATTAAAGAATTTAAGACAATCTCTGAAAATGCAGACTAATATAAAAATTGAATGTGTGGAAGGTAGTGAGATCGGACGAGAAAAGACGAGATTTTGAAGAGAGGAAAATTAAAGAAGAAAAATGGAGAGAGAGAGAGAGAGAGAGAGACTGAAGAGAGAGAGGAGAGAGAGAGGACGAGGGAGAGAGACTGAGATAGAAGAGAGAGAGAGTGACAGAGAGAGAGAGAGAGAGAGCAAGAGAAAGAGAGAGAGGCATCTCGAGATTAATCCGAACTCCAAAACGCAACATAAAGTGTATAATTAGGATAAAGGTAAAAATGGTGGTTCAATTCGAGTTTTTTTTTCCTATTCTTTCTATTTATTTGTTTCACTTTTCTGGTGCTGATTCTTCAAGTGGGGCATAATTGAGAAAGAAAGCCGAAACAAAAAAGAAAAAAAAAAAGAAAAAGAAATAATAATGCAAATGAATATAACTAAAAACGAAAAAAAAAAAAATGGCTGAACATAAAAATGGCTGAATTAAGGAAGGGAGGTAATTCATTGAAACAAAAGGAGTTGGAAAGAAAACAAGACAAAAAAAAAAGAAAAAGAAAAAGAAATGAAAAGAAAGATGAGAAAATAATTTTCATCTTTTGGCTTCACTGCTTTACTTTTTTTATTTTGTGGTTTTCTTCTTTTTTCTTTTTTTTTGCTTTTTTTTTTTTTGGCATAAGAATAAACGAGAAGACACTGAAACAGAAATTAGCATCTTGTTGATATTTTTGTTCATGGTTTTTTTTTTTTGTTTTCTTTTCCTTTTTTTAAATAATTTTGCAATCTCGTTAAATAGAATTGAACTGAGCAAACGTTGGATAATAATAGTAATAATAATAATAATAATAATAATAATAATATAATAATAATAATAATAATAATAATATGAA
>CM042165.1:40809554-40829554 GCA_023376005.1 Doryteuthis pealeii | reverse complement strand
TCAATTATTAAGAAAAATTGTTTTACATTATTAATACTGTTAACCATATCTACATACTGTATTACCGCGTCCCACTTGTAAAGTCCTATTAAGTGGGACCACCCACAAGCCGAAGCTCATGGGGTGGCGGGTGAAAAAATTGCGTCGATCCGTCGGCATTCCCCCCAGGGGGCGCCTCAGACACTGGGCAATAACCCAGCCTGCCCTTTAAATCAAGGGGCAGGTGTTGCCTGGGGGGTGGGATCGACGCCGTTAATTATATCTGGTCCGAGGCCGAAGCCACTGTAGACCATATCGACATACTGTTTTACCGCGTACCCCACTTGTACGGGTCAGGCACAAAGTCCCTATTAACGTGGGACACCACAAGCCGAAGCTCATGGGGTGGCGGGTGAAAAAATTGCGTCGATCCCGTCGGCATTCCCCTCAAGGGGGGCGCCTCAGACACTGGGCAATAAACCCAGCCCTGCCCCTTTAAATCAAGGGGGCAGGGTTTGCCTGGGGGATGGCCCCCTGGATCGACGCCGTTAATTATATCAATGGTCCAGAGGCCGAAGCCACTGTAGACCATATCGACATACTATTAACATGCATTTGTATTTGTATATACAACAAAATACCGGTTTACAGTGTGAATGGGAAGGCTAATTTGCATATTGAAATTAAAAAATCGAATTTAATAAATATGTGCTTAGTGTTATTGATTTCTAACTGTTTGGTTTTATTTTAATGAATATAAGCAAAAATCTCTTCTATAAATCTTAAATGAAATCCATTAACAAGAAAAAATAACTGTAAATTTATTCTTACTTCCTCTTTTAACTAAATACTTACATTAGAAAAAATAGCAATGAAACACGAGAGTGATGGAAGAGTAAGTTTCAGTTGTTCAATGTTTCAAATCTTTTATCTGCATTTTTATTTAGTTTCATTAGCCTTTCTAATTTAATATGACATTTTATTACATTCAAACTTAAATACTTGCACCCGGAGGTGGCATATATTTGCTCGTATATATATATATATATATATATATTATATATATTATATGTGTGTGGTGTGTGTGTGTGTGTGTGTGTGTGTATTGTGTGAAGAGATGGAAGTGAATCCGACGGTATGTAGTATATTAAGAAATTTGAAAAAACACAGGTTTAAATAAGTTGAGTGGTAAGGTTTATTGGCCGACGCTGCAGTGTTTCGATCTATTAATTAGATCATCTTCAGGACATTTGTTAGTATAAGGAAAGTGTCAAAAAAAATTTTTTATCGCAGAATAACGAGAAAAGCAAGCGATAGTCCTTGTTTATCAATCTGTTCGAAATTTGAAATCGAAGAAAGGACGCTGAAATATATATATATATATATATATATATATATATATATATATATATATTTATTTATTTATTTATTTACCAACTCCTCCGCACAAGTAGGATGTAATACATTGCCAATTTCTTAAGCGGAGTTTAGCAGGTTTGAATTTAGGGTTTCCTTCTCCTAGACAGGTTAACTAGCCATGGTTAAAGAACCCAGTCTGTCCTAATATTCACCCATTGCTGGAGGGAGGGTAGTTGGATACTTACCTTTCCTAAGTGTATTAGAGCTATGTGACATGCGAACAGCCTCATCCAGGATTTGAACTCATATATATATATATATATATATATATATATATATGTGTGTGTGTGTGTGTGTGTGTGTGTGTGTGTGTGTGTGTGTGTGTGTAAACTATTACAAACAAAAGTGGTACAAACAAACGTTCGTGTTCGGAGCCGGAATTTTTATTTTTTAATTTTTTCAATTTTGAAAATGCATATTCTGTTTTGAAAATAAAATAAATTTTATTTTCTTAAATCAGAAGCATTATAATCCACAAAGAAAACTAAAAAAATTGATGTAAATATATATAAAAAATGTATAAAAAAGTATCAAAAAGTTCATGATTCCAGCCACTGCAGACCATATTAGCCTCTGGAAAGATGTAGAAATCCAGGTATTTTGCTTTTTCAAAAGACAGTATGAAAAGTGAATGGAAGTGAATCCGATATATATATATATATATATATATATATATATATATATATATATATATATATATATGCCAACCCCTCTGCATGAGTAGGACGTATTCTAACGAGCTCAATCTGCCCAATTATTCAACCATATATAAAGGGAGAATAGTTCGATGCACACCATTCTCAAATGTATTAGCGTTGTGTGAAATGCAAACAGCCACTTGCCGGATTTGAAATTGGATCGCTGTTCATTTCTCACGACGATAACACCCCCACCTCGGAGTATTTAACATCGTTTCCATTCAAAATATTTCTTCTCACGGCCTGGTTTCCATACTAGTCTGCTCTACTATTCACCCATAGCAGAAGGGAGAATTATTAGACACGTTGGATGGTCATTAAAAAAATTATAGACGCTTACACGTGAGGATTGAGAATTTTCTTTAAATAGTGACAGTTAGTTACTAAGAGAGCAACAAGTCACGATCTTAATTTCAGGGGTTAAGCGAAACCTCTATTTCCCAGCGCTATGTGAAATACAGACAGCTTCGTCCAGAATTTGAGCTCGTCACACCGTGTTCATTTGCTACGACGATAACCATTATACAACGCACCTCCACCGGTAAGCACCTTATCGGGACGCCTGATCAAACATGTCTCCTCACAAATGTGGGAGTGAGTTGATGACTTTGGCAAAGTGCAACTTTGAGGACACGTGGACTTAAATTCGGCAGACCGGTCGACTTTGCTGTGACAGCGGCGAGGGCAGATACAGTAGTGGAGAGTATGTAACTAAATGAAGGACACATTCAGAAGGATGATGTCCGGGTGATGGGGGAGGGGTTTTGAAAAAACAAGATTTGTCTGTTTCTTCATTATCTCCAAGGATTAAAATCTATACACCATACTTTCTCTGGGCTAAGTGGGTAGGGGGGAGGTCGATAAAATAGCCAGTTGGGGTGTCGTGACTGGTGCGGCTAAAAGTGAACAGGTTCGATGGATTGGCGGATATTTTAAAAAAAAAAGGATGATAGATGTGCAATAGAACTGATTAGAAGTGCAATCATCATGAGCATCATCAAGTCGTGCTGATAGTACGGATTCCCTTCTCTCTATGGAAATATGGATAGAAAAATTAAGAAGAAAAAAGACTACAATTGTAGGACCGAATTTAAAGTGGCACTTAAAAAACCTGGAAGAAATAAGGTTCATCAACTTGTAAGCAGATCCATTTCCCCCACAGATGCGTACTACCACTCCTGGTCAGAGTAAACCTTCGAGTAATAGCAATGATTGGATAATCTGCATCGTTAATTTGTGCTGATAACACGGATTCCCTTGACACACACACTCTCTCTCTCTCTCTCTCTCTCTCTCTCTCTCGCTCGCTCGCTCGCTTTTCTCTCTCGTTATCCGTACCTATATATAATTGTTATTAGCAAGTCCTCTACATGGAATCAAAAGTCTACACAAATGATGTAAAAACTAAGAATTACGTAGTGCCCACTTTACACAAAAACAAACGAGAAATTATTTTTATTAATAGGAGTTTTTAACACCTGCGATAGTTTGTGGTTATTCACGAGCTTCTGAGTGGCAGTAAGTATCCTTGGGTTTCCAGGACACTTCTGAGTTCTCTTGCTGATCTTTAAAAATGGTGTTGTCTCAATTCTTCCTCTAATATCCTATTACTCCAGTCTTTGGGGTTTTTTTTTACAAACCCTTGGGGACCGTTCCAAAGGCAGCAACTACTATTGAGATGTTTTGTATTATTTGGATTATTCGGACAATTGTTCTCATCTTCATTGTTACCTGTACAATATTTCGGCCGATGTAGCCACCGGCCTTCTTCAGGTATTTCTTGTCAGACTCGGGAGCCTTCTCGAACTTGGGACCTTTCTTTTCGAACTCGACAACCTTTTTGTCGAACTCGGGAACCTTCTTGTCGTAATTGGGAAACCTCACGGAATTTTGAACAATCCTTTATTCAATCCACGGGGGTGTCCTGTTCTCATTCCGCTAACCATGACCAGGTACAAGTTTTAAGCTGAGTTAATTATTATTCTATTACGACGGGGAGGTTCCCAAGTGAGACAAGTCTGTCCCATTTTCGCTAGCATTAGACCAGGGAGATTGTTTTTTGTTGTGTTTGGGGTACCACACCTACCGTCAGTTGCCAGATGATTTGCTTCATTGATCAGATTATCCAAGCTATTCATGTGCTATTTTAGCGAGAACCCGGAACCTTGTGGTTACTAGGCGGATGCTCTACCGACTGAGCTAAACCGTCCTGTAAACTTATGTAAATGTATATGCATATATTAATGGTTTAAAAGATATGGTAGACCTGATTATCAAAATTATCTCACTTTACGGTGAGAATATACAAGCCAGTAAACATATAGATTACGACCTAGTAGAGAATGCTCTAGATTACTCGCAAGACATGGTGAGTGACAACTACGCGCCTGCACGCATGCGCATATGTTTATGAGCAGCTGACTGTCGCTGACTCACATCCTTTGGCGAAGCTTCCGCCATTTTGTCCGCCATTTTGTCAGCCATTTGCAAAAACTGAATCGATCGTCGACGCTAAGCCACTCTGTTAGCCAGTACATTGTTAAGCTTCTTAGACTCCCGTGCACGCTATCCACGAATCAGTGGAACGGGAGGGCATCTCCTTCCCGATCAACCTCCCCACCCCCTCATACACTGTATTGACGGCGCCGTATCGTCTCGTATCGGACAAGTCTTGTTAGTAAGGCTTTCTCTCTTGATACAAAACTCGGCGTTTACTGTTTTCCTTCTGTCTTTCTTTCTTTCTTTCTTCCTTCCTTCCTTCTTTTTCTTTTTTTTTTTTTTTTTTTGCGGGAAAATTATTTCGACTTTTGTAAAGTACGCCAGACTTGCGAGCGGAGGTCTCTTGTTGTTTTAGTGTGCGAAGAAATTAGTTGGGATATTTTTATTTTATCTTTCATCTTTCTTTTTTTCTTTTTTTTTTTGCCTGAAAAGAAAATTATCACAGTTTGTTTATCGATTTAGATTGTTAAAAGCAATACACACACGAAAAATAATCGATCAGTTGATTCTTAAAAATATAATTTTGGCAAAAAATAAAAAAATTATGCTCTGAGGGCGAGCCAGATCAGGAATTATAATCAAAAACTGAACAGGCTCGCACACACACACACACACACACACACACACACAGAGTTTGGAAAACATGAAACAGAATCAAATGGACAGTCACTAGCAACAACTTCAGTTCTGGAGATCTTCTGTAGAAGAGATGTTATCTCGAAATATTAAGAATAAATAACAGGTTAACAAACAACACCATAGTTACCTTCTTTTTTCTTTACACTTGCTTTGTGATAGCCTTCAAAACCAATCAACAAACCAATAATTTTGGCAGTTTGAGTTCGTGAGATGCTTACAAGACGTGTGCAATTTACACGGGTCAACTAGTTTAGAGAAATCTAAACTTTTTTTTAAAAGCTACTATGCGTTTTACAGGCTACTATGCTTTTTACAAGCATAGTAGGCTGTAAAACGCATAGTAGCTCCTAAAAAGGTTACAATGGTTTTAACGGGTTATGTTTTTTTATTGGCTACCATGCTTTTGACTGGTTACTATGGTTTTAACGGGCTACTATGTTTTTGACACACAAATATGGTTTTAACGGGGTATGTTGCTTTTTACGGGCTACTATGTTTTTAACGGACTACTATGCGTTTTATGGGCTCCTAAGCTTTTTACGCGCTACTATGGTTTTAACGGACTACCATGCCTTTTACGGGCTACTATGTTTTTAATGGTCTTCTATGCTTTTAAGGGGCTTCTAAGCTTTTTACGGACTAATATGTTTTTACAGGCTACTACACATTACTGTGACCAGTGTACAACGTTAAAATATATCTAGTGGTGACGTTCAGATATTGGTGCTCTGGAGGAAGTATCGAGACCATCCACAGTACTTCATTTTGAATATCAGTTAAAATACTCAGAAGAGTCCTGGAACCCCAATGAGATTTGCTGCCACTCAGAAACCAGTGAATGACCACCGGCTATCGCATTTATGAAAAACTAGCAATAGTAAAAATAATTTCTCGTTTCGTTTTGTATAAAGTAGGCACTACGAAAAAAGCTTTGTTTTTACGCTACTTGTGCGGACACTGGATGTTATGTAGAGGGTTTGCCAAGGATAATGACAGATAGGTGCGGTTGGCGAGAGAGAGAGAGAGAGAGAGAGGGGGGGAGAGAGAAGGGAGAGAGAGAGTCAGCACGACTTGATTATATGGATTGCCACATCATTCCTATTACTCCCAGATCTACGCTGACCCGGAGTGGTATTAACTGTTAGGTTCGCATCTATGGGTCAAATAGACGTGTCTGCAAGTTAAGGAAAATTATTTATTTCAGTATTTTTAAGAGCCACTTTAAACTCGGTCCTGAAATTGTAGTCTTTTTTCTTCTTTTCATCTTAATTTTTCTTTCCTTATTTTTTACAAACTGATAGTCTTTTTTTTTTTTTCATTTTAATTTTTATTCTATATTCTTTACGAACTCATATGCTTTTTTGTGCTTCACTGAATTATATAGTATTTCGGTTTTGGAATAGTGTTGTGTCGACACGACTTTTTACAGACGTACGTTATTGATTATTATTATTATTATTATTATTATTATTATTATTATTATTATTATTATTATTATTATTCGTGTGTGAATACGAGCATGCTAAATATTTAACTAGTGAATGACGCAACTCTTATGGTTCCACATAAAAACAACAAGTAAAAGATAAGACCAATTAGGAAAAAAACCCTTTGAATACTACATTCTTATCTCAAAATCTCAAGACAAATCTAACGATTTTTATTCTCTGGAGAGACCAAAAGTTTATATCCAAAAATATTCTCATATAGATGTCTGACTGTGGCATAAGAGTTAACAAGTGGGTGTCTAAGTTTATTACTTCCTGAGTGAGCTAGAATCTCACTGGGTGCTCCACAGCTGTAGTACATTAATTTACAAAAGAATGGTTCACATCAGGTTGTCCAATGCAGTTTTTTTTGTAGGATGGGGATGAAGGAGATTGTCCCTCTGGAAAATGTAGATCTGCCCTGAGTGGCTTTACGTTTTCTGAGAGTTCTAATAGACGAAGGTCAAGCCCTAGCACCTATATGATTGTCTCAACGCTTATGCCCTTTTGGCAAGCCCCAACTCTTTTTATCATATATATTCTAGAAGGCGGTGGCTCAATTATAATGAACAAACCATCAGCTTTTGGGTGCGCTGTGCGTAGAACCGCAGTGGGAAAGAGCCGCTGTGATCGGTTTAAAACAGACAAAGAGTTAATACTAATAAGATTAAATTTTTAAAAATTTCTTTTACCGATGACCCGTTTCTCATGTCTTAGAGTATGATGCGTTACGGACCTTTCGGACTGGAGACGTGACATGTCAAATGTGGCAATCATTCCCGAATGGAGTCATGCCGTGTTGATAACAGAAATAGTCAGTTGTATACTTATCTATTTACCGATACTCTATTTGGAGACGCTGGCATCCTGGTTGTTGAGCTGCTATTCGGTTGACTGGCAATTCTATGATGTTTGGAGTCTGGAAACCAACTTGGTGACTGAAGGATATCTCGCCTTGTGCCATTTAGAGTCTTTAGTAATAACATAAGGCCATTTCTTTTTCTCATGAGAATTTTATTTCTTCCAAAATCACAACTGCCGAGAGCAAGAGTGCATATCTTAACCCCTGATTTCATTCTACCAGACTCAATTCAATATTCTCACCTCTCACAGCTCCTCTCTGCCACTTCTCCACGTCCCATCGCTCGTCCAATCAAACAATGCCATGTGGCTTGATGGTTCATTATTAAATATTTAAATTCTCATCTAACACGCAATCCTTGCTAAAAAAAAAATTCCATGCTAATTTACATATCAGGTTACACTCGAAACTACACGCCCCCCCCTCCGCCGCCATTATGCAGCAGGGAAAGATTTGCACTGAAACAACGTTTTTTTTTTTTTGAACAGACACTCCCAGACGTGTTTAGCTTAAACTGTCAAACCGTATCTGGTCAGTAGTAAGTGCCGAGTTGGCTTGAGGGGGCGGTTTACTGGATCTATCAATCTGGCGAGCATGTATGAAGTGCAAAGAGATTATACCTCGAGTATGTCGTGTCTGATGGAAGAAGCATCGGTACAGTTGATTGGGCAGGATATTCCATCTTATTATAATGGAGGTTCGGTGCGTAGTATAATGGTTACCATCGTAGGAAATGGACATGACGAAACTAGTTCAAATCCTGGCCGAGACTGTTTGCATTTCACATAGCGCTAGGACCCTTGGGAAAGGAATGAATCTAACTATTCTCCTTCCAGATATGGGTAAATAGTAGGACAGACTGGGATCTTTAACCTTCGTTAGATAACCAATCTAGGAGAAGGAAAACTCTGCATTTAAACCTGCTAAACTCCGCTTAAAAATTGACCTTATGTCACATGCTGCTCACACGGTGGGGTTAGTTATATATATATATATATATATATATATATATATATATATATATATTATAGTGTCTCTTGATTGTACGACTGTTATCATCTTGCAATACCCTCTAGTTAAAAATGAAAACTTCCAAATCGTCCAAATCTTCCAAGATGAAATACAAAAATGTAAATCCTGATTATTTGGTGTTGCTTATCCGCCGAATTCTTATTTCGTATGTCATTTCACTTGTGCCTCTTTGTCTGATATTGTTTAATAGAACTAGCAAGAGTATGCACCCTCTACCGGGTGTAAGTATTCAAATTTTAATGCAATGAAATATGTTAAATTAGAAAGACTAAAGAAATTAAATAAGAACGCATATAAAAAGATTACACCCAGGTTAAAAAGCCCAGTCTGTCCTATTCTTTGCCCATAGCTAGAGGGAGAGTACGTGGACGCATACCTCTCCCGAAGGGTATTAACGCTGTGGGAAATGCAAACAGCCTCGTCCCGGAATTGAACTCGCGTCGACGAGTCTATTAAATACGACTCTTACCATTACACCAGGTTCCCACACAACGCCTATTAATATGTAGATGACTCTCGTATAAATATATTTGTGTTGTAGATTTCAACAGTGAAGCATAGAAGAAAAAACGACAAATAATCATAGACAGTTTTATAGGAAAGTGTAAAGAAAGAAAGGAAAATAAACGAATTCGTTTTTATCTCCAGTCACCAAAACGGCATACCCTACAATTCCATAGTGCGTTTCACACTGGCATTATTTGTTCGAAAAAAACAAAAACAAAAACCGATTGTTTGCTTTGGTTAACGGGACAAGAAAGGGTTAATTGACGCATCAGCAACGTTTCAGTCTCGGCGTTGACTGACTCCTGCATAGGTGACAGAATACCAGCTCTGTTCGCCCACAGAGACTTTCAAATGTAGTCCGTCCCACCTGTGTCTTCTGCCGAGCATGATTCCCAACGGCCCTTAGATTTTCTTGTTGGCTTTACGAAGGCAGATGTGGGGCACTCCTATTGGCGTAGTATCTAATGTGCTAGACTGTGACCTCCTAGTAAGCGAGTTCGAACTCCACTTGTTACGTACTGGTTAAACGAATTCTATATGTTATATAGCGGCTTCAAATTCACGGCCCTACTTCGTGTATCTGCATACGTAGTGGGTATCGTCACTAACCCTAGACGATATATGTGGTTGTCGTTTAACGAAATCTACAACACATGCGTATAGTAGGAGTTTTGACTTTATTCCTTCTTCTCGGTTGTACGGTGGGTGGCGAGCATTGACAATGACTTGACCGAGGGTTGACGATGAGTCGCGATGTTGAGGTAAAGAGGTGGCTGGTGGCGTCTCGCCGCCCTTGGCCGCAACGGACCGTGTCGACGGTCACTCACTGTTTGCCGCCCGCTGTCTCCTCTCTGACTGACTGTCTAACTAACCTGGGATCCCTGACTTCCTTTTATATATATCAAACACCTATGCGTTTTTTTTGTTTTTTTTTTTTGTTATCTTTATCTGCCCCCTGCTTCTTTGACCAGAAAGTCTCGCTTCCGTTTTTTAACTTCTTTGTTCACTTTTACCGGGAAAAAAGTTATTTGTCATTTTTGTCGTCTTTACTTTGCTTTGTTTAATTTAACCGGAAAATTCTATTTCCGTTTGTACAATATACAACACACTTACGTTCACTTTTAGACAAATATTATTGGCAAAATGTATTAAGCACCACATCCTCCAGCTATGGGATTAATAGTACCTCTACTGTTTTCCTACAAGGATGGCTTTGGCATTGAATAACACACAAGGGTTGATATACCGATTTAAAAAAATAAACCAAATCCAGCTTACGTCAGGTAGATATTTTTTATTTTTATTTATGAATATTGGGAAAGGTATATATCCAATTATTCTTCCTCCAGATATGACTAAATAGCAGAACAGACTGGCTTATTTAATCTTCATTAAGTAGGTGGTTTAGGAGAAGGAAAACTCTGAATTCAAACCAGTTAAACTTTGCTTAATAAATTGACCTTTGTCATATCCTGCTTGTGTGGAGGAATTGGTATATATAATATATATATATATATATATATATATATATATATATATATATATATATATATAAATGAACAAATAAAAGGTTTATCTTTTATTTATTTACGAAAAGCAAATGACGTGATCAATGCATGTGCAAAAATGGAAGGTGAAGAACATATAATCACGCATGCTTTAACGTGAATAAGCGGAGAACGAAAAGTTAATATATTTGCTTTTCGTAAACAAACGCGCATATAAAAATTAACGGTTGATAGCATCAGATTCACACAACCACTATACACTTAACATCTTTCATTTTGTCCTCACATAAACATTACTTAACAGTGTCCTGAAGACGGTACAATATACCGAAATGCTTAAGTATTGACACTAAAAATTGTTTCCTGATCATAACATCCTGTGTTTGTTATATTTTTAAAATATTTTCTTCTCATATTGTCGGATTAATTTCCTCACCGTATATCCACATATATATATATATATATATATATATATATATATATATATATAATATATATATATATATATATATAATGAAGGATACCAAATAGGAAAAGTGTATGCATAGAAATAGTGCTCGATGCTGTAATAGTAGTGCAGATATAAAACCTGAAGTACAAGATTAGGGGACTATATTACTATTACTCAAGTTTCACGTATATAACATAATCCTCAGACGGGAAAATTGTAAGCTGGTTAATTAATTGGCTTTTACGGCATGTCAACCCATGTTGGGTTATATTATGCCGAAGACGTTTTGTTTTATTTATTCTTGATGAGTACTCAATTTTTTAAAACACATTATTAAACTCCTCTATTCAACCCTTAGATAGGACCCTGATAGGTAATACAAACCCGGGTCAGAGTGAACCTGGGAGTAGTAGACCTTCTAACTCCCAACTAGGAGGTCCAATGAGCTTCGGCCTCTGGATGAGGTGCTGTTAATCAATAGCGTCGATCCCAGGGGGCCATCCCCCCAGGCAACACCTGCCCCCTTGACTTAAAGGGGCAAGAGCTGGGTTTATTGCCCAGCGCCTGAGGTTCCCCACTTGAGGGGGAATGCCGAAGGGATCGACGCAATTTTTGTTCTCTCCCACCCATTAGCTTCGGCTTGTGGGTGAGCCCACATTAAAACGGAGACTTGTGCCCAGTCCATACAGGTGGGGTATGAGACAAATAAATAAACAGAGTGAACCTGGGAGTAATGGTGATGAAGGGGTACAACACATTCCCCAGAACATCAGAATTCCCACTTCTCCATCCGATAGTTTAATGTCATACTCAGTACATTAAGCCCCTCATCCACAGCCTCCTAGCACATATATAATCGAAGGGGTTGGGGCTTGCCATTCTTAGCCAGAGTGGTCGTATCTGTTAGGGTTCTATCAATGCGTTAAATAGAAAAAATGAGTTTGAGAAAACATTTTAGAAAATTGTGTTTAAAAAGAAATATGAATACCAATGAAGAATTCAAATCCCTCGGATTTTGTAAGACTGTAATATATTAATTACTAGAAGTGGCTAACCAGCATCACCTGGGTAGAAAGTGGGGAGGGAACCATGGTGTATTGGTTTGTTTACTTTTGAGATTTACATATCTGGACAGTTTTAAGTAGAATTTCAATGCTATTTTCATGTATATTTTAATTTTTACACATCTTCGAATATAAATCAAATCCTTATAATCCTTGCACAAAAATTAAGAGTCGGTGATATTTAATGTGTATATATATTCACTTTGTCGTTAATTTCTTTATTTTAGTAGTTTCATATACAATTCCGGACATACATACACACCAACTGCCCTTTATATATGTATATATTACATTCGGTCATACATACACACAATTGTCCTTTATATATGTATAGATTACATTCGGACATACATACACACAACTGTCCTTTATATATGTATATATTACATTCGGATATATATACACACAGCCGCCCTTTATATATGTATAGATTACCAAAATAGAATAGAATAAAACTAACAAATACGATTAATCGGTAGAGTCGCGGGGAAAATTTGGTAGGCAAAGAGTTGGTCTTTAAAGGCGTTCACATTCAGAGTCTAGTCTGCCCTACTATTTACCCGAAGCTGGGAGAGATAGATAGAAAGAAAGATAGATATATAGATAGATAGATAGAGAGAGAGAGAGAGAGAAAGAGAAAGAGAGAGAGAAAGAGAGAAAGAGAGAGAAAGAAAGAGAGAGGGAGAGAGATTACAGCAGATAGAGATAGAGAGAGAGATAGAGAGACAGAGGAAGAGAAAGAAAGAGAGAGGGAGAGAGAGAGAGGGGAGAGAGAGGGAGAGATTACAGCATCTCCCAAATACAATAATGTATGTCTGTGTACACATGGAAAGAACGTGAAAATACTGTTATTAGATTCAGGGTAAAAACGATTTTTTTTTGTTTTTTGTGTTTTTTTTTTTCTTGCACCTTTTGCTCGTACGAGTCTTCTGATCGACCTCGCGTAACACCAAACAATCTATATTGTCTACATCTACCATGACCGTCTCGCTACGTTTTTCCTACTTACCTTTAAATAATAGGTTGTTTGCGTGCATTGACATCTTTTTTTATCTATTATGTATCTATTTATTTTTTATTTTTTTATTTATTTATTTTTCTTGTTCGACCGCAAATGACGTAATTACCGCCAACTGTCATCTTCTATCTGCTCATGAGTTGGACACGAAGAACAAACATTAAACGAACGAGCTTTGTTTAAATGAACGATTCGGCTTCTGATGTAAAGAAGACAAAGAAAAGAAAAGAAGAAATCACCGAAATCTTCTTTTATCACACTAAAATATAATCAATCCTTTAACACTTCGTTCCTCGTTCAATAAACGTAGTCTAAGCTAAAAGACTCCTCGTTATATATACTAGCAAATATATGCACCCTCCGGGTGCAAGTATTTAAGTTTTAATGTAATGAAATATCGTATTAAATTAGAAACGCTAATGAAACTAAATAAGAATGCAGATAAAAAGATTTGAAACAGAGGAGGGTATAATCAAAAAATAGAACAACTGAAACTTACTCTTCCATCACTCTCGTCTTTCATTGTTCTTTTTTCTAATTTAAGTATTTAGTTAAAAGAGGAAATAAAGAATAAAATGACACTTATCTTATCTTGTTAATGGATTTCATTTAAGATTAATTGGAGAGATTTTTGCTTATATTCATTAAAATAAAATCAAACAGTTAGAAACCAATAATACTAAGCATATATTTATTAAAATTACATTTTTAATATCAATATGCAAATTAGCCTTCCCATTCAAACTGTAAACCGCTATTTTGTTGTATATATAAATACAATTGCATGTTATTAGTACGTAGATATGGTCAACAGTATTAATAATGTAAAACAATTTTTATTAATAACTGAAGGTTTAAAAGAATGAAATCATGGAGAATTTGACGTAAATAATTAAGGGAATTGTGACTTGAGTAGTAATATAGTTTCGGTTACAGACAGAAAAACACACAATCTCCATTATAATAAGATATATATATATATATATATATATTTAAAATGTTTTTTTTAAGTTGGACGTTATTACGAAGCATTAAAAATATATAAATAAATGAATGAACTCGATATAATGGAGTATTGGATTCACTTATTTTTTAATTATTTTTTGTCATAAATTTTCAGGTTCGTTAGATACCCTTTATCAAATGAATGTTATTACTGTTTAACGGCTTCCTTGTGTCTGTTCTTATCGACAGTGGCAGCGTCTGTGAAATATTTATAATAACGGAGAATTCCGATGTCTGTGTTCAATCCCTTCACGTGTGTTTGTAATTTAGAATCCATTTAGTTTCTGATTGTTTTCTAGATTGCGTTGTTGGAAATGCGTGTTCTAATAAAATGCATTTGAGGTGTGTAAGGTTGTGTGATAAGGTGTTAAAATGAAGTGCTATTGTACTATGCGGGGATTTGAGATTTATAGTGGATTTGTGGTTATTTAGTCTTAGTCTAAAGGGTGTTTTATATTATATATATATATATATATATATATAATGTGTATCATAAAAGTATCGAGATTGAAGCTGTATTTAGCAAAGATAGAAAGGAACAATGAATGGAACGTTAACTTTTTTCAGAATACACGATGTGTCATAAAAGTGTCGAGTTTGAAGCTGTATTTACCAAGATAGAAATGAACAATAAATTAAACGTTATTTTTTCAGAATACAAGGTTTATCAAAAAGTACAAAAAATTCTCGATACGTTTTGACACACCTTGTATATATATATATATATATATATATATATATATATATATATATATGTATGTATAAAGCGTTGTTATGGGTCCAACAGGAGAAAATTACATATTTTGTGAAAAGGATGATCCACAATTTTTTTTTTTTACATAAGCGACACGTGTTTCCAATCTTCTGATATCTTCTTCAAGTTTCAATTAACTATATTCTGTGTCCGTATATAAATATATCTATGTATATATACACATATCCCTCAAACACACACACACACACACACACACACACATATATATATATATATATATATATATTGTGTATTTTGGCAGTAAGTTATTGTTTAATCAGGTATTATTGAAGACCACGGAATATTTCTTCTTTATGGTCTTTATCTGTATTCTTTCAAGTCTTCCAGTGTTTTTTTCGTAAATTGGTATCTAGTTGGTAAAGAAACTGTCCTATACTTTTTACCCAACCGCTTTCGACCATTTCGCCGGTCATCAACGGGGTATTGTAGGCTATAGGGTTTTTCTCCCATTTGAAATTATTCATTCATTTATTTATGTTCCTTCAAATTAGAAGAGTCTATCATTATATTTTTGAGGGTTGCTAAGATTAGTTTATTAGTCATTAAAAATGTTTAGTATATTATTGCTCGTATACATATATATATATATATTATATTTCACCGTCGGCTATTCTTTTACAGTTAACCATCGTTTAAAAATTGTTTCCATCAGCATGAAAAATTATAACTGTTTATTCCTTTTACCATCATGTATTCTTTTACACTCTTATTATATTTTTACACTTTTACCACCGTTTTTACCAACGATTTTACCATTGTTTTTTTTTACCATCGTTTAATCTTTTACGCATTTACAATCGCTTAATTTTTTTACCATCTTACCATTTCTTATTCCATTCATTCTTTTACCATCGTTTATTCTTTTACACCTTACAATACTTTTTGCAATTTTACCGTCATTTATTCTTTTATAATTTTACCATCATGTGAAAACTTGCCATAGCAAGGAACGCTTATTCTTTTACCGTCATGAATTCTTTTACACTCTTATCATACATAATATTTTTCACAGTTTTACCATTGTTTATTCTTTGATATTTTTACCGTCATTGATTCTTTAACACATTTACCACCGGTTATTCCTTTTACAATTTTACCATCGTTTATTCTTTTACAGTTTTACCATCATTTATTCTTCAGTCCCCTTAACACCAATTATTCTTATATTTTTTTACCAACCTTTTTTAAACAATTTTACCATAGTTTTTGTTTTTATGCATTTACCATCATGTATTCTTTTCCGTTTTTACTATGGGTTATTCTTTTGCAGTTTTACCATCGTTCACACTTTTACAATTGTTCATACGATTGTTCGTATTTTGCAATTCTACTGTAAACCGCTGGCAGTGTCTCTCGCACGTATCACTTTTTTACACCGAAAAACCCTTGCCACCTGTTGTTTTGTCTGTGAACCAGCCTTGAGATTGGTATCTGATCATTTTGCAATAAGGAACTGAAATACCAAGAAAATTTGGTACAGCCGTGGGGGATGATTTGGGCAAAGAGTTAAGTCAAGTACTCATGTGCCTGCCCAGTACTTAGAAGGAGAACCGCATATACTCCGAGCAACTAAATGCCGCAACCGATGATTCTTCCTTAGAGAAAACACCTTACTTATGTTTTGTTTTCTATGTAGAAAAATTTGCTTTGTTGTTTTTAATATTTTTTTATCGATTTCTATAGAAAAATCTACATGGGCATCTCAAGAAGAGATTCTTGGCTTGAAACCAAGTCTCTGCCTAATCACAAAATCGAATTATTTATTAGTATACACGGTAATTAGTTTTGGATTTACCAACAAATTATTTTCCTTCAAGGGAAATAATTAGCAATGCTTAGTTTCACAATATCGAAGAAAACAAAATATCAGGAATTTATGAGTTAGCAATAAAAGTAAATAGCAGAGGAATTCTTTTGGAATATTAAGAATTCTAATATATTCAACCAAAGGGCCAAACTCGTCGAAGAAGAAAACAACAGTAATCGTTCATAAAAACACATCTTATAGATGCATATTACATAATGGATGGGTAGAAGTTTATCGTTTTTATAAGGTGGTGTAGATGTTAAAATAATGATAAACCAAATGAAAATGTACAACGGTCAAAGAATTTGATAGAAAAAATGCCCCAACCCACCCACCGAGGTTATCTGGAAGCGCGGCTCTCGTAGGCCTAGAAGGCCTCGTCATCTGGCGACTTTGAGAAGATAGATGAGAATTTAGGTAGGTGGACACTGAATATTGACACAAACACGTAGGAGGTAGATGCAAAAAATAGAGCGGTCTGTACCCTCAACGTTAAGCAAGGCACAGAGAGGGGTGAGACAGAGAGGAGAGTAGCCAGAAAGAGAGAGAAAAACCGACAGCCCCAGAAAGCATCACAGTTTGTGTGCATTCAGTGCACCAAAGACTGTCACTCAAGAATTGGCCTGTTTAACTTGCGCAGATGCAGATTAAAAAAATTATTTTTATTTTGGACACTACGTCATCGTCCTTAGTGGACGGAAAGAATCCAATAATAATAAAACATTAAAACTAGAATACTTATGCCCGGAGGGTGCATATTCTTGCTAAGTACAAGGGATTAAAAGGAACGTGTGTATTTTAGAAGTAAACAAATCTGGTCTCTCTCCATGACGAGAAATACAGGATCAGATCAATAGACGAGAAAGAAAAGACATTGCCCCTCAGACTCGGATACTTAACAAAGAACAATCAATACTTTTGTCAATACGAGTATAAAAACATACATATTATGACATTGCAATATGGCGGAAGGTTTAATGTACATGTCTTCGTTTATCTCAGTCGGTAGAGCGTCCGACAAGAAGCCACAAGGTTCCGGGTTCAATACCGGCTCTCGCCAACTATGCG
Source organism: Doryteuthis pealeii (assembly GCA_023376005.1). Classification (NCBI taxonomy): domain Eukaryota; kingdom Metazoa; phylum Mollusca; class Cephalopoda; order Myopsida; family Loliginidae; genus Doryteuthis; species Doryteuthis pealeii. The sequence continues at coordinate 40,811,736 of CM042165.1, read as the reverse complement.
TATGAGTAGCACGGGGATCTGTGCGGTAAAGCGAAGAGCTGATGGTAGGTGTGGCGCTACTCCTCAGACGCTAAAACAATCTCCTTGATCTAGCGCTAGTGAAAAGGGTATAGACTCCCTCGCTGTCTGAATGGCATTACTTTTTGACTCACCCTCGTATTTGTAGTAGATAAGCACACTTGATATCATAACTGTTCAAAAAATTAATGAAAATCTAAATATAGATGTACATTGAAGGTGTCATGATTATTTTCATTAAGAATAGTTACTTGAAGCTATAATTGTTTACTAAAGATTATTATCATTAATTACTTGAAACCATATAATTGTATACAAATTATCTGCATTACAATTAGTTACTTGAAGCTATAATTGTTTACTAAAGATTATTATCATTAATTACTTGTAACCATATAATTGTATACAAATTATTTGCATCAAAATTAGTTGAAGCTATAATTGTTTACTAAAGATTATTATCATTAGTTACTTAAAACCATATAATTGTATACAAATTATCTGCATTAAAATTAGTTACTTGAAACTATAATTGTTTACTAAACGTAATTATACCTGTCCTAAACAAAATAACATTACTTTTTGACTCACTGTCGTATTTTCAAAATGGTCTTTCTTGCATTGACATCCCATGGACAGCTCACTTATCTGATCTATCGGCTTGTAATTACTTCTCCTTTGGGGTGGGGCTTACTTGAAGGGTTAACTCTTTAAACGTAGGATGTCTGACAACTGACAAAATGAAAGATTTTATTTGTTAGAAACTGGCAACAGTATCAGTCAATGACAATTCAAACGCTGCGGAACTTCAAAGTGAGACGTCAGGTGCTTATGGGTTTCGTTGGATTTTACGGCATGTCAACACTTGCTGGGTTATCTTATACCGAAGACATTTAGGAGGCGCCTGATGGTGTCATGGTTACTGTCATAGGAAATGGACAAGACGAGACGAGTTCAAATCCTTGGTCAGGCAACCAGTCCCGGAGAAGGAAAACTCTGAATACAAACCTGTTAAACTCCGCTTAAAACATAAGGCGTTCTGTTATCTTACGCGTCCGGGGGAGATGATGCATATATATATTCCATTTTTTATTCACGCTAAGACCCCAAGAAATCATATATATATATATATATATATCCGTTCAATTCTATCAGGCTGTTGTGTTGTCCTCAGTAAATATCCATTCATATCATGCATACAAGTATATATATATATATATATATATAATATATATATTATATATATATATATATATATAACACTACATAAATGCAGTCTTTTATTTGTTCATTCCTTTATATTTATGCTAGGCGATACGTGAACCTATTAGGCTCCGGTTAAAATACCGTTCAACGTTGATAATGATTATTTACCTTCGAAGTCATACTATTGTAATTCATAATTTCATAGTTATATTAAAATAAAGTCTGGATGATAAAAGAATTAGGTACTGGGTGCGAATGCAAACCCAAGGTTACACATTGGTCGTAATATTGCTTTATTAGTTAAAATAGATATTTTAGATATATTTTCCTAATAGACCATTTAACCGTGATATGTTGTATATATATATATATATATATATATATATATATATATATAGTGTGTGTGTGTGTGTGTGTTTCTGTGTTTGTGTGTGTGTACTTATATTGATATTGATAATATAGCTAAATATTAACATTGATAATATAGATATATCTATTAATAAATAGTGCTCAATATCATTAATAGAGCTTATATGTCAAAGTTAGGCCAGCGAAGACATAAAGTCAACAGCGCTTGGTAACTCTTAGTTTCTCACCTATGCGATTCTCAAACCTAGTTTAGCTTGAAAATCGCAGTTACCGATGCCTTTTATTTTATGTCTTCAGTACCCTAACTTATATAATATAATATATATTATATATATATATATATATATATATATATATAGAGAGAGAGAGAGAGAGAGAGAGAGAGAGAGAGAGAGAGAGTGAGAGAGAGGCTTATATACACATATATTTACCAACCCCTCCGCACGAGCAGAGTGTGACACAAGCTCAATTTCTCATATACATATATATGTATATGTGTGTATATATACGTATATATATGTGTGTGTAAATATATACATGTATAATTATATACGTATAAATATATATATTTATAATTATAATCTATACG
>CM042165.1:40802054-40804554 GCA_023376005.1 Doryteuthis pealeii | reverse complement strand
ATAGCTTTTTCACCTTTAAAATCCTAATTCTACAGCCATACAAGAGTACTGAAGTGACAATTCATTTCATTCACTTGAAATATTATCGACAGTGTAAGCGGATGTTTGTGTATCGCAGAAATAAAGGAATTTAAAGTGTATGTACAAATTCAATCAAAATTCCTTTTGTTAGTCAGCGGAAATGATTTTGTTTAAAATGGGAAACATTAAAACCAAAATCTATCTTCTATACATATTAAAAAGGCAGTTGATATGTATATCCGGATAAAACTACGAATATAAAACAAATACTAACAAAGTAAATATATATACATATTAAATATCAGCGGTTCTTGCAAAAAATTATGAAGATTTGATTTATATTCGAAGATATTTAGAAATTAAAATATACATAGAAATAGCATTGAAATTCTACTTAAAATATCCAGCATTTGTAAATCTCAAAAGTAAACAAATCAATGCACCAGAGTTTTCCCCTCTACCCAGTTGACGCTGGGTAGCCGCTTCTAGTATTGTATAAGGGTTGATTCCGTGGACTGTGTTTACAGATTCCATAAAAGGCCACTGCAAGCCACTAAATTGATATATTTATCAAAACTATCCTAAGTCTCAGGTTTGGACTTGATTTCTGGTACTGGAGAATAGTACCAATTGACACTGGTTGACAATTGCTATATAGGTATAAGTTTTCTTATCTAGGAATGGTCTGGGCTGTTAAAAACGTCATTCAGACCGGAGAGACAGAAGGAAGTCAGTCAGAAGAACCACGAGACTTCAAATTGCTAAAATAAGAAATCTTTGCCACTTGAAGAAACTGACCTTGCCGTCAAGAAAAATACCGATAAAAAAGTGACGCTGTCCAGTTCACCTTTACTGAATTACTCAATGCTAATGAGCACAGAACAAAACGCCAGACAAAGCTCCTCATCGTGTCTTTCCTCTCCGACAAAACATATTCCTTTACCTTATATACTATAATAAAACCGTTATTATTATTATTATTATTATTATTATTATTATTATTATCGGTTCTTAGAGTTGCCAACAACTACGGCAGCTTATTTCCACTAATTTCCTGACCCGTCATAAAAACGCACCAAGTTGCGTCGATTCCAGTTTTGCGGATCAAAAGAACACAGCGTGGGTACAGAAAGCATCGTCAGGGCAACTAGCCGGAGACACATGGGTATTTGTCTCATACCCCTCTTGTATGGGCTGGGCACAAGGCCTCTTTTTAACGTGGGCCCACACACAAGCCGAAGCTCATGGGTGGGAAAGAACAAAAATTGCGTCGATCCCTTCGGCATTCCCCCTCAAGGGGGTGCCTCAGGTGCTGGGCAATAAACCCAGTATTGCCTGGGGGGATAGCCCCCTGGGACCGACGCTATTAATTGAACACACCGGTTCAGTGGCCGAAGCACACCGGACCCCCGTCCCGAAGGACTGGTTGGAAATATCTGAATAGCTGGAGACACATGTGCAAGTCACGGAATTAGCAAGTTATCTTATCAAGTACTGAGTCTACCATCGGACCACAAATGTACCAGTAAGCCCTAGATCGCTATCGTTAAGCAACAATAATCCTGCTGATTGCTTAGATGGGTGACCTGTAATTATAATCTGAGGCTTTATGCTAGATTTAGTAATGCTTATTAAATCTAAAGGGTGCATTGTGTAGGATTATATCTAGCAAACACGATTTCGATCGTCACTAGGGCCTCAGTAACTCTGGCCTTGAACCAAAACAAGTGTGCTAAAAGATGATCATACATATATACATAGATATATAGAAATACATCTCTTAAGAACTCTTGAGACATGTCTCAGTCACCGGGTAATAGATGCAGCCCTTACTCGTTTTCGGCGATGTAGCAGAAAGGCTCTCTGAAATCTAGCTACTAGCTCTTTTTGTCAGTCTTAGCCAAGTTCGAGTCCGATGGAAAGGGGTGGAAATTTGGGTTAGATATTAAATATTTTAAGTATATATATATATATATATATAATATATATATATATATATATATAAGTATCGAGATTGAAGTACTTTTTTGACAGACCTTGTATTCTGAAAAAATTATAGTTCCATTTATTGTTACTTCCTATCTAGGTAAATACAGCTTCAATCTCGATAATTTTTTGACACACTTTGTATATATATAATTAGGTATACGTACGCACACTAGTAAACGGGCACATGGTTAGGAACAGAAACAGGCAAAAAAACAAAATGTCCCCTTCTACTCCTATCACCACTCAAGATTGGTCATATTAGACAGATTTTGGAAAATATTTACTCTGACGAATGTCCTACTGCAAGAAACCCTGAGTCTCAGAAATACCTCTCCATCGGTAGAGCATCCGACTAGGAGCCAGAAGGTTCCTTGTTCGATACGGACCCTCTCCAACTCAGCGTATGAGTAGCACAGGGATCTGTGCGGTAAAGTAGGCAGCTTATGATGGGTGTGACGCCCCACCTCAGACGCCAAAGCAATCTCCATGG
>CM042165.1:40789680-40792180 GCA_023376005.1 Doryteuthis pealeii | reverse complement strand
TGATTTATATTCGAAGATATTTAGAAATTAAAATATACATAGAAATAGCATTGAAATTCTACTTAAAAATGTCCAGTATTTGTAAATCTCAAAAGTAAACAAATCAATGCACCAGAGTTTCCCCATCTACCCAGTTGACGCTGGGTAGCCGCTTCTAGTATTGTATAAAGATTGATTCCGTGGACTGTATTTACAGATTCAATAAAAGTCACTGCAAGCCACTAAATTGATATATTTATCAAAAGTCCCAGGTTTGGACTTGATTTCTGGTACCGGAGAATAGTACGAATTGACACTGGTTGACAATTGCTAAATAGGTACAAGTTTTTTTTTATCTAGGAATGGTCTGGGCTGTTAAAAACGTCATTCAGACAGGAGAGATAGAGGGAAGTCAGTCAGAAGAACCACGAGACCTCAAATTGCTAAAATAAGAAATCTTTGCCACTTGAAAAAACTGACCTTGCCGTCAAGAAAAATACCGATAAAAAAAAGTGACGCTGTCCAGTTCACCTTTACTGAATTACTCAATGCTAATGAGCACTGAACAAAACGCCAGACAAAGCTCCTCATCGTGTCTTTCCTCTCCGACAAAACATATTCCTTTACCTTATATACTATAATAAAACCGTTATTATTATTATCATTATTATTAATTTTATTATTATTATTATTATCGGTTCTTAGAGTTGTCAACAACTACGGCAGCTTATTTCCACTAATCTCCTGACCCGTCATAAAAAAAACGCACCAAGTTGCGTCGATTCCAGTTTTGCGGATCAAAAGAACACAGCGTGGGTACAGAAAGCATCGTCAGGGCAACTAGCCGGAGACACATGGGTATTTGCCTCATACCCCACTTGTATGGGCTGGGCACAAGGCCTCTTTTTAACGTGGGCCCACACACAAGCCGAAGCTCATGGGTGGGAAAGAACAAAAATTGCGTCGATCCCTTCGGCATTCCCCCTCAAGGGGGGCGCCTCAGGCGCTGGGCAATAAACCCAGTATTGCCTGGGGGGATAGCCCCCTGGGACCGACGCTATTAATTGAACACACCGGTTCAGTGGCCGAAGCACACCGGACCCCCGTCCCGAAGGACGGGTTGGAAATGTCTGAATAGCCGGAGACACATGTGCAAGTCACGGAACTAGCGAGTTATCTTATCAAGTACTGAGTCTACCATAGGACAACAAATGTACCAGTACGCGCTAGATCGCTGTCGTTAAGCAACAATAATCCTGTTGATTGCTTAGATGGGTGACCTGTAATTATAATCTGAGGCTTTATGCTAGATTTAGTAATGCTTATTAAATCCAAAGGGTACATTGTGTAGGATTATATCTAGCAAACACGACAGGTGATTTCGATCGTCACTAGGGCCTCACTAAATCTGGCCTTGAACCAAAACAAGTGTACTAAAAGATGATCATACATATATACATAGATATATAGAAATACATCTGCGTAACGGTTATGACGGTAGGAAATAGAACTCTTGAGACATGTCTCAGTCACGGGGTAATAGATGCAGCCCTTACTCGTTTTCGGCGATGTAGCAGAAAGGCCCTCTGAAATCTAGCTGCTAGCTCTTTATGTCAGTCTTAGCCAAGTTCGAGTCCGATGGAAAGGGGTGGAAATTTGGGTTAGATATTAAATATTTTAAGTATATATATATATATATATATATATATATATATATATATATATAAGTATCGAGATTGAAGTACTTTTTTGACACACCTTGTATTCTGAAAAAATTATAGTTCCATTTATTGTTACTTCCTATCTAGGTAACTACAGCTTAAATCTCGATAATTTTTCGACACGCTTTGTATATATATAATTAGGTATACCTACGCCTATTAGTAAACGGGCACATGGTTAGGAACACAAACAGGCAAACAAACAAAATGTCCCCTTCTACTCCTACCAGCACTCAAGATTGGTCATATTAGACAGATTTGGGAAAATATTTACTCTGACGAATGTCCTACTGCAAGAAACCCTGAGTCTCAGAAATACCTCTCCATCGGTAGAGCATCCGACTAGGAGCCAGAAGGTTCCTTGTTCGATACGGACCCTCGCCAACTCAGCGTATGAGTAGCACAGGGATCTGTGCGGTAAAGTAAGGAGCTTATGGTAGGTGTGACGCTCCACATCAGACTCCAAAGCAATCTCCTTGGCCTAGCACTAGTGAAAAGGGGATAGACTCCCTGGCTGGCTGGCTGATACCGAGTTTAGGCTACACCGAGGACTTTACTTTTTATTTACTTATATATATATATATATATATATATATATATATATATATATATATATATATATATATATATCGAGAGAGAGAGAGAGAGAGAGAGAGAGAGATTGAGAAGAAAATGTCGGAAGTAGACTACCATTAACAATATTTTACACTCAGACTTATGCACAACACACACATACACACATGTATATATATATATATATATATATATATATATATATATATATATATATATATATATAT
>CM042165.1:40774680-40784680 GCA_023376005.1 Doryteuthis pealeii | reverse complement strand
TTAAAATTCTCTAACTTAATTCGTAACCCAATTTTTACATCAATTACACTATGATGGGGGAGGGGTCTGCGTTGCGCTTATTTAAATCATTATAATTTCTCAAGAAAGATAACTTTTAAATGCTAATTATAGAGTTCTTTCCCTTATTTATATATATATATATATATATATTCATTATTTGATATCAATTATTATTGAAATTCTATAAATAGTATGTGGCTTGACATGGCCGTCGAATGTGCGTTCTTTTTAATAATAATAATAATAATAATAATAATAATAAACACATTTACAACATACCTGGCAGTTTTTGAAATACGACAAAAATGCACTTTGCGAAACAGTTTATCTCCTTGGGTGAGTACTATCAATGTGAGTGGAAAAGTAGCAACCACAAGAAGCATTAAAAATATAAAGCGGAAGAGGAAAATTACATAAAACGTAGAATGCATTTAATACCTAATTTCTCTTACTATAGGCCTTGAGTAAGGATTGTGAGAAACCGAAATTAAAGATGAAAATTAATCGTAAAATAATAATAATAATAATAATAATAATAATAATAATAATAATAATAATAATTCTGTGAAATTCTCCCTACAGCTATGGGTAACTAGCAGGGTAGATTGGGCTCTTTAAACTTGGTATAGCACCCAATCTAGAAGAAAGAAAATGACGAATTCAAATCTTTTATACTCCGCTTGAAAATTGACGTTGCGTTGTGGAGTGGTTGGATAGATAAATAAATAAATAAATACTACTACTACTACTACTACTAATAATAATAATAATAATAATAATAATAATAATAATAATGGGATATGTATGCATCCAACTATTCTCCCTCCAGCTATGGGTAAACAGTAGGGCAGACTGGGCTCTTAAAATCTAGTATGGGAACCAGTCTAGGAGAATGAAAATTCAGAAATTCCAGCCTCGTTAAACTCCGCTTAAGAAGTAAACTTGCATCGCATCCAACTCCGTGGAGTGGTTGGGTAATCAAATAAATAAATAAATAAATAAATAAATAAATAATAATAATAATAATAATAATAATAATAATAATAATGGAGTGAATGATAATAATAATAATAATAATAATAATAATAGGATGAATAATAATAATAATAATAATAATAATAATAATAATAATAATAATAATAATAATAATAATAATAGGAGTGAATAATAATAATAATAATAATAATAATAATAATAATAATAAGGAGTGATAATAATAATAATAATAATGATAATAATAATAATAATAGGAGTGAATAATAATAATAATAATAATAATAATAATAATAATAATAATAGGAGTGAATAATAATAATAATAATAATAATAATAATAATAATAATAATAATAATAAAGGAGTGAATAATAATAATAATAATAATGATAATAATAATAATAGGAGTGAATAATAATAATAATAATAATAATAATAATAATAATAATAATAATAATAGGAATGAATAATAATAATAATAATAATAATAATAATAATAATAATAATAATAATAATAATAGTGCGTGATTGATTTATATAGATTTATATAGATGATGATGATGATGATGACGATGATGATGACGACGATGATTAAGGTCGTAAGTGTAATAGAAGACATTCATCAAAATCATGTTGCTTGCTAGTAAACTTTTTTGTTGATTGGGGCGCCATTAAATTCAACAGTAACAATAATAAAACCAAAAGAAATAAACCCCCCAAAAAAACAAAACAAAACAATAAAAACAACCAACAAAAAAAAGAGGCACCAGACAGAGGCGTCGGAACACCTTGCAAAATAATCACCCACATTTCACTAGCCCTGCCGTCGCATCACACTGATTCATCGGTCTGACTGCATATCTCCCGTACCAAAAGCTTCGTTCCTGAAGTTCGAGCGGCAGCAGCAGCAGCAGCAGCAATCGCAGTAGCAAGAACAACGGTTGCAGTAACAGCAGCCATACAAAAACCGCCAAGCAACAGTCATGACGACAAGCTTCTTTCTTTCTTTCTTTCTTTCTTTCTTTCTTTTTCTTTTTCTTTTTCTTTTTTTCTTTTTATTCTTTTCTTTTTTTTGTATCAGTTTGTAAGGAATTAAATGACGGTTTAAGAGCAATTTTAAGTAATGAGGGATTTGAGTGCTGGGTTGGTGTCAGAGTTTGGGAAGGACGGGGGGGGGCGTATTCGAATAGGGATTTTTAAGAAACCTTTAAAGTTAAATGAAAGAAAAAGGGTTCTTGATGTTGTTGTTTTTTTTTTTTTTTTTTTTTTTTTTTTTTTTTGGGGGGGTAGTAAACGGAGTGTTTATTTTGTTCATTATTTTCTTTCTTTCTTTCTTTCCCTTTCTTTCTGTCTCTATTTCGCCATCTTTACTTTGTCTTTATATCTCTTCCCGCGTTATTCATTTTTCTCCTTACTTTATTTCTGTTTTTTCTCACCTCCCCTTCCCCCTCTCTCTCTCTCTCTCTCTCTCTCTCTCTCATTCACTCTGTGTCGCTATTTCTCTCTCTATTTCTTTCCTCTTTTCTTTCTTAGTTTTTTAATAAAGTTTTTTTTAAATCTTTATTACTTTTATTTTATTTAGGCAACTTAGGAGCAAAAAGAAAAGAAAAACTTCTCTTACCAACGTATATATGTAACACTATCATAATTATCCTGAAAATCCTTCTGGGGGAAACCTGGGTAGCTTGCTTCTATGACTAATTCAGGTCTTTAAACCGGTTCCACAAGAACGTATTGAGCACCGTTCATTGCTACCCACATTTAGTTTCTGTTTCTTTTATCAAAATTATGAATTGTTCGGTTTTTTTCTTTTTTTTTTTATTGAGTCTTTTACTAAATTCAAGATATATATATATATATATATATATATATATATATATATATAATTGAATTCAAACCTGGTAATCTCTCTATAAAAATGACCTTGTGTCGCGTCCTACTTGTGCATCGTGATTGCTAAACACACACACACACACACACACACACACACATATATATATATATATATATATATATATATATATATAATATATGAGGAAGAGGTCTGAGCTATCAAATCAAAATTTGAAAAATGACCCCCGTAACCAGCAGGAGATGCATAGGCGTTTCAAACATAGAGCAATTATCTACTAAGTCTGGTATAAGGTCAGTAGTATTGAGCACTTGCATTGAAATCCGTACACTATCCAAGTGGTTGTCGGATAAGCTTACTATCAATCGCTTTAATTTAAGTGGCTTAAAAAGAGGAAAACTAAGCGTAGCTTAGTCTGGTGCCAGTCTACTGGGTCACCCTGGAAGAGCCGAACATTTTAGGCTAGTACATTTGTCCCTAAGACGAACTTGCTTATTTTCTGCCGTGGTCTGATAAGAACTTTATTTATTCAAATATCTATTTTATTCTGATTCTTTGTTTACTTCAGTAATAAAAAAAATTTCTTTCTTTCTATTCTCTAAATCAGTGATTCTCAACCAGGGGCCATATGGCTCCCAGGAGATCATATATCATTTTTTGGTTAAAGAACATTTATTCAAATATCAATTTTTCTTTTTTCTTTGTTTAATTAAATAAAAATACTTTTTTTTTTCTAAATCGTTGGTTCTCCACCAGGGACTATATAATTTCTTTTTTTTTTTGGGTGGGGGAGGGAGTGTGAAGAAAAGTAAACAAATATTTAATTGTAAAAATACAACAGGACTTTCAAATAAATTTAATAATAAAAACGTACCATGAATTTTAAACAACGAATGTCTAAGGGGTCTACCAAAGTAGAATAGGAATGAAAGGGGTATATAGGTAATAAAAAAAGGAGACGCGTTGTCTAATATGGAAGCGCCTGGTCAAATGGTTAGAGTCGTAGGAAATGAACTCGTCAACCCGCGTTCAATTCCTGGACGAAGCTGTTTGGATTTCAAATAGCGCTAATACACTTGATAAAGATATGGGTCCTCCTGCTCTCCCGCCAGGTATGGGTAAATAGTAGGGCAGGCTGGGCTCTTTAACCATGGCTAGATAACCGGTCTAGGAGAAGAAAAATTCTAATTTCAAACCTGTTAAACTCCGCTTAAGAAATTGACCTGTTCGTGCGGAGGGATTGGTCAATATATATATTTTTTTGGTACAGGAAAACTGATAGAGTGCTACGATTAGAGGAATCAGATGTATGTTGGGAGATCATACAAGTTACGTGATGGTAATATTTTATTACAAAGATAAAATATAAAATATGGGGGGTATGAAAAATACGAAGGCCTTTTCGACCGGTTCTTTTTCAAGTATAAACACCGGCGACGAATAAAAGTCAAATTGTATAAGAAATATTCTTTAAGAACGAATGTGGGTGAGTCAGAGGGGGATAAAAAAAGGCGGCGGGAATATATATATAAACTCCTCAGGTCACACCAGGATATATATATATATATATATATAGGTAAAAAAAATTGAGAATCACTGCTCTAAACAACAGAAAACTATTATATCTTGTCACAGTTTAAGATCTTTTCACTAGTGTACCATGTGCACCATGCTGTGTGTTATCTTGAACAAATCTTGGAAGCAGCACCCCACAATAAAACAGTTATACGGACACTTCCCTCCTATCATACAAATTTTCCAAGTCAGACGAGCAATACATGCTGAACTGAGCTGGAAAAGCAAGAACGAACTCATAAGTGACCATAACCTGTGGACACCAATACATGGACACACCAGTGTAGGCTGACCAGCTAAAACCTACATCAATTAGATCTGTACAGATTCTGGATGCTGTGCGGAGGACTTAGTAGATTCGATGATCAATGAGGACGGTTGGGGTTGGGTAAATACAACAATAAAGTTTATTTACAATTTCTGTCAATTTTCCTTCTTTGGTTTCGTTTCTTTGTTTAATGACATTGTGGGTTATTTAATGCCAAAACCATCCTTGTAGAAGAACAGTAGTGATACTTTTCATAACCCATAGCTAGGTGGCTGGGAGGTTCTTATATTTCCCAAGTGTATTAGCTTGAAAATGAACGTAATAGCGTGATTGGAGAGTGTGGATAGCAATGAAGAATAGATTAAACTCAAGTTAGAGAAACACTGGCCACGGTATGTCAATTCAATTCTTTCATTTCCTTTCTTTCTTTTCTTCTTCTTTTCTTTCTTCTTCGTGGCATATCAATTCATTCAATTCAATTCAATTCAATTCAATTCTTCTTCTTCTTCTTCTTCTTCTTCTTCTTCTTCTTCTTCTTTTCTTCTTTATTTTTAAGTACTTTTTCTCTTTTTCTTCTTCATCTTCTTCGTCTTCTTCTTATTCTCAATTATATCAATTAAATTCTTCTATTTTTTTTCTTTTATTCTTTTCTTTCTTCTTCTTCGTGGCATATCAATTCTTCTTCTTCTTCTTCTTCTTCTTCTTCTTCTTCTTCTTCTTCTTCTTCTTCTTCTTCTTCTTCTTCTTCTTCTTGGCATATCAATTAAGTTTCTTCGCCTTCTTTTCCTTCTTTTCTTCTTTCTTCTTCTTCTTCGTGGCATATCAATTCAATTCATCTCTTCTTCTTCTTCTTCTTCTTCTTCTTCTTCTTCTTCTTCTTCTTCTTCTTCTTCTTCTTCTTCTATCACTTTTCGCACTGTGCAACCAACACCAGTTCCAATAATGCTGACTAAGGTCCAATTTAATTCAGATTTCTTTTCTTCCTCCACCGATTATCATCTCGTTTTCTAATTCCGGCCTTTGTCGACTCCATTCAAGAAAATAAGACCAAAAACATCGACGACACTCTCGACTCCTATTTCCCGCCAAGCCGTTTTCCCCAACCCAAAACCAACCACAAAACTAAATCCTCTTGAAGCGAACGTCAACGACAAACGCCGTTTTCTTTTTGAGGTTCATAAGATTGATTGATAGATTGATTGATTTTTATGTCATATCAACCTGAGTGGGGTTATTTTAGGCCTAGAATTTGAAAAGAAAAAGGAATACGTTTAAGACATTTATTTGCGTAATTTCTGAAGATTGCTTGGTTGCTTGTTTTGTTTTAGGGCATATCAACCCGTTTCGGGTCATTTAATGCCAAATCAAGTCATTTTGATTTGTGGTTACTTAGAGCACCTGCTGTTGCTTAAATGGTCACCCATCTAAGTATTGAACAGGCTCATCACTGTCTTAACTTCAATGATCTAGCGGAAACCGGTGCTTTCAACGTGACGATGGTAATTTGGCGAACAGCATAACTGATGTGGTCAAGAAATGGGGGATCAGTTTAGAACTTGGTTGTAATAACAAAATGATCCCTTACTTACATCCAGAAACACAAATGAATTAAAACAGTTGACGTATCTGGTTTGGGTTGGTTTATTTACTGAATAGGTTGGTTGTTTTGTTTTAACGGCATATCAGCCCTTTTCGGGTCATTTAATGCCAAATCAAGTCATTTTGATATGTAGTTACTTACAGCACCTGCTGTTGCTTAAATGGTCACCCATGTTATTACTGAATAGGTTCATAGCTGCTTAGCTTTGTTGATCTAGCTGGAACCGGTGTTTTTGACCCCAAGCAATTTCTGAAGAGTATTTTACATACAGTTATGTGATATCAAATATCTGTATATTAATACTCTGGTTCCTTAATCTTCCGACCGTTATCATCTTACATCACCCTCTGGTTAAAAATTGAATCCAACAAACCAGCCTATCTAATACATTTAATGTACACACTGTTGTGTGGTCTGATAATACGTATTTATTCGTTTAGTGGCTTGATAATATTTATTTGTTATATGATATCAAGTATTCGTATCTAAAACATGTAATTTACACACTGTTGTATGGTTTCAAGTAACTATTTCTATTTAATAATAATCATTTGTTTGCACACAGTTACATGGTTTCAAGTAACTAATGATACTAATCTGTAGTAAAAAATTACAGCTTCAAGTAACTATTACTGATACAATTAACTTCCACACAGTTATATGATACCAACATTTCCTATTTCCTACATATAATTTAACACACTGATGTATGGTTTCAAGTAACTATTTCTATTTAAATCATTTGTTTGTTCAGTTATATGATATCAAGTATTCCTATTTAACTCTTTGCCTATTTTAGACCGCTCACAGCGACTCTGTTCCTACACATACCACACACAAGCAAAGCAGAAAAAAAACTGATTCATTATAATTGAGAAGAAGGTCTCAAATTACAATAATAATAAGACTTTATTTGAATAGATTGAGTTCAGGGGTGAATAGATAGTGAACCGTGAATATCCCATCATACGGGTAAAAAATGCCAAGAAAAATTGGTACAAGCTGTCGGGGAAATCTGGTAGGCAAAGAGTTAATACATATTATTTACACACTGTTTTATGGACTCAAGTAAAAGAAAAATAAAGTTTTGTTTGATGGTAATTTGCTCACTCATAGTTACATTCAAAAGACCTTATGTGAATCCGGCCTGGTGGGAGGTCAGGAAAATAATCTCACCGGGTTTCTGCTCTAGGGAAATAATTACCTTCATCTGTCAATGGTGAAAAAAGATATAACAGCAATTTGCTCATATTCCCTGATCTATTCTCTTACTAAGATGTTGCAGTCCAGCATGTTAACCACTACGCCACGGAGACTCTCCTTATTTCCTTTTGGGAAGTGCGTGGTGTAATGGTTAAAGTCATGGGAAATGAACTCGTCGCCCCGAGTTGCATTTCACTTAGCGTTAATACCCTTGGGAAAGGTATGAATCGTATTCTCCCTCCAGCTATGGATAAATAGTAGGGCAGACTGGGCTCTTTAACCTTTGTTTGGCAACTAATACTCTATAATTATTTAACGGCATGTCAACTCTTCATGGGTCATTTAATGCAAAAGAATACTCTGAATTCAAACCTGTTGAACTCCGCTTAAGAAATTGACCTTGTGTCACATCTTGCTCGTGCGGAGGGGTTGGTAAATATATATTTCCTTTTTCTTTCTTTCTGTATCATCCTTGTTGTTGTTGTTGTTGTTGTTGTTGTTCTTCTTCTTCTTCTTCTTCTTCTTCATGGCATATCAAACATTGTGGGTTATTCAATGCCAAAACCAACCTTGTAGAAGAATTTAGTTGCACTATTTATAATCCATATCTGGGTAGCTGAGAGTTTCCTTTATTTCCCAAGGGCATTAGCCCGAAAGTGAACGTAATAGCGCAACTGGAGAGTGTGGATAGCAAAGAAGAATAGACTAAAACCAAGTCATAGAAACACTGGCAATTTCATATTAGGATTTATATACATTGTTTTCTTATGTCTATTATTCACAAGTTTCTGCTCTAGGCGAATGTGGATAGCAATGAAGAATAGGCTAAAATCCAGCCAGAGAAACACTGGCTACTCTTTATCGACATTGTAATACCCCCTACATTGTTATTTCTCTGACGTGGTTTAAGAGAGGATCCGATGTAGAAATGATTGGACCTCCCAGTGCTTCCTCGACAATATTAATGTGGATGGAACTGCGTATTGATTTGTATGTGAACCGGATTAGATGACATGCTTTAATGGTTCGACACCCGATGACCCGATTCGCTTTCTGGCGGAAGTGAGTCACGTATACATTTATAAAGGGGGATGGACTAGCTTCGCTTTGGTCTATTTGTTTAACGGCATGTCAACTCTTCATGGGTCATTTAATGCGAAAATTTGATTTATTGATCAAAAATGTTTGATAATAATAGGGAAGAAGAAATAAGAGAGATAGAGGGAAAAAGGGAAAGAGAAAGAGAGAGAGAGAGAGAGAGAGAGAAGAAGAAGAAGAAGAAGAAGAAGAAGAAGAAGAAGAAGAAGAAAGAGATAGACAGATAGACAGATAGATGAGAGAAAGAGAAAGAAGAGTGGAGAAGGGGAGACAGAACAATAAAAATGAATAGGAAAAAGAAAGAAAGAGAGAGAGAGAGAGAGAGAGAGAGAGAGAAGAGAGAGAGAGAGAGAAATGAATAGGAAATAAGAAGGAAGGTGAGGGAGATTGAGAAAGAGAAGAGAAAGAAAGTGATACAAAGGTATGAATATAAGGTTTGGTTTATCTGTATAACGGTATCTCAACTCTTAAAGGGGCATTTAATGCCAAAATTTGATTCATTTGTAAATGTTTGATTATATTAGAAGAGAGGCAGGAAGAGATGTGGAGAGAGGGGGGATAGAAAATAACAAGAGAGTTAAAGAGAAGAGAAGAGAATAGAGAGAAAAAATGTTTGGTTTGGTTTGGGTTTTTTGTTTAACGGCATATCAATTCATTATGGGTAATTTAATGCTAAAGTTTGAGAGAGAGAGAGAGGGAGAGAGAGAGAAATGTGTTCAAAAATATCAAGACAGAATATATATATATATATATATATATATATTAAATGTATATAATTGCGTATGAATTGATGTGGTTCAACTAATAAATAAATAAATGAAAAAAATAATGAATAAATAATAATTGTCACTTCCCTTATATGCTTTAAAAACAATGAATACATCGCTAATTCTTGGAGCGACGAAAAAATCACGTCCATTCTTCTAAAACTATTCAGCGTTCCATATATATATATATATATATATATATATATGTGTGTGTGTGTGTGTGTGTGTGTGTGTGTGTATGTGTGTGTGTGCGGTAAAGTAAGGAGCTGATGGTAGGTGTGGCGCTCCACCTCAGATGCTAAAAAAATCTCCTTGGTCTAGCGCTATTGAAAAGGGGGTAGACTCCCTCGCTGTATGGCTGATACCGACTATAGGCCGCCCCGTCGACTTTACTTTACTTTTTATATCAATCAAAGATAGAAATCCAAAAGGAACTGGTTGAAATCTATTTATTTGTAACTCCGTACCTATCGTTCGCGTGTGTCCCCCTTTCAGTTAGAGTGTTAGATGGTTTCGTTAAATCAACAAAAACTGTAGAAAATGGAGATAAAGTGTGTATGTGTGTGTGTGTGTGTGTTCGAGAGAGAGAGAGGGGGGTAGAAAGAGATGCCTTGAATAAGAA
>CM042165.1:40759680-40769680 GCA_023376005.1 Doryteuthis pealeii | reverse complement strand
TAGTATCACTTGTATCCGTCACACACGTTCTAGTGACACGCCTGTGACAGCGGCAACCATTTGTTCATTTACTAATACAGCTACTAATGTAGTAACTGCTACTATTTTTCCTGGCTGCTACTTTTTCTGCCTGTGTCGTAGCTTTTGTTGCTTCTGCTTTCAACTCTGTACAATTCTAGCCTGACTAAGTCTGCACAAAACTGCAACTACTCTCGCTGCTCTTACTACGACTACAACAACGACAATACATACGATTGGTGCCGTGATATCGACGATGGGGACGTCGACGATAATGACTACTACTGCAAAAGCTGCTGCTGCTAATATTGCTTTTGCTGCTGCTAGTTCTGCAATTATCATTGGTATTGAAATGTGTGGGCATTGCTGGTATAGCTGGTGGTACAAGATGAGACAGCTCTACTAAAGAAGACGAGGAAAAAAAACGGTAAAAAGCCGTAGCTTATACCATAACCACTACACCATTACCACAAAAATTGCCGTCACCGATCACCAAACACTTTATTTGGACAATACTACCACTACGGACTAACTGGATTACCACCACTACTAATACTACTATTGACAACGGTGATTATACCACTACCTCTACGACCACCACCACCACTCCCTACTACTACCATTACTATTAATACTACATCTGTATTAGTAGTAGTAATAGTAACCTTTGTAATAATGTAGTACAATTTGTACGGCCACAGGTATAATTCTGTGCAAGCTTTTCCATCGAAGGAGAGTGGCAAAAAATCTTCATCCGCCACCATATTCCTTATACGAATATTATATTTATACCATTATAGGGGGGAAAAGACCTCTAAAATTACACGGAAAACAATACAATAAAAGAACAAAATTTAAAAACAAATATATACATACATATATATATATGTATATATATATGTATATAAAACATCAAACAACGAAAACATAAAACATATATATATATATACATACATACACACAAATATATATATATATACATATATATATATGCATAAATATTTTTACTTCATATTTGAAGAGTCAGAATCACAGGCATAATATCGCCGTAATAATACGCACCGCGTCTGTCTTAAAGACCTTACGGAGGTCTTTCTGATGATCTTACTTTAATACCCAACGATACAAAGAATAAACCAACCAAGTTATTCATCGATTGATTTGTTCTACTGATCAGTCTGTCTTATTATCTATCTACCTACAAGCGTATTAAACGGGTGTTGCTGGCGTGCGTGTCTTTGTTGAGTACTGCATAAAGGAAAATTACATTTCAAAGGTTAAAAAAAAACGAAAAAAAAAAAAAAAAGAAAACGAAAAAAAAAATTAGATACAAATATATATATATATAATATATATATATACATATACAAAAATATATATATACAAAGAAAACGCGTGTACATTCCTATAAGTAACAATAATCCAGAGCTAAAGTATCCTCAACCTGATATTTCAATATATATATATATATATGTACACTCACTAAAAGCAACAGTTGTTGATTTTTAAGATCAGGGGTTTACAGTATACACTTTCATATGTATCTAAATTAAACCAACATATTATATATATACATATATATGCATATATGTGTATATATATATATATATACATACACACCGATAAATAAAAGAAGTACCTATCCGTGTGCAAATCCTCATATACCGTTCGTAGACACACAGACTTATCCAATGCACACAATTGAATGAATACTGTAAGCTGGTACCGTTTTAATATATACCTATATATATATAAATAGATATCGAAACGTATCTATATATCTTTATATATAAAGCGTATAATATATACCGTCAAGTAGGCTGATCTTGATTTTTGCATCGACCCCCCATCATTTTAAACAAAATTTTGGAAACAATATTTCCATGTAAAAATATTCTGATTTGTTGAAGGAGTAGTCCAGACTTTCTCCGTCTCTGCGGCTCTCTCCCCCCCGGACTCGAAAACGTCTCTTTTCGCTCTTTACTCAGTCAACAATTGCTCACTCTGTATGAGCCTCTCTCCCCGTCTTTATAACTCTCTCTCTCAGTTGTACTCTCCCCCTCTGTCTCTCGTATTTCACACCCACCGTCCTAACCTCTGTCCTTACACCCCACACAAAGCACTTTACGGCTAATAAATTAAATTATTATTATTGTGCTACCTTAAGTATACCAGGCCCACCTTGCCGCTGTCTGTTCGGTTTTGTGTCCGTGTCGACGACACATACGGATATCTTCTCCAGAGAAACAAAAAAAGAAGAAAAAAAAATAATAAATAAAACAAACGTGTTTATGGCTTTGACTATTGCGGTTTCATATCTAAGTACACCGTGTACAGTGGGTAGTTGAGCTAAGCGTGCATTAGTCGTTGGAAATATCGTTAAAAAAAACCACGAGAGAGAAATAAAGAGAGTGATCGAAAAAAAAGAAAACCCAAAAAACGAAAAACTAAAAAAAAAATAATACCTCCAAAAATGCTGCATATATATTCGATATTCTACAAGCACGCACCTATATGTATGTAAGTAAGAAAGGGGAGACACTTTTTTTTTCAAAGGGAATAGATGAGTGACTTATTGAGCTCGAATTGGACATTAGACGAAGGAGGGGAAGAAGGAGAAAGCGAAGGATATGAAGATAATAAAAATATTTGAAATATATTGCCAAACGAAAAGAGGAAAATAATGATAAACGAACGGTAAAAAAAAAAAACGAAAACAAAAACAAAAAAACAAACAAAAAAATACCCAACTTTCCATCAGCCCTTTTCCAGAAAAAAAAATAAAAGGCACATTATTCTAAAACTAAATCTTTTGGCACTCTCATACATATATATATTTATATTTATATATATATAAAGATTCAACCATCGATAGGTATCCGCATATATTGTTGCAAATA
The DNA here is from genome assembly GCA_023376005.1 of Doryteuthis pealeii. NCBI lineage: Eukaryota > Metazoa > Mollusca > Cephalopoda > Myopsida > Loliginidae > Doryteuthis > Doryteuthis pealeii. Next base: position 40,766,762 of record CM042165.1, on the reverse strand, counting down.
TAAATTTTTATTCCAATCATATGCAATAGCCCCAAAACACAGAAATATATACGTATATATATACATACATATAAATATATAAATAAATATATGTAAATAAATAAATAAATACACACACACATATATATATACATACATATATATATATATATATGAATGTGTTTTCATAGTTAACTATATACAAAGTATTTACATATTGATACGTGCATGTGTGTGTATTTGTATGCACAGTGCATATTAGCCGAAATGCATATATAAAATCTCCCTCGATGTAAATAATAATTCTAAAAAAAAAGTAACTGGGTATCTGTTGGAGATGTAAGCAAATCTGCAGAAATATAAACAAAAAATGCTTATATATACATATATACAAACACAGGATCAATCATTTTATATATAAATACATATCTATGTCAATACACCATAATTACTTACTTTGATGCACCTAAAGGGTTTTGTATAAATGTATACTAACATGAATATACGTATATGTGTATGTATATGAATTAAAATTATCATGTGTACGCATTCCAGTTTTTCTATCGATAGAAAATCCCTGAGCCGTTTTGAACCGAAATAATCAACACATAGGGTACCCTAATTCTTTTACATGTGAACATATCTGGTATTTAAACAGAGTCAATCTATAGATACAAAAAAAAAAAACGATATTAAAATTTAACAATCTAAAAAAAAAGATATATATATATACATATATACATGCATATAAATCTATAAATATATGTATACTTGCATATGAGGATAAGTAAATTAAAGAAACACTGAGAATACCAGCAGGACAATTTTTTAAAAGAATTTAAAAATCTCAAAGAGAAGTTCGGAAGTGAGGAAAAAAGGACAAAAATACATTTAGTTCCATCTCTGTTCTCCGATTTTCAGTATCTGACAGAAACACAGTGAAAGTCGCGTTCTCTTTAGTCCGATCGCCAGTCCTCTTGTTCCTTCCTCAAGTATTTCTCATAATTTGAAATAATAAAAAAAGACGTTTCTTCTTTTATCCTGACCCACCAGTACTCTCTCTGTAGATCTCTCTTTCGATCTCTCGATCTCTTTTCCTCCGTAGTCTTCAGTGTTTACCATTCCACTAACAACGTCCATTTTAATGTATTCACGTATTTGAGCGTTAGCACAATATGTCATATGTACCCTATCACAAACCCCAGTATTCTGAACCTAGTTTGTCGGCGTTTCCACCCAAGAAGACACACACACGCGCACACATATAATGGAAATAATTACTTCACACTAACCCTTGTGATAGGTCCGCTGATATGTTCGACACTGATCATTTGTTCTCATTAGAGGTGGAAAGGCTTTTGCTTCCAAGAGGCGCGGTTCCGCCCAAAAGGGGGTAATAAAGTCTTCAAGGAGTCACATAGTAATCGTAGTACTCAAAATATTTTTTTTTATTATATTAATATTTTTTGTAAGTTAAGCTTACTATTTACTTCTTCTTAATCTTCTTCTTCTTCTTCTTCTTCTTCTTATCATTATTATTATTATTATTACTATATCTTCACCTTTTCCTCTTCCCTCGACATAATTTACCCTTTTGGCACGGGTCTAGTCTACCCCATTTAAATCTAATCTTTCATAATTTGTAGAAATTAAGAGCTCTCGCAAAAATTTATTGATGAAATAACGTTTTCTTCTATACTCTCACTTTCTCACACATACACATACACATATATATATAACTGCCAATAAAAACGATTTCAAAATGCACACCTTAAAAAAGAAACAAAGTACCGATATATGTATATATATGTACCCATATATATACATATATAAGTAAACTAGAGTCTATTATCGTTTAGTATCGACATTTAACGAGCTACCTAACTAGCCGAATATACAGAGAGAATAGGTATAGAGAGGTAAGCGATATATCAACCTGTTAGATATATACATATATATCTATATAAATACATATATATATATATATATGTATATGTATATGTAAAGAAAAGAATAAAGGAAAATCAAGAAATGAACGAGAGAATGCAATTTCCATAACGATCCAAAGTTAAGAAGAAAAAAAATAGGAAAAAAAGGGGGAAAAAGAAGGGGAAAAAAGCGTTTGGGGAAGGGTATAAGCCTCTCCCAATCAGCCCGACCCGACACACCTTCTCTGACCCATACTTCCCCCCTTCACCCCACTACCGGATCGAATTTCCCTTCCTGTGATTGGCTTATCAGTCTGTCCATTTTTCTTTGTGCGTCTGCTTCCGAATAGACACACACACACACACACTCTCTCACACACACATGCACAAACACACAAACACACTCACTTGTGATACGTGAGCACATACACACACACTTATAAAACACGTTTGCGAAGGAAGGCACAAAATACGTTCGTACACACGCACGCACACAGACGGGTGTATTCATTCATTAATTTATAATATAAATTTCATGGAAGAACAAGAAACTGTTTCCCTGTGCCTTGTTGAAATCCTTGGAGTGAAATAACGTACATGCTTCTCAACAGCTAAAAAAAGAAAGGAAGTCCAAACATGATACACATAAGTACGTCACCTATAAGAAGATAGATAAAAAAAACCAAAACTACCAAGTGATAGATCTTAATGAAATTTAATAACGTGCCTTCATTATTTTTAAACAATGTTTTCGTAACCTTGTTGGGGGGTACTGCTTTACCCCCCTATCGATAGCAACACTTTCCTTCTCCTCCCAATAACGGCTACTTTTTTTTAAAACAGCATTTGGGAGAAGACTGGCTACCGGATAGCCAGATATTGCAACAAAAAAAAAGGGGTAACTATAAAGGAAGTAAGAACGTTAAATTCTGCTTTTGATAAAACACAAAAAAGAAGATAATAGAAAAATTTAGTCTCAAAAATTTAAAAGAAAGAAAAAGAGTTTTTCTTTTTTTTGAATTCGCATACAGTGCATATTCGGGAATACAACTCTAATTTCTTTTATTATAAATGAAATTAATCGTGTGTGTACCTTGCTTAGAGTCAGAAAAAACCGCAAGAACACACACCTGTGGGAGATTCAGTATTAACAAAATACAGAGAGTCAAAAAATTTTTGTTCCTTTTTCCTCACTTCGACCAATTTTATTCTTTGAAAGAAATCTCAAATAAGTGCCGAAATTTTGTCTATGAAATAGCCTGAAAAAAAAACAACAAAAAAAAAACAGCGTGTCGATTATCTTTACGAAAAGAAAAAAAAGCCCAAACAAACCATAAAACAAAAAGACACAAAAACGATATTTCTCATAAAATTATATATACATATATCTATATCTATCTATATATATCTCTATATATGTAGATATATATATATACGCATAAAAAGACATGCTATCAACCGTTTCCCTTTTTAAGACAAGAGAAGATTTTACATACTAAAAAGAATAAAGAAAACCATTTTTACATACAATAGTTTATACATATGTAAATGATATATGTATATCAGTCTGTATCTATATATCATGTAAAATATACCTGAAAATGATAGATGTTTTCTCACTGAAAGCAATAACGTGATCTTATTACAAACTATCAATATATATATGTATATAAATATTTAAAAGAGTCATCAGTATATACATATATATCTATACATGTATGTATATATATGTATGATATAGCAATATATATGTGCCTGAAACCAGTCTAAAATCGTAAAAATCACAAGAATAATTTGCACACGGGAAACAAAACGTCTTCAAGAAGACCTGGATCTAAATTATTTAAACGGATACTTTCGTGTACCAATGGATATTTTTACTCTTTCTTTTTCTGGATTAAACGCCTGTATAAAAAAGAAAATCCAAGAAATGTTTCTCACTTCAGATGGAGCTACACAGTCTTTAAACTACGAGGATACTTTATTCCAAATCCCAGCTATATAATTCCTAATCCATTCCTCAAAATACAAACAAAACCCTCACATTCACATATATAAATATAAATACATATCTATATATATACACACACAACATTATACATCTATCAATCTATTTATCTATCTATATAAATATATATATATATACACATATATATATATATGATTTAATTCACACGCACACACATATGTATCTAAAAATATATACCATCACGCATACAAGTCGTAAGAAGCACTAAGTGTGCAAACATATATATATATATATATACACATACACCCACATATATATATATATATCAATATATATAGTAAGCTTTGATATATCTTTCTGATATATTCACTTACTTACACATAACACGCTTAGTTTCCAAGGTAAATTTTTGAAAATTACAAGCGTTATATTTACTTGTGAATCTCTTATTTAAGAGAAAAAAGAAATTCAGTTTGATTTTTTTTTAAAATCTTCAAGAAAAAAAAGAAGAGATCTTGAAGAAAATATCTGCTAAAAAAAAAGAATCATTCGCGTTTTCTTTGGGTTCTTTTTTATCTTCAAGAAAAAACAAAACAAAAAAAAAACAAGAAAATAAATTTTACTATCTACAACGACGTAAAGAGATTCATTTTTTTTTATTGTAAAAAAAAATTGCGACAAGGAAAAGCTTACTTGTTTTGTTTTTGTTTTTTTTAATATATCCAGGATTATTTTTTTATCTCTCTATCTCTCTCTCTTTCTCCGAGGATTTACGTGTACGTAACAATTTAAGACACAAAACAGATATATATATATAGATATATATATATCGACAGATACGTCTGTGTACGTATGCATATATATACACATTTCTGTGTTCACCAAAGAAACTAAAATATAAAGAACTTAAAGAGGAGAGTCAAAAGAGAAGAAAATTGGCAAACCAGGACGGATTAACCCTCTCAATTCCATCACCCGCCAATTATATTGACGTAAGAATCATTGGAAGTGATTTCTACGTATACATATATCACTACATTTTTTTTATCCACAGGGGAAGTACAAACGGCTCGCTCTGTGGTTTTCAAACCTTTCTGATTGTCGGATACTAAAACGGGAAAAAAGGATATCCTTCGTGCCGGAAAAGATTTTAAAAAATAATACTAATACTAATACTTATAACCAAGAAAGCAAACGACCAAAAGAAAGAAAAAAGAAAGAAAGAAAAAAGATATTAGCCCAAAACAAAAAAACAAAAAACAAAAAAACAAAAACTAGAAACATAAAACAAAAAACCGAAAGATAATTACAGTAAGTCTTTCACATCTACACTCCCCCTTTAAGCCTTGAACAATCTGCTGTGCAACTATTATTCATATATATAATATATAAGTATTTATATACATATATATATATCTATATATATATATGTACTTATGTATGCACAGTCCTGACAACGTCAGAAAAGCTATATGCATATCATAAAATTATTATTCAAATACTAAAACCAGTTTTGATAAATTATTGCTGGCTATCAATGTCTTTAATAGCAAGTGAACGTGTGGCTAAGAGAATAATTGATCTTTTGGCTCAATAAGTATTTTACCCGTACGCTATTCTAAGACGTATATGTACCACGACCTTATGAACTATTTAATTTCATATATTTATAAATATTATGCAATTTTATACAGAAGTTTAAGTAAATATCATTTAACTACTCACTGGCAAGAAACATTTTTGCCAACAGTTAAATAAGGTATTGAATTTCTACTCATACGTTTTCTGAACAGAGTAATAATAATATTCCTTTTTTTATTTCTATATCTTACACAAAGCATTTTTTTACATATCTATGAATATATACGTATACATGTATATATATTTTTCTGATATATATACCTATACAGATATACGTTCACATACATACCAAAAAGTATCGCCTATTGAAGCGAAAAGCAAGCAACAGCGAACGGTATTCATTTTGTCTATTAATACACAATATATTGATCTCATAAGTAATTCATGATAACCACCACCCAAAAGATTTTAAATTACTCTTACGAAAAAAAATTTTTGAACTGTAAAATTAAAACAACCAAAAAAAATACACATCTCTTTTTTTTTTTTTTTTTTGGTTTTAAATTTTATACCTTTTAAAAACAACTTTTAAAAAACATCTTTTTCTATGAAGACTACCTTCGTAATTTTTTTTCTATAAAAAGTATCACCCACTATTTTGCTATAATAATGCACCATCAATACGATTCCTTCATAAGTTGATCAAACTAACCGAAACAAAATTCGACCGGTTTGATTACCGATCGTCTAGAGGCAACGTTTTCTAGAAAATCCGAAATTTCTCAACTTTCTATCGAGAAAATAGACTATTTTAAATCGAATATAGCAAAAAGAGAAAATATATACCAAGTACACCCTGAAGATTTATACGGCTTAAAACATACATCTATACTACTGTAGATAAACATAGCCACACACACACATACATATATATTTATATGCTGGTATTGTTATCTATATATACCAATAGATATAAATTAAGGCTTCGAATTTTGTTTACCAAAAACAAATAATAAAAGAAAGGGGATCTTTTCCCCTTTCTTTTTTTCTTTCTTTCTTTCTTTTTTTTTCCTTCTATCCCATCACCCCATTCCCAATTCTTGGCGTATATTTCTTCGTACTTCGGCCCTAGATATGGTTCCGACAGCGTGGGCAAGTACCATTGCTAGGAAGGCGATTCCAAAGGAGCCCAGTACGAATGAAATTACCAAAAACATCAATTGCACAAATCCCCAGAGCTCCCAACAAGCGACTAGCATGGCAGAGACCTGTTGAGGAGGAAGCCACAGTCACGGTTGTATATCAGAGGTCAAGTTTTCAGAGTAGGTTGAAATGTGTTCGTCTCAAGGAGAAGCCATCGGCTGAGATGTAAGTTGCTATTTCTTTTTTTTTTTTTCACCTCCAACTTTTTTTTCTTTGTTTTATTAATGAAGTAAATAAAATAAAATTCTAATCAATTTTTTTAAAACTTTTTTTTCATCAATACATAAAAAAATTAATTTTCAAATATTCTATATAGCCATGACAACTCTCTTGTCAATAAATTGATTCTACTTACATTCATCACGGTAAAGTAATCGTGTGATAAAATTTATCGTATGATAAATTCATCGACAGTAAATTTA
>CM042165.1:40739680-40747180 GCA_023376005.1 Doryteuthis pealeii | reverse complement strand
GTCCCTTCGCGTTACATTTGATGGAAGCGTAAAATAGTCCCCTTATATTTTGAAGACTAAGCCATATGATCCCTTAAATTTTTTCTTGTTAAAATAAATATTTTTCTATATTTGTCCTTTAGAATGTTAATATTCAGGGTTGGCTCTTTATTCTCAGACACTCATACTCTTCTTTGATATATTTGAAGGAAGAGTTTAAAATAAGCCCCTTATATTTGGTACACTAAACTATATTACTCCTTAAATATTTTTTAAAAGACAATCTTATTTCTATATTTATCATTTAGAATGTTAATATTGAAGCTATAGTCCTTTATTCTCAGTAGGGTTCAAAATAACCCTATAATATATAATTATCAACCCTTCCACAGGAGCAGGATGTGATACAAGGTCAATTTCTTAAGTGGATTTTAACAGGTTTTAATTCAGTTTTATGTTCTCTTATACTAGTTACCTAGCCAGGGTTAAAGAGCCAATTCTATTATATCTCCTATTTACCCATACATAGAGGAAAAGTAATTGGATGCATACCTTTCCCAAAGGTAATAACGTATGTGAAATGGAAACAGCCTCATCCCGGATTTGAACTCGTGTCGACGAGTCGATTTCTACGATTCAAATCTATACACCCTGCGCCTCCACTAATAACCTCCTTACATTTTGTATACTAAAAAATATTAACCCTTTCTTGTTAAAGTAAATTTTATTTCTACATTTGTCCTTTAGAATGTTAATATTTCATTTTGGCCCTTTATTCTTAGACCTCCATATACGCCCCCGTTATATTTAATGAAACGTTTCAAAATATCCCCTTGTATCTTTTACACTAAATCATAGTACCCCTTAAAATATCCTTTTTAGGGGTCATTTTTAATCCTTTAGAAATTTAGTATTTCGGTCCTGGCCATTTATTCTCATGTTTACATCCCAAAATGCACCTGAGTTTCCGTCAGTCAGGTAACCCTTCCTTGTTGCTTGATATAAAGTTCCTTTATGACTTTTAGACTTTATTATAGATACCCTTCATCATTCATCTCCCAAGGAGCATCAGGTATGTCACTCAGTTGGCATGGAACTTGTCTTACCATTTGCAACTTAAAGACGAGGATCATAAATGATCTCTGAAATAGAGGCCCGTGGTGTAATGGTTAGAGTTGTAGGATATGGACTCGTCAACCTGAGTTCAAATCCTGGAGAAGGTTGTTTACATTTCATATAACACTTGGGAATAGTATGAATCCAACAATTATCCCTCCAGCTATGAGTAAATCGTAGGGTGGTCTGAGCTCTTTAACCTTGTTTAGGCAATCCTTCTAGGAAAAGGAAAACTCCGAAGGGCCGGGTTAGCTCAGTCGGTAGAGCGTTTGGCTAGAAACCACAAGGTTCTTAGTTCGATACGGGCCCCGCCAACTCAGCGTATGAGTAGCACAGGGATTTGTGCGATAAAGTAAGCAACTGAGGGTAGGTGTGTCGCTCCATCTCAGATGTAAAAACAATCCCCTTGGTCTAGCGCTAGTGAAAAGGGGATAGTGAAAAGGGCTGATACCGACTTTAGGCCACCCGACGACTTTACTTTACTTTAAACTCCGCTTAATAAATTGACGCTGTGTCACATCCTACTCGTATGGAGAGTTTGGTAAATATGTATAACCGATCTGTGAAGCCAGACTCGCCCTAAAAAGTAGAACGTCGGCAGATCCTTGCCATCTTCCGCCGTATACACATGTAGAGTATGGGACCACTACCTTTTATGGCAGTATGCCCTCGTGAGTTGATTGGTTGATTGGTTTGGTTTTACGGCATGTAAACCCATTGGGTCATTTTATACCGATTATGTTTTGTTCTACTAACCCATAGATGGGACTCTTACAGGCACTATCACACTGGGTCAGAGTGGAGATGGGAGTAATGGTGATGAAGGGGTACTCCCCATTCCCCACTGCCTCAGAACTCTTCATTATCAGCTAGTTTAATGTCATACCCAGGAAAATAAGACCCTTAGCCACCACCTTCTAGCACATATATGATAAAAAGGTGATAAATAGGAAGCGCGTGGTGTAATGGTTAAAGTCATGGAAATGGACTCGTCGCCCCGAGTTCAAATCCTGGACGTGGTAATTGCATTTCACTTAGCACTAATACCCTTGGGAAAGGTATGAATCTGACTCTCCCTCCAGTTATGGGTAAATAATAGGGCAGACTGACCATGGTTAGGCAACCGTTCTAGGAGAAGGAAAACTCTGGATTCAAACCTGTTGTACTCCGCTTAAGAAATTGACCTTGTGTCATATCCTGCTCGTGGGAGGGGTTGGTAAATATATATATGATAAAAAGGTTTGGGGCTTGCCATAGGGTCAATAGGATTGAAATAATCATATAAGATCTAGGACTTGAGGTGACCAGATGATTGATCGGAGGAGGCCTCTCCGACCGCCCGTTTAGCCTAAGTAAGGGCTCAAGTGGAGTTGTGCATGGAGACTGCTCATGCATCAGAATTCCATCATTAAGCATCACGGTTTGCTACCCACGGCCAACATGTGGCCCCATGAGAGTGTTCTTATCCCTCTACATAGGCGCAGTCGGTGTATTCTAAAGCTCCAGGTGACAGGGTTGATACCCACGTGGGTAGGTGATTAGTTATTGAGTAGTTGTTAAAACATCCCACAGGAGTCTTAGAATCGCACCCTCTAAAAAGCAGTGGCCAGGGTTTTCTTTTCTATTTTTTAGAAATCTATTAATATACGCCTAGATACGTCAAACCGAGCCGAATTTAACCTGGCCTTTTTTTTTTCTGAATAATAAGGATACTTTCATCTACAAAACTAAATTGATGACAAATCGATAATATACACATTTAATATTGATAAGAATGGAGCTGATATATTTCGGTATGGGATTTATTATTATTAAACTTAACTAGTTTTTTGTTCATCTTAATTTCGGTTGCATTTTAAACACATTGTGTCATTATCTGTACCACGCCAGCAAGTCATGCTGGCACCACGGATATCTCTGATAATCTCTCGCCAACCATCCCTATCTGTCACTGACCCCAGAAGGTCTTCTGCGCAGCATCCATAATCCACACAGTGCTGATCGGTGTAGGTCTTTGCTGGGCGGCCCACACTGCGTAGCCATGTGCAGGTTTTCACAGGAGAATGTCACATATGAGCTCGACCTTGCTTCTCTGGCAGCGTCCAGACCATCCTAGTATTCATACTACTTCAAGGAACCACATTAAAAGCAAACAGCCATTAAGGCAGCTGCTTCTGAAAACCAAAGAAAAATGGGGTGTGAGTTCGATTCTCAACGAGAGTTTGTCCTTTATTGTTGATTATGATACATTTTTTTTCATCTTACTGTCTTAAATATAATCATCATACGAGTTTGTCGCTATTGAAAATATAAAACAAAAAACAAACAAAAGAAACCAAAAAGAACCAAATTCAAGATGAGGAAAACTATTCGTTAAAAATTTTAGATGAAGATTTGATGATCTACGTTTACGTAGATTTCAAATAGGACATATTGGTCTCTTTAACTTTCTTGGTGTGACAACCGGTCTAAGAGAAGGATAACTTAGAATTCAAACCAGTTAAATACCGTTTAAACATCCTGCTCGTGAGGAGGGTTTTGGGTACATTTATGTATTTTCTGGGCCTTTTAACTTTGATATGGCAACCAGTCTAGGAGAATGAAAACTCAGGATACAAACTTATTAAACTCTGCTTAAAATTGACTTTGTGTTACATCTTGCATATGTGGCGGTTTTGGGTACATACAATTAAAATTAAAACAGATAAGAATATGCTATTACTCGCGAGAATTCAACTATTCTCTCCCCAGCTATGGGTAAATAGCAGGGCAGTATGGGCTCTTTGATCTTGGTATGGCAACCGATATAGGAAAAAAAACTCATTATTCAAACATGTTAAAATCCGCTTAAAATTGAACTTGTATCACACCCTGCTTGTGGGAGGACTTCGTAAATACATACACACCAGTGTTGGCAGATCAGAACATACAATAACTATATACGGATACTGGATTCCGGGTTGAGGACTTGTCAGGAAAGATAGGGATGGATGGCGAGAGAAAGAAAGAGAGTCATGGAAATCCTTGCTGTCAGCATTGCTTGATGGTTAGGATGTCATATCAAGTATTTGCAATTCAACGAATTAAACCTCATATTTCTAGTAGTATAGTTATTTACTAAGTGTAGCTTAGACGAGGCATAAGGTCAGAAGTATGGAGTGCCTAGCGAAAATCGAACTCACTAACAATGGTCTGCGAAGCTAGCTTGCTAACCATTACACCACGTGAGTATAGCTCACCTCTAAATGCGGTTTAGTGTTATACCTAATAAACCACTATTTTGAGGGGAAGGGTGTATTACCCATTGTACTGGTTAATTTTATGGCATGTCAAACCTTGTTGGGTTATTTAATGCCGAAATTAGTAATTTGTCTTTGGAAGCAATTGCACAGTTTCAAGGAAATAATGATACTTGTAATTTGTAAACCATTATAGCTTCAATTAACTACAGAAAACCGTAGCGTAGTGCTAACGTGCTATAATGCGACACTGAAGTAACCTAGTTCGAAATATCCTCAATACAAATAATTTGGACACATGCTTTCCAATATTCCTTGAGCACCTAACATGGTTAGCAAGGTAGATTAGCAGACCATTGCAGACCATTAGTAAATGTGTTGGCTAAATACATTCCCAGTAAACCCATCGGAGGTCCCTTACCTCTCACCATGGTAATGCATTGTAAGTCTCGCTGATAGAAAGGGCTCTTAAATAGTTATATTATTGATATAGTAATTAATAAAAAGGTGGCCCAATTAAAGTCTTAAGCATATGCCTTGATTAAAGAAATTACTTTCTATCAGATGTATGACACTAAACTGCTGAGACTTTAGTTCTGGACCAGTTTAAAATCGTCGTAGGAAAATAGACATGGTGACCCGAGTTCAACTCCCGGAAAAGGCACTTTGCATTTCACATAGCACTAATACTCTTGGGAAAGGTATGAATCCAACTTTTCTCCCTCCTGGGGCAGAAAAAATACTGGCTGTACCTCAACAGAGGAATAATACTCACCAATGGGGCCACCTGGGTGATGATCCGTAATGCTTAAGGACAGAATCCTGGTGGCAACCCCCACTTTTGCCCACTCTGATCAATGGGCTGATAATGTCAAGCCCTAGCACCTATACAATTGTCCCGACTCTATCATATGTGCTAGAAGGCAGTGGCTGAGAATCTTTAGTGCCCTGAGTATGATATTAAACTGCTTCGAATGGTGAAGTTCCAGTTTTTCAGCTCTGTGGGAATGTTGAATACCCCTTCTTCGCCATTACTCCCAGGTTCAATCTGACCCGGAGTTGGAGTATCTGTTATGGTCCCATCTATGGGTTAAATAGAAAAAATGATTTTTTTGTTATGAAAACTGAGTTTAAAATTTTGAATACCCATGATGAATGAATAAAACAAAATGTCTTCAGCATAAAATAAACATGGGTTGATATGTTGTAAAATCCAAGCAAAAAATCAACTAGCCACTTAGAAATTGACCCTGTGTCGCATCCTGCTCGTGTGAAAAGTTTTGGCTAAATATTTAATGAATATAATTATGTATTTAGTTTAAATAGATGTCAGCAAATATGACCAGGTTAACTCCGGTATCTTCCAAATCAGAAACGCTGATTACCTTGTACACACTCTTCCAATGCATCAACCGTAATAAAAAAAATTTCATTTACTTCGTATAACTTTTAATCCGAAATCTCACAAATCTTGATTTTACTAACAAATGCGTTGATTTGAATTAATTATCACCTTCAGTTATTTGAATTTATTGGAAAAGAGAAATAAAGATAATTTATCTATTTACCAAATAAGTTGATTTTAATTAATTATCAGTTTTAGTTATGAAAAACTTGTACCTTTTTTTAAATTTAAGACGATTAATTTGTAGTTGTAGTAAGACCTGCTGACAGTCATCAGTTCTGGTTTTCGAGTAAAGATTTAAAAGAGTGGGTCAATCTCAATCTTTCCCTTTGCTCTTCCAGGGTACTAAAATATATAAGGAGAAGTTAATGATGATATATATATATGGAAAGAGAGAGAAGGGGAAATTTACAGGCAGACATAAAATAAGACATGGCTTACTTTGTGGTTTAATTGCCAATTAATTGTCAACTACTGCTAATAAAAATGATGAAAATGAACATATCTCTAATGTAACCCATTCCCAGAAGTAAGGAATAGTTTAGCATATATTTTGTGTCCTTTTCAACTACCTGAGGGAATAAAACAAATATCAACCAAATTGTACAATGACACGTGCGTGGACTTCTCCAAGGTCAACGAAACACATAATTGTGTAAGGAAAAGGTAGTACAATGGACACATCAATGCAGGAACATATAACACAACACACACACATATGTATATTATATATATATATGAGTGTGTGTGTATGTATGTGTGTTTCATAATATGTGTGTGTTTCATAATATAGTTTGCTATATTTACAAGTAAAGAGTGCTCAATATAATTGATAGAGCATACACATCTAAATTAGGGTAGCAAAGACATAAAGTCAACGGGGCTTGCTAACTGTTTCACGCCTATGTGATTACCAAGCGCCATTGATTTTATGTTTTCACTACCCTAACTATATATATATATATATATATATATATATATATAATCGTAACCAAATAAAAACAGTATATCATAGCGAGTGTTTCATTAGAGCAAGACACCTAAAATGCTCTTAGTCAATAAAGCAATTTCTACTTCCAATTGCACATATATAATTCTTAGGGGGGCTGGGTTCGCACATTTTTAAACACATTTTTAGACTCTAAAGATGTGTGACTAACAAGTTCTACCACTCCGGGTCAGTGGCAATGTGGGGGTTATTCCACAAGGTCCGGAATGAAACTGCTAGATTTAGTTTAACATCATACGTAGCACACTGATTATTAGGATTATATTTATTTACCTAACCCCTCCGCCCGAGCAGGATGCGACACAAGGTCAATTTATTAAGCGGAGTTTAACAGGTTTCAATTCAGAGTTTTCCTTCTCCTAGCTATGGTTACTTAGCTATTGTTAAAGAGCCCAGTCTTGCTATTTACCCATAGCTGGAGGTACATTTGGATTCATACCTTTCCCAATGGTATTAGCGCCGTGTGAATTATTTTGTTTACCCTCAAAATGTTCAAGCTCAAAAAGATATCTTTGAAATACTAATTAAGATTCATCAATCCTTCCTAAACAGATGTCACCGTGGACAGCTCTAATTCTATGTTAAGCTTTATAAATTATTTGGGTATCTCACTTCGATTATTAGTGTGTTGTATACTAACCGAACGACCCTCGTTTATTGCCCTTGAACCAAACCTAGTAAATGAATAGACTAACAACGACCTCATTAGATTCCCTATACAACAGTTGTTAATGAGAATAATGAAGTCTTCT
>CM042165.1:40727180-40734680 GCA_023376005.1 Doryteuthis pealeii | reverse complement strand
TATACTCGAATAATTGCCTTCAATTTGATTTATGGCTGGCAATCTAAACGTTTGTATTTCCTTTGGTCAAGCGCAGGTTCGATTCAGAATCATCATTCCCCACGTATAATTATGTTTACTAAGATCGTTACTCTAGTTCAAATATTATTACCATTGGGGCCACTATGTGATGACACCATATTCGTTTCGAAAATTCACTGTAATAAAACATCACAAATAATATGTGTTCTGGATTGAAAGCTGTAAGTCATCATTTAAACACATTCATATACCCTATATATATATATATATATATATATGAAATCCAAAAGTCCATAGAAGAAATCTTCCTTACGACACAAGAGTTTTATTTTTTTTTTAAACCTGTCGCAGTTTGAGAGCTCAATTTGTGCTCTTAATGTTAGAGTCACAGAGCAAATATATAAGTAAAGAAATAACAAAAGACTTATAGATTTAGTGTTATAGTCTATTTCAGGGAGCTTAAACAAAGTGTCTAACTCTCCCGACTCATCAGACGCATGCTGATGAGTCGGGAGAGTTAGACACAAGTCTTTGTTATTTCTTATATATATATATATATATATATATATATATATATATATATATATATGTGTGTGTGTGTGTGTGTGTGTGTGTGTGTGTGTGTGTGTGTGTGTGTGTGAGAGAGAGGAAAAGGGGGTTGGAATGAATCCGACAAAATGGGGTAAATTATAAGGGATGAAAGAACAAAACTCAGACAAAAATGTGTAGTATATTTTGCTGGAGTTCTCAACTCGGCTTCTTCAGCTTTTATTGAATTATTCGGATCCTACAAGTGTTTTATAGAAGGAGGAAGTAGGTAGCTGGGTAAGTTTTGTGGTGAGGGAAATATTTGATTGGTTATACAGGACATCTTTGGGGAAGATAAGAAGAATGGAAGAAAGTTGAGAGAGGTATATAGAAAAAATGAATATACATATATATATAAATATATATATATATATATTATATATATGTGTGGTTGTGTGTGTGTGTGTGTGTGTGTGTGATGTTTTTCTGTGTCTGTTTCTGTGGCCTGGGTCTTTGTGTAGATATATATACATACACAAACGCACGAACACACACAACACAGAATTATTGCTTAATATTCATATTATATATATATATATATATATATATATATATATATATATATATATATATATATATTTCTTCGGTTAGGCACCCTCGATGTTTTAAAATTCCATCTTTTATTCTTACCATCCAGTTATTTGCCTTTTTCATGGACGTCTCCAAATTTCTTTTATTCTTTAGTTTTATCAAAATTGTTAAAAAAAACTTTAAAGACATGAAGAAATTACTAAATTTCTTGTATTGGTCAGTGATTTCACGTATCTTTGGAGCAAAATGATATCCGCTTTTGTAGCTCAAATTTCGGGTCTTTGAATTCTCATAACACTTGAACCACTGGGATATTTGCATAATTCAAACGGTTTTGAACACCATTTTCAGAACGTTCTAAGTAGATTAAATATCAATTGTCTGAAATGAAATCGAAAATCAGCTGGGAATGCTAGTAGATGTTATATTTGTTTCTGGTAACACGGGAGGGGGGTTATAAAGATAGTGAAGGGGAGAGGAGAAGAGGGCATCATTCAACCCCTAACACCAGTATTACATTCGTATATGGCAACACAAGAGAGAGAGAGAGAGAGAGAGGGGGGCGGCTGGGGGAAGTGGAGACAACTCAATGAGCAGCAATGGAAACGCACTGTTTGTAAAGTAAGTAAAGCCGGCAGAGTGGCCTATTGTCGGTATCAACCGAACAGCAAGGGAGTCTATCTATTTTTCGCAAGTGTCAAACCAGGGAGTTTTTTTCTGAGGTGAAGCACCACACCTACCACCAGCTCCCCACTTTACTGCACAGATCAGCTTACCCAATCTGTGCTACTCATGCAATGAGTTGGCAGAGACTGAGAAAATTGCGATTTCTAGGCGGGTACCTTACCAACTAAGTTGTGGGGTAGTGATAAAGAAATGAATGAAAAGAGTTAAAAACAAGAAACGGTGTGATTTGTCTGATTTTTATAAGACGGGGCTTGATATGTATTATTTCAATTTTTCGGACTGCTGTTCTCCTCTTTATCGTGATATACAAAAGTACAACGTTTCGACCGCTGTACTCTTAGGGCTTCTTCAGGTGTACCTTTTTCGTCCTAGCATAGCAATGATTCAACCTGAGAAATCATTTTGAATAGTTTGTCTTTTGAGCAAGGAATGCTAATAAACACTTTTAAATGATCGTGATGCTTCTTGTGACGCTTCTTGGATTGATTGGCAAGCAAATTCAATGACATCATCATTTGAATGAGATCTTTGTCAGTTCTTCAACGTCTTGTTTGTTCAACACAAAACCTATTCCAACATTTTTTCCAGGTTAATTCGTTGCTATGCTCGGATGGTCAAGGTAGACCTAAAGATGACCGGACGATACAATGACCGAAATGTCTTTATATATTGTGATAAAGATGAGAACAACAACCCGAGAAATCAAAATAATACAAGGAAAAGTGTATTCATTAATCTGTAGAAAAGTAATTTATACAGTCCTATCTGCAAAGGGGGTATGTTTGCTTGGTGTTTAAGATTATACAGTAGCAGAAAAATGGGATTATTTAGCGCTCAGATCTTCGTGCTGTGATAGGAAGGTTGGCTTTGTCTTGTAACAGTTCCTTTGGGAACATCTTGTTATAATGAAGATTCGGTGTCTATCTGTAACCGTGTACTTAACTGTTTATGCCACAATACCCTCAGAAATCTCTAATATTGTTTTATATTCTTCAACGTATTAAAATCAATCCTATGAATGATTTTATATAGAAGCCAATTGAAATATTATATAAAATAAGTGTAATCCTCATATATGCGTTCTAATTTAATTTTGTTAGTCTTTCTAATTTAGTATATTTCATTATCTTCTCTTTACATAGAAGATAATGAAATATACTAAATTAGAAAGACTAACAAAATTAAATGCAGCGAAGAAGAACTCCTGTGGCGATGAATGATAGGGAAGGTGGCGAGAGATTGTCTTGGATATCCGTGCTGCCTGCGCGACATGATGATGATGATATTTCATTATATTAAAATTCAAATACTTACATCCGGTGGGCGGATATTCTTGTTAGTAATTATATGGTTAAGTGATGTTTTACATTGTCTACTTTATAATGCCCCGCTGAAGTTTGTATGCCTTTGTGTATGTGTCTGTGTGTGTGTGTGTGTGTGTGGAGATTAAAACCAAAACAGAAAATCCCAAAGACCCGTGCCAGGGGAATATTCGTTCAGGAAATCGTTTCCACGGGATTTTCATTTATTGATAGTAAACTATTGTTGGAAGGTCGGTTTCTTTCCATAGCGTCATCTTCTTACACTGCTTATAGACGGGACTGAGAAGAATAAAGCCAAAGACATCTTTTATGTGCACACATTCCTTTATTTATCTCCGGGCGTCTTCTACACAACCGGTCGTACGAATCGGGAGTTACCCTGGAAACATTCATAGAAAATACGACTGCAAATTGTTTGCATGTCTTAGAGCTTCAGCTGCTTCAGGCGAGCTAGCAAGAAAGTTAAAATCGAATTCCAACTTCCAAATTCTTATTCACTCGATTTGTAAATCCTCCAATGAAAGACAAACTCTCACGTGACCCCAGGGGTTATAAAACGTCAATCAAACTCAGTTGACCTTATCTAGACATAGCAATCCCACACAACGGTTTAATTCTTTTGGAATAATCGACTCTTCGTGCCAAATAAAAGACCCGTGTTAACACTATGTTGCAAGCATTGGTCCTTCATTGCTCCTAGCAAGTGCTCTGGATGGCATCCAGTGACCGCACACTGTTGATGATATAGTGTTAATATTTTTTCTGCGTTCAGATCATTGATATTTAACCCTATTTTTTTTTATTATAGATATATATATATTTCATTAAACATTTTTTGTCGTCTCTTTTACCCAAAATTCGTCAAGTAATCCTGCTAGATTATACTAAAATACTAAACTAACAAGCCGTGCAGAGATCGTTCAAAGTTTATTATTAAGATTATTAAGTTACTGGATGTAATCAGAATACGATGTAATCTAATTTCTGTCCAAGTCTTGATATAAATTACAACATTTTAATTTTTACATAAGAATTGTTGGAAGATACTAGGCCAAATCTATATATCAATACTCGTGTTCATTATTTGTAAGACCGTTATCATCTTGCAACTAAACTCTGGTTAAAAATGACTCCGTTCAAACTGTCCAAGATGAAATGTAAAAATGTAAATCCTGATTATCAGGTGTTGCTTATTTCTTATGAGTATCGACACCTCAGCTAAGTAATGGACCATTCCGTTTATATTATAAAGAATGGAAGGGAGGAAAAAGGACATGCTATATAGAAAAAATATAAAGAAGAAAGAGAATAGGGGTAAGATAGAGAAAGGTGCTGAGCGCGCGGAAGTGATAACATTAGTGTGTTTCAATCGAACATAACAAAAAGATGAACAGAAGAAAAGAAAGAAAAAACAGTGTGACTTGAATCAAGATTATTAAACTTTTTACATATTGAACTATATTGCAATAACTCTTAAGTAAACATATCAAACGATGTAATAATTAGTTTATCATACTGTGGCATATTCACAGGTCCTGCTAGTTATTGTTTAATGTTCATATATAAAATACCTTTGTTAGGCACCACCAATGTCTTAAAATTCCAACTTTTAATTTTTACCATCCAGTAATTTGCATTTCTCAGGTGCGTCTCCAAATTTTCTTTGATTCTTTAGTTTGGTCAAAATTGCTCCAATAAATAAAGAAATTTTGCAATAGCTCTTAAGTAAACATATCAAACTTTGTAATAATTAAGTTATCATACAGTGGTATATCCACAGGTCTCACTAGTATCATTTTATTATTTTTTCATATATTATTTCATTAAAATTCTAGTGTACTACACAGCGGACGTAAAGTGTTTCGTGAGGTGTAATGGTTATTATCAAGCTCGACGCGCAGAAAAAATGATGATCTCATCAATTCTTCCCGGGCTTCGTCGAATAACCCTGCTCGCTACACCTAAAAGTTATCAGTGCTTAAAGTAGCAAGCCCAGCAAGAAATATATTGACGGCAGATTACGAACCTGCTTTGAGGAATTATCAAAATCAATAAATGTTAAAGATAATCTTTTTCTAGCCAATAAATAACGCTTAGAAAAGTAGTTTAGAGTATTGAGTTCGATCTGCATTGGAATCCGCACTCTTGCAGGGTCAAACTAGAAAGTAATCAGATTGTATTTTATTTATTTATTTCATGTTTCAGGTTGGCAACTTTAATTGAGAATCAGCTTGTTATTCTCATAAACCTAGAAAACATGTGAAAACATTCAGCTCATGTTTCTCTACTGACTGAGCTGAACCGGTCCTTAAAGCTTTATTTTGCTTAGAATAGTTGTTACAAGTATCGTGAATTTAAATAGATTAGTATTTACTAAAGAGTTCTCCAAAAGGGGAGATAATCATAAATAGGGGAGGTAACTCTCAATAACTTATTACAGAGGGTAAGACACCTCCTCCCCATTTATATTGATGTCTCGTCAAATGCACCAAGCAAAGGTGTAAATAATATGATATATATTACCCACGGCCGATATTTGTTCTAATTTACGTTTTTCAATGCTGGAAAAATTGTTAATTCCCTGAACGACTGGAGTCGACGTATTAAAGAGTTGAAATATATCTGAACGGTAAATATAACGATTGCACCTTCCCATGAGATCCGTCAATTTAAAGACGAGATGAATTGTTTACTAAAGCCTTTGGGAAGCTAAAGCCGTTCCAAAAGCAACAAAGTATAGGTTAGTATTATCTGCGTTATTCGGACTATTGTCCCTATCTTTATTGTTATTTGTACAACGTTTCGGCCGATATGCCCTCCGGCCTTCTTCAGGTATTTCTTGTCAGATTCGGGAACATTCTCGGACTCGGGAACCTTCTTTTCGGACTCGAGAACCTTCTTGTTGTAGTCGGGAGCCATCACGGAACTTCAAATCTAACCCTTTATTCAGTCATCGGGGGTATCCTGTTCTCATTCCGCTAACCATAGGTGGGTTAGGAGTTGTATTAATTATTTTTCTATGTTACTGCCTCTACTTAGGATTGAACCTGGAATTCAGAGATAACTGTCACTTAGAACTGTCTTAACCTAACTACCTTATCCACTAGGCCATGTGTCCAATTGGACAAAGTATAGGTGTTTACTACAGTAAAGTCTGACACAAGACCAAAAATGTGAGATAAACAGTGCCAATCGAATTCACTACATAGTATTACAGAGATGCTGATAGGTACGCGTCCTGTGTCACTAACGCATAAAAATCTGAAAAGAACGTACTAAAATCGTATCCATGCGTCCCAGTGTTTTTCTTTTTTCTTCCCTCATTATTTCAAGCTAACTGTAATACATTTCAATAGTTTCTTAGAAACGAATTACACAGGATAGGTTACAAGGTAGGATTTAGAAGGCTTTAGCTGTTTCCCCTGATCATAAATAAAAACCCTACAATTTATCAAGAAACTTTAGTTGGGACCCATCAAGTTTCCCGGGGACTCATTGAAGGCAAATATGTGCATCCCAGGACGCACTAAATCAAACAACTATTAGTATCACTGGTATTAGCAGAATGCTCTACTAACTTGAGGAATTGCATCCATCCTGGTATAATGGTTAGATGCTATACTCATTACTACTGATAGATCTGACCCGGAGTGGTAGTACCTGTTAGGGTCCCATATATGGGTTAAATAGATTTAAAAAATGAGTATTCAAAATGGGTTTAAAGAATTGAATGTCTAACAAGAATGAATAAAACGAAATGTATTCGGCATAAAATAATCCTACAAGGGTTGACATGCCGTAAAACCAAACCAGCCAACCAACCTATGGTAGAATATGCAACTTATGATACCATTAAAAATGGTCCTTATGGCACATCCTGTCCGTGACAGAAGGGTAGGTAAAACGCACTTATAATCAGCAGTATATATATATATATATATATATATATATATATATATATATATAATTCAAGTAACACAACCTCATACAATATATATGTATATTGTCATCCACATACACCGCGTTTTGACGTAGCACGTCTCCTTAGCAGGTTACCTCCGGCCTGGATATATATATATATATATATATATATATATATATATATATATAATATACGAGATTCGTTTAAAAATTAAAAGCCTCACCAGATACTTTATGGCTGCTTGGGCGACTGTTTTATTCATTTTGAGATTTCCCACAAAAATTAGCTAACGTGCCTAAAAATCAAAGACAGAAATCTGAATTAGTTCTTCTAGTTTTATAAAAAGTCACTTTTCATTCTTGGTAAGACTTAGAACTTTCTGAACTACCCTTTCAATATAGATATACAAACGAGCAGATACAAATCTAA
>CM042165.1:40694680-40724680 GCA_023376005.1 Doryteuthis pealeii | reverse complement strand
CCGGGAATCGAACCCGGGTCGTTTGTAGAATAATCGATTTATGCGATTCTTATAGAGCGCCGAATTATGTGCATTAACGTGTGAAAGGATATTAAGCTAAATAGATAAACATTCATTGGGCGAAATAGATGTCTTTTTCATTTTTAGATAACTAAACTAGCGGCGTGCCGGCTAGCCATAATTTATTAGTGTTTCGCCGCCTGTTAAATACAGAGTTATGGCAGAAATGGCACTTCCGGTGAAGACATATGTGCAAGCAAGATGGCCGAATCTAGAAATTGTCACGCGACTACGCTTAAGCAATGGCAGTAGACTCCAAAGATAGTAGGTTTTAAATATTTTCCATCGATAAAGTATGCATTCCTGAAAGCGTATATATATATATATATATATATATATATATATATATATATATAATGTGTGTGTGTGTGTGTGTGTGTGTGTGTGTATTTGTATGTTCCTAGAAACAATGAGTAAAAAGATGAAGAGTCCATTACAGTCTATAAACACTATTCTTATACACACACCCTTGGACCTTTTGGGATTATATATATATATATATATATATATATATTATATTATAGAGAGAGAAGAGAGAGAGAGAGAGAGAGAGAGAGAGAGAGAGAGAAATGCAGGAGTCGTACAAAACTTGACTCTGGCGTTTTTTCCCTTTACAATAATAAAGAAAATTTATCGAGGTGGTCTAAAGTCGGTATCAGCCAGACAGCGAGGGAGTCTATCCCACTTTTCACTAGCTCTAGACCAAGGCGGTTGTTTTGGCGTCTGCGGCGTGGCGACACACCAACCATCAGCTCATCACTTTACCACACAGATCCCTGTGTTACTCATACTCTGAGTTGGCGAGGGCCCGTATAGAACTCGGAACCTTGTGGTTCATAGTCGGACACTCTACCGACTAAGAACAGAATGGTCCATTTAGCTGAGGTAAGAATTCGGCGGATTCCCATTTTGCATATCATCTTGGACAATTTGGACGGTCTCGCTTTTAAGCAGAGGGTCGTGGAAGATGATAACAGTCGAAAGATTAAGGAACAGGAATATTATTATATAGATTTGTTTTCTCTGGGGTCTAATTTGTGTATTAGTTGTTCATCTTAATCCAAATAATTTCTGTAAACATTTCAGTATTCTCTTATCACGTATCTGATTTAAGTTCTTGATACTCTCCCCCTCCCCATACTATTTCTCTCCCCACCTTCAACTTTTCTTTCTCCTTATTTTAAAATCCTGCCCCCCCCCTTATTCATAACCCTTTTTTTTTGCTCTATTTCTTGTGTTGTCATTTTTTTGTTCGTTTCACATGTAGCATTTTCCCGTAGATTTCTTTTTTTAACCCCCCACCTCCTCATTCTGAGTGAAAGCGTTGCTGACAATGTTACTACTGATTCTATTCCGTGTCTTCCTCATTCTTTTTCCTGTTGCAACAGACGCTGTGGGCGCTGTTGCTAGTCTTTTTTATTTTATTTATTTTTTTTTTTTTTAATGTTTTCTTTTACCTTTTTTTCCCTCTTTTTTTTTAAAATACGCCATCGCTGCTGTTGTTTAAGCGGGAGGAAACGCTATACGAAACAAAGATGGCGGCTACAAAAGATGGCCGACAGCACCCTCCACTCAACTCTGAAAAAAAAAACAGAAAATAAAACAAAGACGAGTAAGCAAATTAGCACTAAAGTAATTATTGTTTTATTTAATCAACTGATCCTTCACAAGAGGGATTTCGTAGCGGCGTCTGTCATAGCTCTATGACTCATACGACGTTTCGTCACATTAATAGCGTATATTCCACAGTACAATACTTGGGGTGCTTCAGAAATTCAATCAGATATTAGAAGGGATACCCAACTTTGCCAAGGTATAGAGAATACGAGAGGCAGTAGGTGTTCTCTGGGTCTGGTTCATTATACCAAAAATTAAAATAAAATAGTTTTTATTTTGTAAATTAATATTTTTAGGAGGTAATGTTCATTTTTAAAGACAAAAGAACTTATTTTTTTTTTTTTTACTATTTCTCTGAATGTTTGAGATGAGGCTTGAGGATTAGTATTATTAGTGTTATTCGGACTAATGTCCACATCTTCATTGTTATTTGTACGTTTCGGCCGATATACCCTCTGGCCTTCTTCAGGTATTTCTTGTCGGACTCGGGAACCTTCTCGGACTCGGGAACCTTCTTTTCGAACTCGGGAACTTGTTTTTTTTTGCTATTTTTTTTTTTTTGGGGGGGGGGTGCAATTTACTGTTGTTTTTGTAACCAAATCATAAAGTTAAAAACAATAAACATTATGCAAATAAAAAAATTAGCGATGAATTTATGGAAAACAATTTTTATTTACTTCTTATTAAATCAATCTTATTCTTTAATATTTTTTAATCGTAAATAAGCAAATACTATTTACAACACGGTCCGATCTTGAAATTGTACAAAAGTTTTAAAAATTCGATTCATATATAAAAGCGATCTTTCTTTGGATTTGGTTTGCTGATTTTTAAGGCAAATGATTCTTCGATAAGGCGAATAATTTCAGTGTAATGACATTCCGTGTAGATAGTTTTCCGGCAACATTCGGTATAATCAAGCAGACCCAGGGAATACTATCTTGTATAGTAACTAAAGTATACTCTGTGAAGTGGCTTATTTTCTGCATCAGCCGAATATCGATAGAGTCTTTATCCTTTTTGTGAGAAATAAGTTGGACTTTCTTTATTCAACAAAAATACCCTTTTCACATTTATTTTTGCTTTGTACATAACAAAAACAAGTCATACCAAAAATATGCATCTGACTTAAATTCGGTTTCCTTGGAATCATACCTTTCACAATGATATTAGCACTATGTGGATTGCACACAGCCTCGTCCAGGATTTGAACTCATTGTGTCCATTTCCTACGATGGTAACCATTACACCAGCGCCTTCACACACACACACACACACACACACACACACACACATATATATATATATATAATATATATATATATATATATATATATATATATATATATATATATATATATAATATATATATATATGAGGAAAAATGAGCAAAGAAAAGAATGTAATGGATAAAAAATGAATTTAATCGATATCACTTTAATCGATATCACTTACACATGTGTTTCGGTCAGTTTATCTGTGTGAAAATATTTCGCACACAGAGAAGATTCGACCTTCATCAGAGTGAAATTTTATTTTGAATGAAAAAACATAAACAAAAAACTGACCGAAACGCATGTGTAAGTGATATTGATTAAAGTGATATCGATTAAATTCATTTTTTATCCATCTACATTTCTTTTCTTTGCTCATTTTTCCTCATATCGTCGGATTCAATTCCTATTCCATTTTCACACACACACACACACAATACACAACACACACACACACATATATATATATATATATATATATTGTACATATACATATATATATATATATATTATATATATAAATCAGTAAGCAGTACGAAACAATCAGTGTCCGTCCGTCCTTCCGTACTACTCAGGCTCAACCATTTTTGTCCTGATTTTAACCTAACCTTCAGGAATTTGTTAAAACTATACCCGGGAAAATATCAAACTATATGAAGATATCAAGATCAAATATTTTTTTAGGTTGGAACTATCTCTTGCCCTCGATGCCACTCTGCCTACTACGCGAACATTCCTATCGATTTTTCTATATTTTTGGTTTTCAACCGTGCCTGTTGGCCGCCGTCATAAGTGAAATCGCATAGGTCGTAAGTCGATGACTAATTCTATTATCTGAGTACGAGTGTGGCTAACTTATGTGCCTCAACAACCTAATATTTATATTCAAATATGTTCATATTTACATGCTTACGTTTGCACAAAATTCTAGCAGTGCATATGTCAAATTTATTGGTACATTTTACACAAAGGACTGAAACATAAAAGGAGCAAATACACATCTTATTATAATGGAAATTCGGTGTCTGTCTGTGAACGAAACTACGTCACTGCTTACGTCACAATACCATCAGTAATTGTGTAACTTTATCAATGAGTATTTGATTTATAGTCAATCATTAATACATACAATAGACCTTATTTATTGACGATGCCTTTATGAAAATATGTGTTAGATTTACCTCAAAACAGCCCATGTTATTAGTGTGTTTTAAATCCTGCGTTGTGCTTTATATATCAGTAAGAAAAAAGGTTTATATAATATATAGTGCGGTTAATTTGCATACTGGTTGTAACAACACTGGGTTTAATAAATAATTACTTGGTGTTATTGATATCTAATATTGTTGTTTTATCAACGTATCAAAATCAATCCTATGAATGGACTTCAATTAAAATATAATTAGAATATATTCCCCCAAATCCCCGCCCACTTCCCTCACTCCAATCATTTTCAACAATAATACTATAAATATCATCATCATACTAACTACAATATTAGAATCACCTAACAAAATTTAAATTTCCATCACATTTCCTTACATTAAAACTTAAATACTTACATCCGGAAGGCGCATATTCATGTTATGGTTCTATATGAATTATTAATCAACATCTAACGTTTGGTGTCTTTTATAAAAAAAATGTT
Source organism: Doryteuthis pealeii (assembly GCA_023376005.1). Classification (NCBI taxonomy): domain Eukaryota; kingdom Metazoa; phylum Mollusca; class Cephalopoda; order Myopsida; family Loliginidae; genus Doryteuthis; species Doryteuthis pealeii. The sequence continues at coordinate 40,720,081 of CM042165.1, read as the reverse complement.
AGTGTTGCATTATTATTATCTTGGGTATATCTGATCTGTTTCTTCTAAATTTCTCTGCTAAGCCTTTTTAGGGATCTGGAACTCTTTCTTCTTCTGGTGCTTTCTTTATATGGGTCACTTCGAATTGTCTTGGGTGTTTCTCGAGTCATATATCCCCCCCCCCCAAAAAAAACTGACCTGAAGGTACTGTTGCTTATCTGATACACAAATGCAAAATATACCATATCCCCAACCTCAATTCTTTTTCAGGAACACCGATAGTGGTACGATTGGGGTACTTACCACTCGCATAAATCCCCAAATGGTTGAATGGGATCTTTAGCATTGGTCGGCAACCCAAAAAGTCCGACACAGAACCTCTGTTGCCTTCAAGGAAAGGCGAAGGGAGTAATATATATATATATATATATATATATATATATATATATATATATATTGGGTGAAATCTTTAGTTATTATTCCCAATATATATATATATATATATATATATATTATATAATATATATATATATATACTCATCTACTACACAGCAAAATAAGCCTACGTGAACCCATAATAATAATATACATATATATATATATATAATGTGTGTGTGTGTGTGTGTGTGTGTGTTGGACAAAATAATGAAAAATAATTTTTCCAATATTTTGTCTTACCCACATATATATATATATATATATATATATATATATATATATATATTATATAATTTAACATTTTTTGAAAAAACAAATGATGTTAATATAAGAATAATATTTTTTCAAAAATGTTAAATTCATACTGTCGGATTAACTTCCATTTACTTTCATATATATATATATATATATATATATATATATATATATATATATATATATATATATATTGAATGTTCTTAAACACCAACCCTCCATCAGTACTAAGGACGTATTTTAAATTCATACCCAGCTGTTATCCAACCATTCAGTAGTGTAAATGTGTAGTTTGACTCTGACATTCACATAAAAGTCGGAGCAAATTATAAAGTCATATTGAAGTACATATCTCTATATCTTGGTGTGTATATGTATTTGTGGGTACATGTGTGTATTCGAAGATATCTATTAGTATCCGTGCGTCTGCGTGTACTCAAGTTTTGGATCAGATCGTAATGGATGGAAAAACCTTTGTTGAAAGAATTCCTGTTGTCTATAACTGCATTTGTAGACTGACTGCTAATTTCACTTTCACTTTCACTTTCGCTATATTATAGCAGTTATCTCTCTCTCTCTCTTTCTCTCTCTCTCTCTCTCTCTCTCTCTCTCTCTCTCATCCTTTCACACTCACATCACCACTCTTTCTTCTCTCTCTCTCTCTCTCTCTCTCTCTCTCTCACACACACACACACACTATCTTTCTCCCCTCCCTTCTATCTCTCTATGTCTCTTCTCTCTTTCTGTCATCTCTCTCTCTCTCATGCCTTTCTCTCTCTCTCCCTTGTCTCTCACACACTTCGCTTCTTTCTCTCTTTCTCTATGCCCCCTCTTTCTCACTCTTTCTCTCCCCTCTTCATTCTTCTCTCTCTCTCTCCTCTCTCTCTCTCTCTCTCTCTTCTCTCTCTCTCTCTCTCTCTCGAAAGCACACCACCTCTCTCATTCTTCTTTCTTCTCTCTCGCTCACGTTCTCACTTTATTTCACCTGTCTCTGTCTGTCTGTCTTCTCTCTTCTCTCTCTCTCTCTCTCTCTCTCTCTCTCTCTCTTCTCTCTCTCTCTCTTTCTCTCATTCTCTCTCTCTCTCCTGTCTGTCTGTCTGTCTGTCTCTCTCTCCTCTCTCTCTCTCTCTTCTCTCTCTTTCGCACACTTCGCTTCTCTCTCCCTGTCCTTTTTTTCTCTCTCTCAGTCTCTTTTTTTCTCTCTCTTTCTCTCACTCTCTTTCTCTCACGGCGCGCACCTCTCTCAATCCCTGTCTTTATCTCCTTCCTTCTTTCCTATTTCTTCTCTCTCTATCTCTCTCACGCACATACACACACAACACTCTCTCTCTCTCTCTCCTCTCTCTCTCTCTCTCTCTCTCTCTCTCTCTCTCTCTCTTGTTCCTTTTGTTTCATTCATTCTATTTTTTTTTTTTAGAATTCGAAAAATCAATTTCTGCTCGTGAAGCAATCCACTATTCCACAGCCAGAGACACAACGTAAATATACAATCAGATAGACAAATATAAGAAAACAAAGATAGATTTGAACGAGAAAGTAGATTGGAATACAAGAGAAAAAATGTATAAACACACAATGCACAAGAATAGACGTGTTGATGTTTTCAGCTGAACGAACGTAATGTTCTGACAAATTTCCTCAACAATTTACAGTTGTCCATCGAAACGAAGCCTTTTTTCTTTTTAGTTTTAATTTTCAAGACGTTTCTATTTTTCTATCGGCCGCCCTGTCGGCTGGGTCGTTAGAATGCACTGACTGCACCTCTGTATAAGGGTAAGACTCCCCCAGTGGTGCCACCTGTTGGCCGTGGGTGGCGACCAGTGATGCTTAATGAGAGAACCCAGGTGGATGAGCAGTTCATGACTTCCAATACTCCACTTTGGCCCTATCTTAGGCTAGACTGGCGGTCGGAGAGGCCCCCTCTGATCAATCGGCTGGTCACGTCAAGCCCTAGCACCTATATGTTTGCCCCAACCCTATTGATCTTATAGGAAGCACCAACACTTTTTATCATATGGGTGCTAGAAGGCGGTGGCTGAGTGTCTACATGTCCTGGGAATACGTTAAACTCTATCTGATTGTGAGGTTCCAGTTCTGGAGGTTTTGGGAATGTGGAGCACCCCTTCATCACCATTGCTCCCTGGTCCACCCTGACCGGAGTGGTAGTACCTGTTAGGGACCCATCTACGGGTTGAACAGAAAAACATGAGTTGATAAACAAATTGTATTGTGCATTAAGAATGAATTTTTTTCACAACTTTGTCGGCATTTACTGACCCACCGAGGTTGATATGCCGTAAAACAAAAGAAAACAAAACACATTTTCTATCGGTCAACATTGACATGTGTTGAGAGAGAGTATGTGTATGAGGGAGAGAGAGTGTATGTGTCTAAGAGAGAAAGAGATAGAGAGAGACAGAGATAGGGGTGGTGGGGGTAATTTCATTTTAAGTCTCATTTTCATTAGATGATCTATTTTTAAATCATTCTTTTTAACTTATATTTTAAAGGCAATTACAATGCGTATAAAATAGTGTCCAATGTCTAACGAATTTCGAAGTATCGTCATGATCAGAGACTGTTTGAGATACTTCGTAATAGCACATATATTGTATGTGTTCGTTATTTACCTTTCCATTAATTTCCTCACATTTTATCAGATTTTTTCCTAATCTATAATTTTATTCATATATATTATATATATATATATATATATATATATATAATATATATAAGGAGCGGAACATTGGAAATAAGGGATAAAAAGCTGATGTTCTAGTTAAATTTCACGATTTGCAGTCAACCGGACTCCGCGTTTGATATAATATCAACAAACAAAAGTGACATATTTGATTGAGATTTAGATTATTTCCGATCCGAGCTTCCCACTAACTTCCTTTCAAGCTCCAACACATTTCTTTTTTTTTTTTTTAGTTTACCTTACCTTTCCCTTCGAACATAATTTTATTATCCATATTCCCTTAATTCTGTTCTCTCCCTTCATGTTCTTTTTTCTTCTCATTTCGCGTTCTTCACGTCCAACCCAATTTTTCATTCGCAGCCTCGTTTTCGTTTCTCGTTCGCAGCGTCTTTGAATGTCAGCCATTTTGTTTCTAATAGAAGTCCAGTGATATCTACGTTTTTTCTTTTCTTTTTCTGTTATTTCTTTCTGTTATTTCTTTCTTTTATTTCATTTTATTTTATTCTATTTATTTATCCATTTATTTATTGCAGTCATTATTATTCTAATTCGATCTCTTTTTTTCCTGGCCTTCTACAACGTTACCTTCTGTTTTATTTTTATTCATAATTTATTGTCAGTCCCTCGATTCTGATTTTTCGTTCTTCCTTCCTATCATTATTGTTTCGCTTTTTATTTTTCTCTTCGTTTTATTCTATTCCCCTGTCATTATTCCAGTTACTTTTCTATTTCTATTTTATTTATGTTGTCTAACTTTCTTCTCGTTCTTCTTTTTATCGTATGGGTCGATTTCTTTAATTTAGGTACCTCCTATTTCTATCTATGAGCTCATATGGAATCCCTTCCCACATTTCACTACGGTCTGCGCAACAAATTATTTTCTTTTCTTTCATTCTATTCTCTCTTCTTGCTTAGTCATGTCTTTGCATCTTCGTCTGACATTTCTTTCTTTCTTTCTTTCTTTCTCCATTGATAAGCTTCGTTTTAGCTTATTCTCTTTTCTTTCATCTTTTCTTTCCTTATTTCATTTATTATATATTCCTTCTTTCTCTCTTTCTTTCCTTCTTTCTTTCTTTCTTTTTTTCTGTTTTAATATCCTCTCTTTTATCTGGTTCTCTTTCATATATTTTTTCTTTCTTTCATCACATATTTCCGTCTTTCATTCTATCTCACTTTCGTTCTTCTTTTTCTTTCTTTCTTCCTTTTTATCTGCTTTGATATTCTCCCTTTTATCTTATTCTCTCTCTTTTATCTCCCTTTCTTTCTTTCTTTCTTTTCTCTCTCTCTTCTTTCTTTCTTTCTTTCATCACATATGCCATTCTTTCTCTCTCTCTTTCTCTCTTTTTCTTTCTTTCTTTCGTTCTTTCTTTCAACTTTGATATCCTCCCTTTTATCTTATTTTCTTTCGTTCATCGCCTATTTTCTTCTTTCTTTCTTTCTTTCTTTCTTCTTTGATATCCTTCTCTATTTATCTTATTCTTTTTCTTTCATCTCTTTTTTTTTCTTCTTTCTTTCATCACATATTTCCTTCTTTCTCTCTCTCTATCTCTCTCTCTCTCTCTGTCTTTCTTTCTTTCAGATTTGATATCCTCTCTTTTATCTTATTCTTTTTTTCATCTCTTTTCTTCTTTCTTTCATCACATATTTCCTTCTTTCTATCTCTCTCTTTCTTTCTTTCTTTCTTTCTTTCTTTCGGATTTGATATCTTCTCTTTTATCTTTTTATCTTTCTTTCATCTCTTCTTTTCCCGTGTCTTTTCATTCAAAGAAAAACCTTCAGTACGTATTATGTAACGTGCAATAAAATAAAAAATAAAAAAAGAAATACGGAACTCGATAGAATTATTACCGGACATATAATTTACACTGCATATCTTTCTAAAAAAATCGAATCGCCTTTTCGAAAAAGTAGAACCAGTCTCCCTGAAACGTTATTGATAAGGAGTGTGTATGTGTTGATGTAGGTGTGACCTTCGCTGCAATGGAGCGAGATCAAAAGAAATATTAATTTACAAAAGAAAAGAATTATAAAGACTATTATGTGCGCATTTATTCTCTGTCACAACGCCCTCTTTTTCCTTGTCCTTTTGTCTTTCTTTCTTCTTTTACTTTAATTCATTCTTTTTAGAGCTTCCATCTCAGTTAGTTTAAACCAGTTTAAATTAGTCTATCAACCCTATCTATCAATCTATCTATTTTGTCTTATTTTCTTTCTTTCATCTCTTTTCCTTCCTTCTTTCATCACATATATCCTTCGTTCTCTCTTTCTGTCTTTGATTCTCTCTCTCTCTCTCTCTCTCTCTCCTCTCTCTCTCTCTCTCTCTTCTCTCTCTCTCTCCCCATCCTCTCTCTCTCTCTCTCTCTCTCTCTCTATATATATATATATATATATATATATATATATATATATATATATATATGTGTCTGTTAATATACATAACAGTCTATTTATGTTTCAATCTCAGTCTGTTTAAATATATCTCCCCATTTCTCTGTCACTCTGTCTCTGTCTGTCTGTCTGTCTGTGTCTCTGTCTGTCTGTCTGTCTGTCTGTCTTGCTCTCTCCCCCCCCTCTCTCTCTCTCTATCTATCTATCTATCTATCTCAGGCCAAATCAATCTATCTATCTATCTATCTATCTATCTATTTCAATCCTAGCAAGAAAGCAATTAAAACACTTTGAATTATGATATTTTACGAAACAATCTTTACACAACCCGACACAGTGAGGTTTCTATACATTAACATTAAACTACCACCTGTGATTATACCACAGTATGATAATTTAATTATTACATTTGATATGGTTTAGCTATTGCTAAATAGTTTAATATGTAAAATGTATGATAATCTTGATTCAACTCTCACCTTTTCAATCCCTTTAAATCTGTCTGTCTTTCCATGTAAAAATATTCAAATCTATCTAAGTTTAAATCGATCTATCTCTCTATCCGTCTATCTATCTCTCTCATATAACCGATATATAGTACCTCTTCGATCTATGCATATCTCCCCCTCTCTGCTTTATAAAGTCATGGATATCAGCTTTTCTTTTCTTTCTTTCTTTCTTTCTTTCTTTTGTTATCTACATCTAACCTCATCTACCTCAGACGGTTCTTATCTATCTACTTCAATTCCTATCTATGTACTTCTCAGTCTATTTCAGTTCATTCATACCTTACTCAATGAGTCTGTACATTTTTATGTTTGTCTCGCAGCCAGTTTCTTTTCATAATGCCTACCACTAATTATGATTATCATAATTCTATCTATCTATCTATCTATCTATCTATCTATATATATATATATATATATATATATATATATATAATATATATATATATATATATATATATATATATATATATATATATATATACCTGGTTTGAAGAATCGCAAAGGCGAGAAAGTGTCAATAACTAAACATAAATATACAATCTCTATCCACGATATTGACCACTTTTTACTTATATACCGCCCATATTACCAATATCAAATATATATAATATATATATATATATATATATATATATATATATAATATAATATATATCAATTCAATTAATTCATTGCAATTAACTATGATGATCCTCATGGTCAAACTCCAGTAGGTTATCTGACTATATGTATATATATATATACCTGTTCATACCTATAAAACTAGCTACTTCGTTAGTAAACAACATACATACCGTTTTCCATATATCATTATATACTTAGCTTTCACATTCCCCCCACACATATATATATTATATATATATATATATATATATATATATATATATATATATATATATGAGCTCCTGTCAGTAAATATGTACAAATTTAGCAACATTAATGGCAATCCCTTCATCGCATATATATATATATATATATTATATATATATATATATATATATATATATATATATATTTCAGCATCCTATGGAGCTTTATTTCCGATAATTGTGTGCTTATCGTGTCTTTTAGGATCAGAGTGCTCTGCGAATGTCAAAATAGTCCAAGGTTTGCCCGTAGATAGAGTGCAAAGCATCATGCTAAACCCTTTTATAAGATCCGCGATAACGGCTTATGAGCCTCTCCGAAGCCTCTGTTTCCTCATCGAGCCGGATTTCGCTCGCTTGGGTAATAATAGCAACGGAGTCGCACAAAGGATATCGGAGTGGAGATGGCGCCGTCGATTTAGGAGATGTTCTGGAGAAAATCACTAGCCAAAAATGCCAGATCTTTTATTCGTAAATAATGTGAAGATTCCCTTTAGTGTAACGGTCATGACAGTCTCTTTATTTTATTAGGTCCATGCAATCTTACATCGATTGGTATATATATATATATATATACTTAGCTAATATACCGACAAAGAAGCATAAGTGAAACTTATAACAACATTATATATATATATATATATATATATATATATGTGTGTGTGTGTGTGTGTAGTGTACATTACATGTAAAAGGTGATAGTTACCATTGGTTTCAAAGTTGCTACTTAGCCACTTCTCTTCAGGACAACGCGTTCACAGGCACGTCGTCCTGGCGGGAAGTGGCTAATTCGCTGCTTTGAAACCAATGATACGCCATAGCCAAGCAGAGACTTTCTCGTTATAAGTATTTTATATATATATATATATATATATATATATATATATATATATATATATATATACTATTGATATATACAATTACCAACTCCTCTGCACAAGCCAAGATTATCAGATTTGAATTCAGTTTTCATTCTCCCAGATTGGTTACTTATCCAAGGTTAAAGAGCTCAATCTGACCAACTATTCATCCATTGCTGAAAGGCGAATAGTTTGATACATACCTTTCCCAAGTGTATTAGCACTAATTAAATGCAAACAGCCTCGTTCAGGATTTGAACTCGTTTCGACGAGTCCATTTTCCAACGACTCTAACCATTACACCACGCGCCTACCAAGCCAGTAACATAGATTGTTTTAACTGTAGTCTCTTGCAATATGGTCGCATATTTCTTGCCCATATTTTACGACCTACTTTGGAATACATGTTCTGCATTTTAGATTCCTTCCTCTATTTAGGCTGGGTTTACTTTGATATTATTTTGGTTCTTTTGTTCAATTCCATATATTTCTCCCCCCTCCTTTTTTATATGAAGAACGATTTTTTGGAACGGTTCCCCCAGAAATGTTTCATCTTGAAAGTCACACAAAGAAAGATTCCTGGTAGTCTTTGTGGAATGGTGCCAAAATCAAATATACGTGCAAAAATTGTCTGAAATTAATTGTGGGCTCATCTGTACATTTTACTTGCTTCTTTATAAGTAAAAATATTTTCATAAAAGCAGTACCTCTTCATTCCATATCCGTAATACACACACACACACACACACATATATATATATATATATATATATATATATATATATATGTATAATATAAATCACATATGTGAATATATGCGATCATAACCAACAGTCAACATATTTGCAAATACACAAACACACACAAAGAAGTGTATTTACGCGTTTGTACACATCAAAGGTTTTTATGTGTTACAAAATCCAACAGATATTCAATTATACATATATGTATGTATATACATATATATACATATACATTTTTATAATAATATAATACATATGCATATATAATTAGATATGAATATATTTAATTATATAGGAATTATATAGATGCTTATTTACTTATATCTCTTATTATAATGGAGATTGTGTGTTTTTCTGTCTGTAACCGAAACAATATTCCTACTCAAGTCACAAATTCTCTTAGTTATTGACATCACATTCTCCATGATTTTATTTTTATCTAAACCTCAATGAATAATAAAATTGTCTTACATTATTAATACTGTTAACTATGTTTACATACTGACAACATGCAATTATATTTATATATACAACAAAATAGCGGTTTACAGTGTGAACGGGAATGCTAATTTGCATATTAATATTAAAAAATCGAATTTAATAAATATGTGCTTAGTATTATTAATTCCTAACTGTTTGGTTTTATTTTAATGAATATAAGTAAAAATCTCTTCAATGAAATCCATTAACAAGATAAAATAACTGTCATTTTATTCTTTACTTTCTCTTTTAACTAAATACTTAAATTAGAAAAAATAACAATGAAAGACGAGAGTGATGGAAGAGTAAGTTTCAGTTGTTCCATTTTTTATTATACTCCCTCTGTTTCTAATCTTTTATTATACTCCCTCTGTTTCAAATCTTTTTATCTGTATTCTTATTTAGTTTCATTAGCCTTTCTAATTTAATACAATATTTTATTACATTAAAACTTTAATACTTGCACCCGGAGGGTGCATATATTTGCTAGTGGTTTTAAAAATACAATAACATTACATTTATTATAACCATTAGAATATACACTACAATTTGTTAAAGTTTATTTACATAGTGTATGTAGTGGAAATAGATTTTTTCTGCAGTGATCACATAGTTATTTCTAGGCGTTATCTTATTTGTATTGTGTATCGGTAGTGATTTTTTTTTTTTTTTTGGGGGGGGGTATCTCATTTTCAATTGTGGCTACCTTGGACATTTACAATTGGATATAAAGGGGGTTACTTTTCCAATAGTTCTTCCTTATACTTTGAAAAATTGGGGAAAGATTTTACATATTATATATATATAATATATATATATATATATATATATATATATATATATATATATATATATATATATATATATATTGTGTACTCAGTTTATTTTCTGGTCTCAGTTTAAAGTCTCTCGAACTGTAATTGTTTTCCTTTTTTTCTCTGGATAAGTCAATACTCCCTTATATATAGTCCTTTACCTGAGGTCCACCTTCAATATCCCATCTGAAAACTAAATGCTCCCTACACCTGCTCTCGTTGCCAGCGCTCACCTTGGAGACAGACTAAATAACCATGACTGACTTCCTGTCCCCTTCCCGTCATGCAGCTGCCATATCACGTCATTATAACTTGATAGGAAGAATATATTGGCAATGGATAGATAGAGATAGCAAGAGAGTGAGATTGAGAGATGGAAATAATATATATATATATATATATATATATATATATATATATATATATATATGTGTGTGTGTATGTGTGTGTGTGTGTGTGTGTGTGTGTGTGTACGGTAATTCAAATGACTGGTAAGAGATGATTCTATTTAGGATCTTCGAAATCTCACAGTACAACCATGCAGTATGCTTTTGTAGGTACAAACTATATACTCATACAAGGATTTTTATAAATCCCTAAAAAGAGCTCAATGTATAATAATCAATAAATTAGATTATATACACAGCAATATTTAACTTTCAAAGAAAGAAAAACTTAACAAACTGTCATCCCGTTATATTTTATTTCAACCAGAGCCTAAAAATGAGTGCTAGTCTCATCATTTAAAACCTATCTGATGAGGCTAGAACTCATTTTTGAGTTTCAGGTTGAAATAAAATCTAACGGGGCGATGGTTTGTTAAGCATTTCGTTCTTTGAAAGTTATATATATATATATATATATTATATAATATATATATATAGATAGATAGATAGATAGATAGATAGATAAAAGGGTACGAAAACACACAATGTTGTTAAAATGAATATATTTTTATATGATTTTCATTGCTAATATTGACAATATTTTCGATTTATAAAAAATCATTATCAGAGCATACAATGTAGCGAAATGTACATGGCGTTAGCGAAACACGCAGCGAATGAACAAAGACGAAGCGATCGTATGGCTTACACACTTTTTGGAAAAACAATGTTTCCCGTTTGAATTTAAATTATTTTCTGCTTCTCTCTCGACGAGTCCGGATTAAAAATATTTACATCTAAAAACGGACCTAATTATCATTATGTTCTGATGATGATTTTTATAAATCGAAATATTGTCAATATTAGCAATGAAAATGATATAAAAAATATATTCATTTTAACAACATTATGTGTTTTCATACCCCTATACATATAACGTCAGATTCATTTCCTTACTCTTAACTCATATATATATATATATATATATATATATATATTATATATTATGGACTCTCTCGTCGATTTTCGACGCATGAGGGTTCATACACACAATGAACACCCACACAGTGATTTGTTTATAGTGGTGAAGGCTTGTGTTGGACCATCCACACTTTTTGGCACAGTCGATAGAAAAGAATTGGTGCATCAAGGGTTGCCACAAACCCAATCAATGACTGACCTCAGGAATTTTGAATTCAGAGTTATCCCTCTCCTAGACTGGTTACCTACCCAAGGCTGAAGGGCCCAGTCTGCCCTACTATTTAACCCATAGCTAGAGGGAGAATATATGGATTCATACCTTTCCCAAGGGTATTAGCGCTATGTGAAATGCCAACAGCTTTGCCTAGGAATTGAACTCGAATCGACGAGTCGATATATATATATATATATATATATATATATATATATATATATATATATATATATATATATATTATCCTGAAGAACTATTCGAGATTGATTTGTTTTGGTTTTGTTGTGGGTTTTTTTTTTTTTTTTTTTTTTTTTGTCTATTTTGGATGAGGTGGACATCTTATTTTCGGGGAAACACAGTATATTTGAAAGGATGTCAGTCATTCTTTCTAAATTCTCTTGTGAGTGCAGATCGTAGATTGCAGATTACAGTGGGTGCATTTAGTTGGATCATTTGGATTGTTGATTATATTTTAAGATACATCAGCTAGTTCAATTTCTGATAGCTCTGCAAAGCAGGCCGACGTGACCCATGAGAAGAGAAGACCAAATACTAGAACTACTACTGCGCATGCGCCTGTATTTGTTCTTCCTTTTGTTTTGTCCATAACGTCTCCGTTCTATATATAATCTTACGTATGTAGCGCAATGGTTAGCTGATTACTTTGAGGACGTTTTATCTTGAGATATATTTATTGCTGAGCGAGGTCAGATCTGGTCAGAACCTTTACAATTGATTCACTAATGGATACATTGTTTTAATTGCTGTGACTACATTTTCTGCCTCCTTTTTTTAGAGAGTTCTATTCGTTGCTGCTGCTGCTGCTGTTGCTACAATTTCCTCGCCTCTGTTTTATTTATTTATTTATTTATTCATTTTATTTGTATTTATTCGCTTGAAATTACTGTTTACGTCTCTTACAGAGAATTGTCTCCTTGTTTTATTTTTTTAATTTTTTTTTAATTCATTCATTCTCTTGTTTCTGTTCTGTTGTTAGTTTGTTTGTTTGTTGTTTTTTCTGGGTGTTTTTTTTTGTATTGTTTTTCTATATTATTGATGCGTTCTTCCTTAATGGAATCGTGACTTAAAATGAGGATTAACGATTTACTTTCTTCATCACCCCCGCACCCCACCCCCTGCAAACACCTTCATTTTGTTTTCTGGATCAAGAAAACATTCAGTTCTTCGCTTAACAGGTTTTCTCGAGTGTGATTTCCGAGATAGATTGATTGATATGAAGATACTAAGATGAATAGATAGATAGATTGATAGATGGAGAGAGAGAGAGAAAGAGAGATAGAGAAATACAGAGAGAGATTGAGAAAGAGAGGGAGAGAGAGAGAAATACAGAGAGAGAGAGAGAGAGAGAGAGAGAGAGAGAGAGTGATGAATATACTGACATCGATAGATAGATAGGAAGAGACTGACATAGATAGATAGATAGATAGATAGATAGATAGATAGATAGATTGGAAGAGAGATAAATAGATAGATAGTTATGAAAAGGCAGATAGATAGATTGATAAATAGATAGATATGAATAAACAGAGATAGATAGATAGATATGAAGACATTGATATATTAGGTAGATTGATTAATCGATATATTGACTAATAGATAGATAGATAGATAGATAGATATATAGATAGATAGAGAGAGAGAGAGAGAGAGAGAGAGGAGAGAGAGAGAGAGAGAGAGATACACACGAAGAGACTGGAGTATATAGATAGGTTTGAAGTGACTGAAATAGATAGATAGATAGATAGATAGTCCTAAAGAGACTGAGATATATAAATGTCTTTAATTTGTCTTTAATTTGCTTTTTATTGCTCAATATTTTAGTAGTTTGTTTTATTTTTTAATCATTTGATTATATTCTTATTTAGCCTTTCTTATGAAAAATGAGAGGTAAAAAATTATTCTACACTACTCTCAGACAAAAATTATATTATATATTATATTATATTGGCATTTCAGTCTCGGAAGACTATAGTATAGTTTTTGTGCCGTGAAGTTAAAGGAGTTTCCCCTCCAGAGCACAAAAAGAGCCTGGATAAGATGTATGGAGACCCTGAGTTGCTCCTCTCTGCCTCGCTAGCGTGATCCAAAGGAATGGTGAACCAATATATTCGGCGTCAGTTTGGCTGCGGGAGTTGCCAGATAGTGTTTTACATACGGAACTGCCTAATGGAGTCCAAGCCGTGATTTCTGTCAGGGTTTTCTCCCTTAGCCTTTTCCTATCCAGAGGATACCCACAAGGCAGCGGGCTTTATTTATACTATTACACGCCTGGATACCAACCCAGGTATTTCTATGTCAGGCAGACTGATAGACAAAAATAGGGTGTGGGTTTTATTGAAATGTTGTCTTTGCTAGTCTTCACCATTTTTTTTGTTTCATAAAGGACATACGCTCGCTCGCTGTACAAACATACATACATAGTAGGAAGCGCGTGGTGTAATGGTTAAAGTCATAGGAAATGGACTCGTCGCCCCGAGTTCAAATCCTCGACGTGGTAATTGCATTTCACTTAGCGCTAGTACCCTTGGGAAAGGTATGAATTCTACTCCCCCTCCAGCTATGGGTAAATAGTAGGGCAGACTGGGCTCTTTAACCTTGGTTAGGCAACCGGTCTAGGAGAAGGAAAACTCTGAATTCAAACCTGTTAAACTCCGCTTAAGAAATTGACCTTGTGTCGCATCCTTGCTCGTGCAGAGGGGTTGGTAAATATATATACGTACATATATACATTCAGCCAGAATCTTTCTTTTATATATCAATATAGATTGTGCCATTAGTGCGTAAGTAATGGTAATATCCTAAAAGATATAGTGTAAAACATGATTTTAAACCTCTCTCAGACAAGAATATGGTGTGGATTTTAATTGCCCTTTGGTCTTACATGGCCTGCGAAAATTAGGATTTGCATAAATATATACAGACATACAGTACATTTCACGTGGACAATTAGGAGAAAGACATCACCATTCATACAACAGAATTGATAGATCCTAGAAATAAGCTATTGTGTTAGTATAACATTCAATTCTAAGACTAACAACAAGAAGAAAGGAATTAATATATCCTTTAATTCAAACAATTTATTTGCTAGGCATAAAACACAAACAACAATATAACGTCCTTCCTGTATATAAAGTTGAGTTTAAGGGACCTACCGGCGCGTTGGAGAAGAGTTATTAGGGTGGTTTCCTGGAGCCCCTGAATTCGTTGCCTCGTGGCACCGCGGGTGTATTCTGTCTGACTACTTTTTGGATATTGCGCCAAAAATCTGGGCTATCACGTGATTGGTAAATCCAATCACAGAGCCTCTCCCTCATTCACTCTATATACAGGAATAACCATTTTACTGACCCAACAAAGCTAACAGTGGAGCTGTAAGCTTGTTTCTAGGATCTAGGATTCAGAAATCTTCTGACGAAGAGATCTTTATCTCGAAATATTAAGATAAATCAAAGGTAAACAAAAAACATCATAGTTACCTAATTTTTCTTTACACTTGCATTGTGATAGCCTTCAAAACCAACCATCAAACCAATATAAACACAATGCTTCAAGCAAATTATAAAACTCTTTTATATGTATATATATGTATATATGTGTGTACATACACACACACACACACACACACACACACACACAGACACAAACACACATACACACAACCCGACCAGAGGTAGCTGCTGAAAAATAAGTATAGCTGCACTGATGAGGGGTGAAACCCCGAAACGCGCGTCTGTAGATTGCTTTTATATATATATATATATATATATATATATATATATATATATATATATATATTGGACCATTAGAGTGAAAACAATGGCAATATTATAAAAATATAATGTAAAAAGTGTTTTAACCCTCTTTCGGACAAAGATAGTGGTTGGAATTTATTGAACTTTGGCCTTTACTAGTCTTCACCAATTTTCCTTTATAAAAGGATATGCGCTCGGTCGTTGTCAAAACAAACATACAGACATACATACAGACAGACAGATATACACATTCCTTTCATATATATATATATATATATATATATATATATATATATATATATATATGCACCATTAGACTGAAAGTAATGGTAATATTACAAAAAATATAATGTAACAAAAAAGAAATGAACGCCTGATTTGTCTTGGACATGTATTTTGATTTTAAGACTTAGATAGCATTTCCGGTTCTTTAAAACCGTGTGCAACGCAGACTGCAGTTGCTAAATGCATCCCACATCTTTGAGCTAGCACCATACCTCCTCAGTCTCTTATACGTCTGCGAATTTTCTTTGATACTAATGTTTTAGTAATTTTGGCGCTTGGCCATACAAAAAGCCTACTTTTCCATCTCCAGTCAGCGCATTCTCCTTCACACATGCTCATTACTTTCAATGCCTTCGCTAAAAAAGACAGCAAAAGTAGTCTCGTATGGAATAAAAGGTAATCAGCGAATAAAACGCTTTTAAAGACTGGTTGGAGCCTGTCAAGGTTGTCTCTGACGGTAACAGCTTAAAGCTGCTACTACTTCTACAGGAAATTAATGATACTCATACACACATACACTCACTCACAAACACTCACAAACACACACACATACATATATGTGCGTATGTGAATATATACTTATATATATATATTGTGTGTGTGTGTGTGTGTGTGTGTTTGTTTTGTGTGTGTGCGCGTGTGTGTGTGTGTGTGTGTGTGTGTGTGTTGTGTTTAATATTGGAAATTAGGGAAACCTGACAAATTACGATCGTCTTTGATCGTAGACTTTTCTCATTGCAAATCCAAAATAGCTTCAAAACCCAATTTAGAAACGAATTTAAGATATGAAATATAGATCGCGACTCTTAGTTTCACGCTTTCATTATTGCCAGGCTAAAAACAACAGAGGAAATTGTCTCATATGGAAGAAAGGGTAATTAATGAATAAAATACTTTTAAAAATTTGTTGTAGCCTCTCAAGGTTGTCAAGATCAGACGATTGATTAGAGAGGGTCTCTCTTGACAAACTGTCCCGCCTAAGTAAGGGCCAAAGTGTAGTATTTCATATCATACACTGCTCAATGACCAGCATTACGTCCTTAATAATCACGGGTCACCACTAACAGACAACAGGTGACCCCATTGAAGCGGGGATAATGCCCCTCTGCAGAGGTGCAGTCAGCGTATTCTACAGCCCTAACTGACATGACAGGGATAGATAGATAGATAGATTGATTGATTGATTGATAGAAATGAACCAATCTAGATACATAGATAGATAAATAGATAGCGGAGTGCTTCATGTCATAGATTGCTCAGCCATCAGGATTCCGTCCTTAATCATTACGGGTCACCACCAACAGACAAGAGTTGGCCCCATTGGAGCGGAGGTCAGACCCTTCTGCAGAGGTGCAGTCAGCGTATTCTACAGCTCTAACTGACAAGGCAGGGATAGATAGATAGATAGAAAGATAGAAATTATCTAAGATAGATAGATAGATAGATAGATAGATAGAAATGAACTGATCGATTTAGATAGATAGATAGATAGATAGATAGATAGATAGAAATGAACCGATCCATTTAGATAGATAGATAGATAGATAGATAGAAATTAACATGATAGATAGATAGATAGATAGATAGATAGAAATGGACAGATCGATGTAGATAGATAGATAGTGGAGTGTTGCATGTCATGGACTGCTCAGCGACCAGGGTTCCGTCCTTAAGCAACACGTGTGGACACCAGAGGTGCAGTCAGCGTATTCTACAGCCCAAACCGACAGGGCAGATAGATAGATACATAGAACACAGAACGATGAAGCTGGCGAGGCTGAATACATCAAAACAAATTACTTATGCCTGGCCTAGATCTTTCCTTTCATGATTTAAAAGGCCGGAACAGCCACTTAACTTGCGAGTTTGGTGAAAGATCCCGCCATTTTAACCGCATCAGACAAGCATCAGCACAAACCCCCTATCGCCCTTCCGTCCGTCCGTCCGCCAACACCTCACACAATAAGTGGTTATCCCGAAATTTCACATTAAGCTACGTGTGCCACCAAGAAGACTTTAGGACTTCAGGTTGACGTCCAGCTTGACACTAATGGTCACTCAAATGACGTTGTACTGGTCACTTTGAAACGGCATTAATGGCGCTGGCGTTTCAAATGACCGCCAATGTCACCAACGCGTATAAAACAAAGATCCATCAGAGGTCGGCTTGGTTAGTGGTCGAAATTGACTGTCTATATTTCTCATTGTCTTTACCCTGGTGAGAGCACAGCGACGTGAGGTTTTTAATGTAGATAGAAGCATGTTACCAAGTAACGCGCTAGCTGGTCAAGAGGCTGGCTGACTGGCTGGCTGGCTGCTCACAACCCCTCTAATGGAATGAAATACCTTCTTCCTTGGGCAGATGTCTCATGTTTGACCGCTCGCGGCCAACTTGTCAGGATGATGAGGGTGATAAGCATCAATAGACTGGCAATATGTAAAATGTGTCACTTATGCCTGCAAATATAAATGGTCGTTTTTATAATCAGAGTAGACAGATATCTATAACCGTTGCAATGGCGGTAAAACATACTCTTCACGTAAATTTTATGCTGTAGCTTATGTCAAATGACAGCAATCTACTAAAAAAAAAACAAGTGTAATTGTAAATAATTGTCATGTGCTAGTCTCATTCTAGTATCCGTTCTTCTGTGTTGTATTATATCAGCGATGCTGTTTTTCAAGTATAAATATTATTAAGACTAGCAAATATATGCACCCTCCGGGTGCAAGTATTTAAGTTTTAATGTAATAAAATATTGTATTAAATTAGAAAGGCCAATGAAACTAAATAAGAATGCAGATAAAAAGATTTGAAACAGAGGGAGTATAATAAAAGATTTGAAACAGAGGGAGTATAATAAAAAATGAAACAACTGAAACTTACTCTTCCATCACTCTCGTCTTTCATTGTTATTTTTTCTAATTTAAGTATTTAGTTAGAAGAGGAAGTGAAGAATAAAATGACAGTTATTTTTTCTTGTTAATGGATTTCACTTAAGATTCATTGAAGAGATTTTTGCTTATATTCATTAAAATAAAACCAAACAATTAGAAATCAATAATACTAAGCACATATTTATTAAATTCGATTTTTTAATATTAATATGCAAATTAGCCTTCCCGTTCACGCTGTAAACCGCTATTTTGTTGTATATATAAATATAATTGCATGTTGTCAGTATGTAGACATAGTTAACAGTATTAATAATGTAAGACAATTTTATTAATAATTGAGGTTTAGATAAAAATAAAATCATGGAGAATGTGATGTCAATAACTAAGAGAATTGTGACTTGAGTAGGAATATAGTTTCGGTTACAGACAGAAAAACACACAATCTCCATTATAATAAGATTATGCTGAGTTTAATAGTCTTGAAGTCAGAATTTTCCTTTTGCCCGACTAGTTGCCTAACCAAGGTTAAAGAGCCCAGTCTGTCTTATAATTTGCCCATGGCTTTAGGGAACATAATTGAATTAGATTAATGTATTAACTGTATTTAGTGATTCAAATAATTGTCATGCGCCAGCATCATACGAGCATCCATTCGTGTATATTCTATTATATCAGCGATACCGTTTCGTATATATATATATATATATATATATATATATATATATATATATATATATATATATATATATATATATACCAACCCCTCTGCATAAGTAGGATGAGGCACAATTTCTACAGCGGAATTTAACAGGTTTGAATTCAGAGTTTTCCTTTTACTCGATTGGTTGCCTAACCAAGATTAAGAGGGTCAGTCGGCATTACTATTTACCCATAACTGGGGGGGGGGTAGTTGAGCGAGATTGATGTATATATTCATCAACTCCTCCCCTACGAGTAGGATGTGGCACAAGTTCAATTTCTTAAGCGGAATTTAACAGACTTATATTTATAATTTATCTTCTTCTGGACTAGTTACCTAATAAGGTTTCAAATATTTCTATCCAATAATAACAATGTGTATGTTTATATGGTTTAAAGTAACTATACTTAATATAAATTACACCACGATGGAGACTCCCGCGCGAGGTTGCAAGTATGGGGCCTCCAGAGATGATAGACCGCGCTATTCATTAGTAATGGATCTGCGAGACTATCTTGCTAATCATTACACCAGGATGGGACAACCAAGTTTTCTTAAGGGTGTTAGCGGCCTAGGGAATATAAATAGCCTAGTCCCGGATTTGAACTCTGGGCATTGTGTTCATTTGATAACCGTTACATGAAGTGTGCCTTGTTATTTATAAAACATATCGATTTATATTTAGTTATTTACTAAGCTTAGCTTAGATGTAGCACAATGCCAGAAGTATGGGGCACCCAGTGAGAATCGAACTCACTGGTCTGCTAATCTAGCTTGCTAACCATTAAACCACATCAGTTGATTTATCTATAAGTTGATATACTTCATACATATCACCAGAATCAGTGCATTTTGCCTTTTCAGCCTAGACTAAAATATTGTGTAGGTTTTTGTATTTCTAAAGACTAATTTACTTTCTACATAGAATCGGTTACACCAGCCAATGTAGGACGAATAAAAACGGTATTGGTTTTAGTTTCCCATCCACACCGACCCTCCACCCTCGCTTCTTGCACCAGCCTCACCATCCCTGCAACACTCTACTCCGAACTGCAAATACAACTCCTCCGCTTACAACCGCCACCGTCACCTCCACCTCAAATCACATTTCTGCAAGGGCAAACCAATTATTATTATCGATTACCCCCTCCCTCCCTCCCCTCCCCTCACTCCCTCTCTCTCCCTCTCTCTCTCTCTCTCTCTCCTCTCTCTCTCTCTCTCATCTATAGAGATCTCAGCTTTACTCTCCCCCTCCCCTTCCTCTCTCTGGAGTGAAATGTGAAGGGGATTGTCATAGGAAACATAAAAATAAAACCGAAGCCAAGAAAAGAGAAGAAATAAAATATTTTAAGACTAAAATTTGATTTTGTCTCTTCGACGTTAAGACAAATGGCGTATAGCGCAAAAAAGTGGATGCAAAACGTGGAATTGTGTTGTCTTCTTTCGTTCCGTCCTGTCTTGTTTCGTTCCGTCCTGTTTACTTCTGCCTCTTTCCAGTTGCAACCCATAACCGTCGCCCGCTTACTTTTTACGTTTTTTTTTCTTTTTTCATCTCGTTCAAAAATTCTTATTCCGTTTTAGATTCGCTTTATTATTATTATTATTATTATTATTATTATTATTATTATTATTATTATTCCTCGCTCATATTTCAAACGTGGTTTGTTTTTTTTTCTTTCTGTTTTTGTATTTCTTTTTCATTTGTTTTACTTGTTAGGGCTTTGTTCGATATTTTCTTTGTATTTTCTTAAAATATTTTCAATCTCAGTTTACGAAGGAGCTGTAATCTTAATACTAGCAGACCTATGGATATACCACAGTATACTAATTTAATTATTACAACGTTTGGTATGATTATTTTAGAACTATTGCAAAATAATTCAATATGTAAAAATTATAACAACCTTGATTTAACTCACTCGCTCATTTTTCTTTCTTTCATTTTTTTTCATCTTTTCATTATGTTCGATTGAAACAGATTAGCATTATTGCTCCTGTATTGCTCCCGCGTGGTCATCCCCTCTCTCTATCTTTCCCCTACTCTCTTTATTCCTTTATATTATATTATATTTTTCTGTGTGGCATGTCGTTTTTCTTCCCTTTCTTTCTTTATGATAAAAAAGTAATGGTCCATTATTTAGCTTTGGTGACGACATTCATAAGAAATAAAGATTACACGGATAAGAAAACTAGGATTTACATTTTTTGCATTTCAGCTTTTCCGTGTACGTCCATGTGTTGCCATTTTTTCTGGCTGCTGTAATTAGTCTTTCTTTGCTCTTTTTAGTGTATTCTTCGAGTGCTTGAATTGTTGCATCTACACTCTCTTCAATACTGACGAGACCTCTTGCTCCTTCTTTTCTTGACACTTATAGACTATATCGTCTCTAGACTATTAAGATTATTCTCCTTACGAGTTTATCACATACATTTTTTCACAGTAGTCTGAAAACAGGAAAACTCTTCAGGTCTCCAGGACTTTGCTAAGTATCCTGGTCGATTTTAGTAATTCTGCAGTTTGAATGATCTCGATTCTTCCTCTCCTGTTCACAGAGTCTCTTTTCCAGGTCATTGGACATTGTTCCAGGATGCCTGACCTGGTATTACCTCCGCTTTTATGTACCACCGTATTTAATTATTATTATTATTATTATTATTATTATTTTGCTTACAGTCAAGTTACGTTGAAAGCACCAGTCCCCCTCTAAATTATCGAAGTTATCACTAATTAGGACTGAGCCTATTCTAGTAGTGACCATCTCAAGCGAAGTTTAACAGGTTTGAATTAAGAGTTTTCTTTCTCCTAGACTTATTGCCTTACCAAGTCTTTCGTAGTATTTACCCATAGCTGGAGGGAGTATAATTGTATTCATACCTTTCACAAGGGTATTAGCTATATCTAAACTGTAGCTTCGTCCAGGATTTGAACTCGGGTCGATGAGGCCATTTCCTACGACTTTAACCATTACACCACGCGCCTCCGACTGACCATTTAAGCAACATCCGGTACTGTTACTAACCATACATAAATAACTTGATTCGGCATTAAATGACATGTAAAGGGTTGATATGCCGCAAAACAAAAACCACCCACCCAACCAACCAACCAACCAACAACAGCTTTTTCAGCTCTCTAGCTAGGTCCTGGTATTGGTTCAGCTTTCGCCTTCTTTCATCCTCATTCTGAAAAGAAGCCAATAATGCTGTGAGAAGAAACATCCTCTTTTAGTTTCGCTACTAAATCCTCTTTAATCTCTTTAGGTGATAATCTCTTGATAACAACATGGCAGACGACGGCACGATAGGCGATTTTCTCAGAGTTTACCATTTCAATATTCTGGAACAGTAAAAGGAAACAGATGTGAAGATTCTGTGGAATCATTTAGAGCATTGGTTCTCAACCCAAAGCCATATGGCCCATCGAGGACCAAATAACATTAATTTCTGAGTATTTTCTTTTCCCAGAATTACGATTTTGGCTACAACTAAGGGAAGTTTGACAACAATGATCAAGGAAAATAATAATTCCTATGTGTGTGTAGCCATTGAAGATTCATTAAAATGTGTGACAATAATAACAAACGGTCAGGTTTTTTTCCACTGATTTTTTTCTGCACTGCACACACATACACACACACACACACACACATATATATATATATATATATATATATATATATATATTATATATATATATTTATATTAATAAGTCATCCACATACACGTGTTTCAGCGTTTTACGCCTCTTCAGTGTAGCTAGACACAACTATCTTTGGCTAGGGTTGAACTCAGACTGACCGTATGGCAGCCGGATCTCTTATCCCCTTGTCCATTGACAGCTGTAACGGGGACTTGTGTTTTTAAACTATTAAGTACATAGGTTTGTTTATGTATTTTGCAGTCACAGAGAGGTCAAATTTCCGGGGAAACGATCATTGCTTATATGCTTAGTAGTGAGAATTAATTTAAATTACCAATTAGAGAGCTCATACCAAATTTATGGGAGCATGGGTGTGTGTGTATGTGTGTGTGGGCATTCACATGAATTTAGTGAAGAATAAAAGCAAGCATTGATCATGATACAAGTGTAAAGAATTTACACATACATAACTAGGTATAGATACAGACACGCCCATATGACACACACATACTTATAGTATGCATACACACACATGAAAAGGGATTATGAGGGGTCAAAAATTGTGACTAGAATTCCCTTCAGGATAAAGCAATAATATGATTAATATAAACTAATTTCTAATAATACTATAGAAACAGGTTGCAAATAATATCACTATAGAAATATCTTTGAATTATTCTATTATAGTAATCTAGAGTAAGAATAATCAAATTTCAGGAAATACCATATATGTAACTCACAGATGAATATGTGAATGTGTGTTTCCATCAATGAAGTAGAGAGAGGGATATATATATATATATATATATATATATATATATATATATATATATATATATATATTATGTAGAGAAATGGAAGTGAATCCGACGGTATGTAGTATAGTAAGAAACGCGCATACACACAAAACACCTCGAAAAATGCTCAATGTCATTTTCGACACACACACACACACACTCACATTCACACACACACACACACACACACACACACACACACACACACACACACCATAAAAGAAGAATATTTGACGTCATATTTCAAAC
The DNA here is from genome assembly GCA_023376005.1 of Doryteuthis pealeii. Classification (NCBI taxonomy): domain Eukaryota; kingdom Metazoa; phylum Mollusca; class Cephalopoda; order Myopsida; family Loliginidae; genus Doryteuthis; species Doryteuthis pealeii. Next base: position 40,696,121 of record CM042165.1, on the reverse strand, counting down.
CGTCTACCTTTCCAGCGTTCTTCTTCAAATTTCAAATTTTGAACAGATTGTTAAACAAGGACTATCGCAGTTTTTCTCATTATTCTGTGATAACTTTTTTTTTTACTCTTCCTTATATCACAAAAGACCTGAAGAAGATCTACTTAATAGATCGAAACACTGCAGCGTCGGCTAATAAACTTACCACTCATTTTTATTTAAACCTGTGTTTTTTCAAATGTTCTCACTATAATACACACACACACACACACACACACACGCACACATATATATATATATATATCATATGGGTGCTATATTTATAAGTAAACAGTGCTCAATATCATGGATAGAGCATTTATATCTAAGTTAAGGTAGCGTGGACAAGGAGTCTATGCCTATGCGATCTTCTGGACTGAATATCATATAGGCAAGAAACTATCTGTTACCATGTCCCGTTGATTCCATGTTCACTGTACATTAACTTGATATATATATATATATATATATATATTATATATATATATATAGAGAGAGAGAGAGAGAGAAAGAGAGAGAGTGGTATATATCAAGGTAGACAGTGCTTGATATCTGGATAAGGGCATTTGTATTTAAGTTAGCTAGGACATGAAGTCAACACCTAGTTACTGACAGTTTCACGCCTATGCAGATTTGGTGCTTTGAAGACCGCATAGGCGTGCAACTGTCAGTAACCAGATGTTGACTCCATGTCCACGCTACCTTAACTAATATTATATTTACAGACACACACACATACACATACATAAATTATATATATATAATATAATATATATATATATATATATATATATATAAATATATATATATATTTCAATATATATATATATATATATATATGTATGTATATATATAAGTATATATATATATATATATATATATATATATATATATATATATATATATATATATATATATATATATATATATATATATATATTGAAATCTTTTTATCTATCTTTACCCCCTCTCTGTCTATAAATATATATATATAGAAGAGAGAGAGTGTGTGTTAGAGAGAGAGAGAGAGAGAGCGAGAGTGAGAGAGAGAGCGAGAGGAGAGAGAGAGAGAGAGAGAGAGAGAGAGAGAGAGAGACAGTCAAACAGACAGATAGATAATTGTGTGTGCGTGTGTTTCGTATATTGAAGGGGGTGGTTAAGAAACGAAAAAGAATTTAAGAGAAAATAATCGAATGATATAATGATACTTTAATTGGCAAATCAGGTTTTTTTTAAATTACATATAATAAAGATCCCCAATGATGCATCAGTATAAATAGATGTACATCCGTGTCTCTCTAAAAACGCGCGTACACTGTCTATATGGGCATAGCAGGCCTCTCTATTGTTGATATATATGCGCATGCGCGCGACGAATTATTGATTATGGAACAATGTGAGGAAGGTATTGTAAGATCAAAGT
>CM042165.1:40677180-40687180 GCA_023376005.1 Doryteuthis pealeii | reverse complement strand
GAAGAGAAGAAAAATTTCGAAGATGGGAAAAAGAAAAAAGATGGGAAAAAAAAAAAACAACGAAAAAAAAAAGAGAAAGAAAATACTATAAAAAATACTATAAAAAAACAGGAAATTAAAATAATTTGTGAATGAAGAATATTAAAAGAATAAAAAAAAGTATAGATTGTATTTTTAATTGGGCATCACGAGAGATACCGATGGCTAGTAAGTTTAGATATTACGTTACATACTCAAGAAAGGGTTGCTAAACGAGAACCAGAAAAAAATATGTCAGGGCTGCTTGCTGCTTATATTACTGATAAAATAAAATTAAAAAAAAAGGACATCGGGTTTGAGATGAACAGAAGCAATGAACGGGTGATATACCTCGGAAATATGTTGATTAAAACTTCCAACTGGGTACATCGTTTTAACCCTTGAAATCCAGGTAACAGTGAATTGAATATGTTCTTATTTTCAAATATTTAGTCTTGATATATTATTACTGTAAGCAAAAATTGAAGTGGACTATTAAAAAGGATAATTTTCAGCTCAGAAACATTCAAAGTAGAGAAGTTCCAACATGTAGTTTATGTGGAAAAGTATATATATATATATATATATATATATATATATATATATATATATACCGAAACTGCCTCACTGCTTAGGTCACAATACCTCAGAAATTGTGTAAGTTTATCAATGAGTATTTAATTTATAGTCATAATTATTAATACATAGAACAATAAATCTTATTTATTTATGATAAAAAAACAGGAAATGGTCTTACTCGAACACGAGTTGACAGCCAACACACACTGTAACCATTCACTTAATATTGCTAAAAGTAAAAAGTAAGTATTATTAACTGAGTGGCCTAATGTAGGTATTATATAATATGAATAAACAAGGTATTTAGACGTTGATTTTATATAGTTTGAAGATTTAACCAACGTTAAACGTTTCGTTTTTTATATCAAACCATCATTAAGGCATTGTCAATTTAAAATGTATCTTCTGTATAAAATTTGATTCATTCAAAAGCACCATTGGATTTATTTCCATTTTCCATATATATATATATATATATATATATATATATATATATATATATATATATATATATATATATTGCTTGGATTTTCAGCGTATACAATTGAAGATCATCAGCGTTAAACTGACTACGGAATGAAATAACCCAATAACGGTTGACATCCAATCAAACAACTAACAAACCAAACAACCGACCAAGCTTCATATGAAATATTCTTTTTGTAGTCATCAACATAATATATATAAATATGGATATGCATCGATTTATCTATCGGGCAAAATCGATTGAAAAACATATCTCTATGTCCCTACTGTTCATTGATTGGCTGTTGCTCGTCCCAGTGGTATGCCACTAGCTCTGTTTCTTGGTCTGAAGAAACAGACCCAATTCACTAATGCCTAATTCCTAGGGATCTGTCTCCAAAGCACTACATCCCCAAGTAAGATAGGGTAATTGATTGACTTACGGATTTATTGATTTTAACGGAATGTCAACCTGTTAGGGTTATTTTAGGTTTGTTTAGATTTCTTTTCTTCGTCGGATTTTTAATGAGAGCCTTCCCCGCAGAAGAACAACAGTAATACTATTCAACCAATAACTGGGGAATGGGGGTTTCCTACCTCTCCCAAGAGTATTAGTCCGAAATTGAACGAAATAGCGCAACATTAAGTTCGAACTCCCTTACTACGATATCGCAGCCCAGCACATTAGCCAGTACGCCACATGGACTCCTCCAAATAGATAGATAGATAGATAGATAGATAGAATCTAACAGAAATAAAGAAATCGAATCCTTAGATAGATAAATAGATAGATAGATAGATAAATAAAAAAAGTAAAGTCGTCTGATGGCCTAATGTCGGTATCAGTCAAACAGTGAGAGGGTATATCCCCTTTTCACTAGCACTAGACCAAGGAGACAGTCTTTTAGCGTCTGAGGTGAAACGTTACACCTACCATCAGCGTCTCACTTTATCACACAGATGTTTGTGCTACTCATACGTTAGGTTGCCGAGGGCCGGTAACAAACGAGGAACCTTGCGGTTCCCAGACTGACGCACTACCGACTGAGCTAAACTGGCTCATCTTACAGAACGAAGAAAGAAAGAAGGAAAGAAAGAAAGAAAACAAGGAAGAAATAAATAGATTTCTCGGATAGATAGAGATAGATAGACAGACAGAGAAAAAGAGAGAGAGAGATAGAAAGAGAGATGGATTCTCACAGAAAGAAAGAAAAAGAAAGAAAGATAGGAAGAAAAAAGAAATAGAATTCTCAGATAGATAAGATAAATAGAGTGAGAGAGAGAGAGAGGGGGTGAGAGAGATTCTCAGAGAAAGAAAGACACACAGAAAATAAAAGAAAGAAATGGAATTCTCAGATAGATAGATAGATAGATAGATAGAAAAGTAAGAGAGGGGGAATTTTAATAGAAAAAAAAACAAAGAAAGAAATAGATTTCTCAGATAGATAGATAGATAGATAGATAACCTTCTACAAAAACGACATCAGGTACATTTTCGCGGTTCGCTTCCATGCTGGCATTCCTTTTGATTGTACGTCGACTAATCGATCTGTGATTTTAAACATTCAATCGGTTCCCGGGAGACAGGGGTCTAATCAATAACCCCGTAATCTGAAATACGTCTCTCACTGTAGATTTCCGTCATTTCTTTCCGTCGTGAGAAATAGAAATTGGGCGAAATGCCAAACCTGATATCAATGACGTAAGTCGGGTAGTGTCACAATATGTGCTTCCATACATGAACCTAGAGATGTATAGTGGTTAGAATTAAAAGATGTGCTACCATACATAAAGACCAGTAACGTATAGTGGTTATTTTCATCGTATCTGCTACCATACATGCGTATGGTGACTATGTTCACAGTGCGTGCTAACGTACATAAGATATAGCTATGGGAGACCCATCGTGGTGCAATGGTTATCAATTAAATTTCGCAGATCCCTTAAAACTGAATAGCGAGTTCGATCCTCGCCGGCTATCCTGTATTTACGACATTGTGTCACATTCTACCACAGCGAACAGATTGGGTAAATCATCATCATCATGTCGAGCCAGCAGCACGGATATCCATGACAATCTCTCGCCAACCGTCCCTATCATTCATATCCTGGGAGGTAAATGCGTTTTTTAAAACGTACTTTTTATTTGTGGTCTCTGAGTATAACAGATAGCTAGATAGATTGACTGGTAACATTTCAGAAAAATAAAGAAAAATAGAGAGAATTGACAGACAGAATTGACAGACCGACAGACAGACAGACAGATGAGTACACACATAGATAGATAGATAGATAGATAGATAGATAGATAAAAAGGTTGATATAATCTCACTGAAAGAAAGAAAGAAAGAAAGAAAGAAAGTAAGAATAGATAGATAGATAGATAGATAGATAATATAATCTCACAGAAAGAAAGAAAGAAAGAAAAAAAGAAAGAAAAGAGAGAGAAAAAGAAAGAAAGAAACATAGAGGAAAGAAATAATATTTAATACACAGATAGATACAAACGGACAGAGATAGATAGATAGATAGATAGATAGATTTGAACATACTAAGATATATTGATAGATAGGTATATATATATATATATACATATGTATATATATATACATATATATATATATATATATATAGAGAGAGAGAGAGAGAGAGAGGGGAGAGAGAGGGGAGAGGGAGAGAAGGAGAGAGCGAGTCACAGAAAGAAAGGAATAGAGAGAATCGCAGAAAGAAAGGGAAGAGAAGAAAAGAATGGTAATTGATAGATAGATAGATTTGAACATACTGAGATAGATAGATAGATAGATAGATAGATAGATTCTGATAGAAATACTGAGGTTGATATGTAGACTATAAACTAATAGCTACCAGAATGGCATAGAACATTTGAATTCTAAGCAATGAAAGATGAAGATAGATTGCGACTAGTACAGACCCCACATTTCTTGGCTGTTTTGAATTCCGGACATGGATGGCCACTACTTCCCAATGTCAAGTCTCTCTTGGCAAATATTTGATAAGTCAACAGTTAACGCCTAAGTTTGTGGACAAACAAGCAGTCTATATAACGATGTAAGTAACTCCAAACTCTACACAAGACACGTACTGTTTACGCACGGCCCCTCCCCCGCTCGCTGTTTGAAGGGCCGTAATTATAATCAATAAAAGAAGAGAGAACGCTTCCAAGGACCCTTTTAAGGAGATTGAACGAATGGGGGGGGGTGAGCAGGAGGAAGAATTGAAACAATTCAGATAATTGCGTAGCTGATCCCCTCTCCCCCCAAAAGATGAGCCAGAATGGATAAAATTTGGTAGATTGTGCGGTCTCTCGGAGCCAGGCTATTACCCTCAGATAACAATTGAATCAAGAATGCCAAATGAAACCGACTAGATCGATAAGAGGTATAATACTTTGGAGAGTCCTGGAGAACTGGACAGGGTTGCTGTCAGTCAGGCCACCAGCGAGATATGTACGTATTTATTCAACCCGCTCGCCACGGACATTATGTGAGGATCGAACTCGCTTTTCAATAGTAATGACTTTGTGAGACTAGCTTGTTAACCTTCAAGACGCTCAACCAGCGAGTATTGTATATCACCAGAAAAATCATCAAGGCAAGCCGAGAGCACCGATTCCCTGACTCTCTCTCTCTCTCTCTCTCTCTCTCTCTCTCTCTCTCTCTCTCTCTCTCTCTCTCTCTCTCTCGCAATCCGTCCCTATCTGTCATCACTCTTGGCATGTTCTGGGTATGACGTTAAACTGCATCTAATGGTGAGGTTTCAATTCTGAAGCTCTGGGGAATGTAGAGTACCCCTTCATCGCCATTACTCCCAGGTCCACTATGATCCGGAGTTATAGTACCTGTTAGGGTCCCATATATGAGTTAAATAGAAAAAATGTGTTTATTAACCAAATTGAGTATCCATCAAGAATGAATTTATTTCAAAACTTTGTCGGCATTAAATGACCCACTGAGATTGATATGCTGTAAAATAAAACAAACTTAATTGTACGACCGTTATCATCTTGCAACACCCTCTGCTTAAACAATGAAACCGTCCAAAATGAAATGCAAAAATGTAAATCCTAATTATCTGGTGTTGCTTGTCCGTCAAATTTTTATTTCTTATTAGTGTCATCATTTCAGCTAAATAATGGGCCATTCCGTTTTTATTATAAATAAAGAAAGGGAAAGAAAAAGGACATGCTACCCAGGAAAAATAATAAGAAAGGAAGAAAGAAAGAAAATTGGGGAAATATAGAGAAAGTGGTGAGCGTGTGAAAGCGATAACGCTAATCTGTTTCAATGGAACAATGAAAATATGAAAAGAAGGAAGGAAAGAAAGAAAGAAATGGTTGAATGTTAAATCCAGTTTATTATACATTTTGTCAAGGTAGTGGGAGAGGATTGTATGTTGAACTCAATAGCAATAGCTCTTACGTAAACATATGAAATGCTGTAATAATTGAATGGCCATACTGTGGTATATCCAAAGGTGCTGCTAGTTGTCACTGTTTTTCCTTCTCTCTTTTTTTGTACTGATTTTCCTTTCATCTCCATTCGAAATAATTCATTCCCTCCTACTACTACTACTCCTACTCCTCCTGCTCTTCTTCTTCTTCTTCTTCTTCTTCTTCTTCTTCTTCTTCTTCTTCTTGGCTTCTTCTTTCTTTTTTTTTTCTTGTCCTGGTCATCTGCTTCTGATATTGTTGCCTTTATTCGGACTGAATAGACATTTCTCTCTATAAATAATCACAGATTAAAGACACAATCCTGATCTTATTTTGAAACCATCTGCTTGGTTCTCGCGCGTTACTCTCTCCTTTCATTTTATAGTCTTTTTTTTATTATTATTATTATTATTATTATTATTATTATTATTATTATTATTATTATTATTCCTTCCATTCAATTCCCTATTGACGTGTTGGCTCGATTTTTGTCATTCTTGTTCGTATTTCGTCATTCGTTCCTTCATACTCTCCTTCGCAAATCTTTTTTTTTTTCATTTAATTATTTTTCTTTTACCCTTCTCTCAATAATCTATCATGTCAGACATATTTTTTTCTGATTCTCTTTCTTCGTTTCATTACTCATTCCCTGGCATCTTGTCTTTTTTTTTTCATTTATTGTTTTTTCATTCTCAGTTTCTTCAGCCTTAGTATTTTCTATGCTATAATATTCTTTCTTTCTTTCATCCTTCATTCATTACTTTTCTTATTACTTATTTACTTCCTTCTTTCTTCCTTCTTGTTTCATTCTTCACTCTAACTTTTCTCCACATTGTAATTTTCTTTCTTTCGTTTGTTCTTTCTTTCTTTTTTCATTCATTCTTTATTTATTCATTCATTTATTTTTTCTTTCTTCATTCATTCTCTATTCATTTATTCATTCATTCTTTCTTCATTCATCTTTATTTATTTATTCATTCTTTCTGTCTTCATTCATTCATTGTTAATATATGTCTTTCCTTTTTCTTCCTTCTTTCTTCTTTATTCCTTCTCGGTAACTTCACCCTCAGTTTTCTTCTCATCAATACATTATTTCTTTTTTTCTTTCTTTCTGTCTTTCCCTTTGTTCCTTCTTTCTTTCTTTCTTTCTTTTGCTCTTTCTGTCTTTATTCATTTTTTATTTGTTCATTCTTTCTCTCTTTTATTCTTTCTTTCGTCCCTCATTCATTACTTATCTATTTTGTTCTTTCTTTCTTTCTTTCTTTCTTTCTTTCTTTCTTCTTGCTTGTTTCTTTTTTCCTTCTCAGTTTCTTCGCTCTCTGTTCTCTTTTCATTTTAACTTTCTTTCTTTCTTTTTGTTCGTTCATTCTTTCTGCCTTTATTTATTCGTTTTTACTTACTTATTTGTTTATTCGTTCTTTCTTTCATTCTTTCCTTTTATCTTTATTCATTCTCTGTCCCTTTCTTTTTTCTTTCTTTTTTTACTTCCTTCCTGTCTCTTTATTTATTTATTTATTTATTCATTATTTATCTATTTATTCAGTCTGTCTTTCGTTCCGTCGCTTTTGATATATTTCTTTCTTTCTCCTTTTCTTTTCTTTTCCTTCATTCTTTTCTTTCTTTCTTTCTTTCTTCTTTCTTTCTTTCTTTCTCTCTTTCTCTTTATTCTTCCTTCCTTTATTTATTTTTTACCGTCTCTTTTCATGTCTTTCTTTTTTTTTCTCTCTCATTTTCTTTTTTCTTCCCTTCTTTCTTTTCTTTCTTTCTTTTCTTTCTTTCTTTCTTTCTTTCTTTCTTTCTTTCTTTCAATTTTACTGTCTCTTTTGATGTCTTTATTTATTTATTTCTTCTTTCTTCTTCCTTTCTTTCTTCTTCCTTTCTTTCATTTTTCTTTCTTTTCTTTTCTTTTCTTTCTTTCCTTCTTTTCTTTCCTTCTTTATTTCTCTTACTTATTTTCACATCTCTTCCACTTATTTTCCTCCGCACTCCTTGCCATTATCAATGACGCTACGTTCGGATTTACTTACGTAAAATATCAATTGGTCATTAATGTCTTTGTGTGCCATTGTATAAGATTTTTTTGAACATATGCGTCTCGGTTTAGGCATATAAAAGCGTTGACAAGTACCGCCAAAATTCTGGGCTGGCCTGCGCATGCGTACAGCTGTGTGTAGATCGCTGTATATACTGAGATCGTACGTGTCGGCGGAGACGGCTTTTGAAACAGCGATGAATGAATAGAGTAAAATTGAATTTAAAGACAACGCCATTGATTTACGGTCGGCCCCTTTGTGAAAGAAGCCCTGATATGGAAATATCTCAATAAACCTGAACCTGAATTAACCTTCTGTCACATTCGCAGCACCACTTTCAGGTAGACACGCACGAAAACACACACACACACACATATATATATACACACACACACACACATACCTATACATACACATATAGATACATAGATATAGTGAAAAGATAGATATTGAACAGACTGATATATATATATATATATATATATATATATATATATATATATATATATATATATATATTGTTGTATGGACATATGCTTCTTTGTCGGTATATCTGATATATATATATATATATATATATATATATATATATATATATATGGGAAAATTTAAAAAAATTTTTTTTGGTTTTGAAGCATGAAAAAATTTACATCAGAAAAAAAATGAAGAATATTGTGTTCTAAATCTCATTTATTTACCAATATTTCGAGGTGCGTTCCTCTTTATCAAAGGTTTGCGATAGACTGATTGTTATTTCCTTGTCTGTGATGTTTTTTGGGGTCAGGTGGTGTTCTGTCTAGTCTGGTGGTTGATTGACTTTGATTTTGTTCTCTGGGTTGCCTCCTGTTTCTATGGATTCTACTCTGAGTTGGAAGTGACTGGAGTTGGGGGTGAGGAATGAGGGTTTCATTATGGCTATATAAGTAAGTAGTGGACTGCTTTTTATGTGGTAGAAATAAGTTAAGAGAAATAGACAGACAGATAGACCGACAGTCAGATACAGACAGACAGATAAACAGGCAGAAACAGAGAGACACATACAGACAAATAGATAAACAGAGACATAGAGACAGATAGAAACATAAAACATACAGAAAGACAGATAGAGAGAATGAGAGAGGGAGAGAGAGACACACACAGAGACAGAAACAGAGGGAAATAGAAGAGAGAGAGAGAGAGGGAGAGACATACAGAGACAGACAGACAGACAGACAGACAGACAGAAAACAGAGAGAAAGAGGAAGAGGGGGAGAGAAAGAGGGGGAAGAGGGAGACAGTCTAACAATCACATGAATAAATAAATAAGGTTTATTATTGTATGTATTGATAATTTTGACTATAAATTAGATACGTATTGATAAACTTACGCAATTGAAGTAGTTTTTGTTACGGACAGACAAACACCGAGTCTACATTATAATAAGATTAAAATATGTCAAGCAAACACATATGAGATTGAAAACAGATATATAGTGGATTGAATTATCAACTTTGTTGTTAAAATGAAAGAAAAAAAAAAGAAAATTTATAGAGACAAACAGACAGAAAGAAGTATTGAGAGTGACAGACAAACAGAAATACACATAGAGAATTATCGAATTAAGCCCATAATGAATAAAGTGGTTAAAATTTCATTAAAATTAGACAATTCCCTGATTTTTGGTAAGTGTTTTAAAAATTAAAAAGAAAAAATCTATCTCCCTTAAATAAAGGGCACATACCTAGTTTAGATACATTTGTATTCCTTACAAATATGTTATTTGAAACATCCTACACTTCAGACGTTTAAAATTCATAACAAAATTTCCAATTGAATTAAAATAGGTCAATTGAATCAGAGGAAATACTTTTTGTTGCATCAATTCAAGGTGGACTTCTTGTTTTGATCTTTCTAGAACTGTAAAAAATAGGAACCAAACGTTGACTTATAAAGAATTTTTTTCCAAGTATTTTTTATAAGGTAAGCAATTATGCAATTAATTCCTTAATAAATAAAATACTAAAATTTCATTAAAGTAGGATGCTTCTCTGATTTTTAGTAATTATTTTAAAATTGGAAAAAAATTACTTCTGATCTGAGAGCATAAACTATTATCTGCGTTATTCGGACTATTGTCCTCATCTCCATTGTTATCTGTACAACGTTTCGGCCGATATGCCCTCCGGCCATCTTCGGGTATTACAACATCCTACACATCAGACGTTTAAAATGCATAACAAAATTTCTAATTGAATTAAAATAGGTCAATTGTATCAGAGAAAATTCTTTTTTGTTGCATCAATTCAAATACCTGAAGAAGACCGGAGGGTCGAAAGTTGTACAGATAACAATGAAGATGAGGACAATAGTCCGAATAACGCAGATAAGAGTAATCATCAAGCCTCATCTGAAACATTCAGAGAAATGAAAGATAAAAAGGAAGGAAAGAAAGAAGGATATAAGGAAAGTTGTGTA
>CM042165.1:40664680-40667180 GCA_023376005.1 Doryteuthis pealeii | reverse complement strand
TCAGGATTTACATTTATGCATTTCATCTTGGAAAATTTTGATAGTTTCATTTTAACCAGAGGGTGATCGCAAGATGATAACGGTTGTAAATAAGGGAACACGAGTATTGATATATAGACAAACAGAGAGAAAGAGATAGATAGATATTTTATTACCATTTTGAATTAATTTCCCTGTGGATAATTATTGTTAATTAAGTTCATCTGGTTAATGTGATGCTCCGTTGAAAACTGAGCGAAATGAAACTATTGCATGTACTACATATAAATAATACCCCCACACTGCGAGGGAAAAGGTATGTGTTAAAAACTTCCCTTTGGGTCCAATAATTAGACATAGCAATTTTGTAACTCTCAACCAAACTGTTCGGCCGATTTTTGTTCATATATATATATATATATATATATATATATATATATATATATATATATATAAGTAAAGAAATAACAAAAGACGTAGAGATTTAGCATTATAGTCTATTTCAGGGAGCTTAAAAAATTTAAAAATATAAAAAATAAAAATCTGTTTTCAAATGCCTTTAAAGTAATAAAGAATTAATCATTCGCATCTGATGAGTCGGGAGAGTTAGACACTTTGTCTAAGCTCCCTGAAATAGACTATAATGCTAAATCACTAAGTCTTTTGTTATTTCTTTACTCATATATTTGCTCTGTGACTCTAACATTAAGAGCACACATTGAGCTCTCAAACTGCGAACAGATATTCCCATGTTTTGATATAGATTTACCTTGTGCCAGTCACAAATTAAATTTGAATTCATACTTGTCCCTTTTTCTTGATTAGTTGGTCAAGTAGAAGGGAAATCTCTGAATTCTTATACTATTTCTGTCAGGCATACGATACATATGTGAGTGTTAACCCAGTCTCATCACAGCAAGAGTGTGAAAAAACAGCAGGCTTACTATCCATACAAAGATACAAGTGTATATGGCATGTGTTAACAGCACCCTCTTGTATGGAAGCGAAACCTGGACCCTGTACTGCCACCAAGAGTGGCGGCTAAATAGCTTATACCTTTGCTGCCTTAGACGTATTCTGGGCATCACCTGGATGGACGGGATCACTACCACAACAGTTCTAGAGAGAGCTCAACTTCCCAACTTGTGTTTTGTACTGAGACAACAAATATATATATATATATATATATATATATATATATATATATATGTGTGTGTGTGTGTGTGTGTGTGTGTGTGTGTGTTGTGTGTGTGTTGAGGCGGTTTTGAGATATGATATCTAAACAAAGTGTGTCCGTACGACTTATATTTTAACTACGGTCCATAATGATATTTGAAATCTTATTTAAAGACTGAATAATTCTAAACAGTATTTCATCGTTATCCCAATTTCATGGAACATTTTTCGGGTGAAAATGGATATATACTGCGATTGTAAACCCCACAAAATTATCGTTCAGTCGGAAATTGTACTTTATTATCTAAATTAGGACATTTTAAGTTCATTGCTCTGATAAAGATCTTTCTATGATGTGTCGTTTTTGTTTGTTTACTTTTATATAAATACGTAAGACCTAATAATGACAACATTCCTATATAAGTGTATAAGTGTTTCAGTCGTGTATAATCTCTTTCAGAATCTTCCATGGTATATATTTAAAAAACAACAACATTAAAACTGTCCAACTCGCGTATCTAGTAGCAAATGAGATACGCGTGATTTTTGTTACTGTAAGTTTTACATCTCGTTTGCTTTTTTAAAGCTCTTTCACTAATTCTGTTTGAACTGGCAGTGGAACTATAAATGCAGAAAGCACGGCCATCATAATGTAATCTGGAAAGTAAAGAAAAGAGAAGTGGATCAAATAGTAAATAAAGCGTAAATACTTAAATATTTTTTAAAATAACAAACAAAAAACACAAACAAACAACACAAAGTATTTTTATAAAAAAAGAAAAGAAAAGAAAAGAAATGAGTCACGTGACGTGGGAGGTGAAAATGAAATAGAAAACATCAAGCTGGAAAGACAAGCAACAGAAAAGACACGAGCGTGAGTGTGGAATGGAAGAGATTAAAATAAAGATGAGAAAACTCAAACGAAAGTGAAAGTAGAAAGTGAAAGTTGAAAGTGAAAGTGAAAGTAAAAATGCAAACGAAAAATCGGAGAAGGCAAAGACAGGAATCACGAAAAGAGACTTAAAGCGGGAATAAACAAACAAATAAATAAGTATCAAGATAAAATAAAAATCTTCGTGAAGAAACAACGAAAAAATTTGGGAAAACGTTTTGGGTGAAAAGTGAAAATTATTTCGAATGCGAGAAGGTGAGCGTGAGAAGAAGGAGGATGATGGGAAGGGTCTATCGAGTTGGATTTTGCAGGCTTCTGGGTCAGGGGGTTGAGCAAATAATTTGATTGTCCGAATGAAATTAGCAAAAAGTCTTCGTAGACTTTTTTTTTCTTCCTCTATTAACGCCTTGTCGTCACAGGCAATAAAATTAAATAATAAGATCTTCTGCAATG
>CM042165.1:40649680-40659680 GCA_023376005.1 Doryteuthis pealeii | reverse complement strand
TTATTAGTGTGTACCATAATAATATATATATATATAATATATATAATATATATATATATATATATATATATATATAACAATTAGGCCCAGTATTATTCAAATAATTCTGACACTTCTTCTTTTCAAACATTGAAAAATTTTCTTTTCGCGGTACAGAACATGAACGGTTAAATCTAAATCCATATTATTTTTAAACCAAGAATCGCTTTTAAAGATTTTAAAAAACATTCCGTTTTACGACGTGATCGTTTTCAAATTTCTTGTATCATCCGTTTTTGTTTTTTTTCTTTTTTTAAAAATCAAGACATGCTCAGGAGATGAGATGTTTACATATGGTTTTCTATTATTGTTTTATTTCACCCTTAAAATAGTTTATAATTAGTATCTGTATACGTAAACAAATACGGGACACGTGTCTGTATATAATAAATTTCCTCCATACAAATATATTTATATTTTTCAATTTATCTTCTCAACATATATCGGATTTATTTCCATGTTCTTTACTTACACACACACACACACACACACACACACACATATATATATATATATATATGTGTGTGTGTGTGTATATATATATCAGAGAGTAGCGCGAGCGTTCATATGCACTCTTAATTCTGTTGAGTATTATATATATATATATATATATAATATATATATATATATATTATATATATATATATATATATATATTATGTTGAACTACATTTACGTACGAATAAGGATACCGATTCTGTAATAGATTTAATATAAACCAATATATGTACCTCTCTTTCTCTCTTTCTTTCTCTCTGTTTATCTCTCTGTCTATCAATCCATCTATTTGTTAGTAAGTTTTAGTCTATGTTTTATTGTCATCTATATTATTTATTTGATATCCAGACAAAAGGAAATAGACATAAACGGAAAGGAAGAGAGACACACACAGAGAAAGGAAAAGAGAGAAAGCAGGAGGAAGCAGGAGAGAAAGAGTTAAAGAAAGGCACATATAACGGATGGAAGAGTGGAAAGAAACAAAAGGAGAAGAAAGAAAGAAAAGAGACAAAGAAAGTAAGAAAAGAAAGAAGATAAAAAAGGAGAACGAAAACGAATTAGGAAAGAAAAGACAGAAAGAATTATAGAAATAAGAGACAATGAAGTGGTATAATATATGGCAGCCGAAAAGGAAATAAAACAAATTAAAACTATGGAAGCCGAATTTGACAATAAAAACGGCAGTAAATAATAAAACAAAGAATAAAATGAAAATCAGAAAATAAAAGAAAAAACAGGAATAAACTTTGTGCTTCATTTTTTTTTATCAACGTAACCCCAAAATATTTTGATTTTTTTTTGTATTGGCATGATTTTTTAATCCAGATGTGACTCGATTTTAATTATTGACCAACAAACAATATTTAAAACAAAGATTATAAAATAAAATGTCAAATTCTTCGTCTTTTGTGCTATTCGAGGAATAAAAGACAAGAATTCTTCAAAAAACAAATTCCAATAATTCCTAAGAATCTGAAGGAAATGGACTGGATCAATCAATATATCACAAAATATCAGACATAGTCTTTGAATCTAAAAGTGTTTCACCCTTTTTCACAAGCACGAAATGAAAACAAGTGTAGACATGACCGTGTGGAAAGGTGATCCACTGGGAAGTGCCCAAGAGATTCAAAATTATAATTTGACCATGCCAAATAAGGATACATTCATAAACCAGAATATATCAAAGAATATGAGACCAAGAACATCCTCAGAGACTTTAAGAAAAACCAAAAGTTGATCACTAAATCCGAGCCAGATGACCAGATCTTATATTAATTAACAAGACGAAAACAACTTTTCATAAAAAAAATCTGCAGAACATGAAGGTGACGGTGATACCAATAGTAGTTAGTGCGCTTGGAACTGTCTGCAAAGACCAGGAAAAGAGAGTGGGAGTTCACAGGGAGAATCCAGACCACCCAGACGACAGCACTTTTAAAATCAGCTATAAGAGTCCTGGAGACCTGAGAAGACTTTCTGACTCTCAGTCTTTAGTGAGCCACCAGCTTATGGGGTTGTGAAAAACTCTCATGGAGAGAAGATAATGTACGCATTCAGTAAAAAAAAATAGAGAAAGGACGTTCCCTTATCTAACCAGGATTACAAACGATTGAGATTAAAGGTATATTTACAAACCAGAATCTGTAACTGACAAAGGAAAACATATTATACGATATTCCAGCAGATCACACTATACAGACAATAAAAACTGAATTTATCGTAAACAGGATCGTCCAAAAGCAGTTGATTCTATTCCAGCATGCACCACAGATTACAATAAAGCTATAACTGACAAAAATATGTGACCGTGTTATAAAATAAGAGAAGTAATTGTGAAATGTGTAGGTGATTCTAAGAAAAGTGCTTGAAATAGTCCCAGACCTTGCAAAAAACAAAAAACAAACCTGGATCAAGTATTAAGCCACGTCAAAATATGAATATTTCAAAGAACAGCTTAAGAAATAATACTTATATATTTTATACTAATAAAAATAGACCCATCTTAAGATTAATTTGTGTCATGATTTCTAACAGAAAAAATACTTTTGAATACTATTGGACATAAAACTAAAAAATTTCAAATAATAATAATAATCATAATAATAATAATGGAAATTTCAATATTATAATGAGCACTATACGTCAAATAATACCAAGAAATGTGCTACCCACTTTACCGCACAGATCAAATTACCCAAGTTATGCTAGTGATTCGCTGGGTTGGCGGGGACCTTGGTTTCAGCAAAACTTGGCTGTAATAAATCTTGAAGTCAGCAGGTGTACTTAATCTAGTGTTGGCATTTTTTCTGTCACGTTCTTTAATAGACTTGGTTACGCCGATTGAGTTTTAAAATCCCTTTCAAATATAAACTTCCCTGTTTACAGTGTCACCTGTCAATCAAGCAGTCAAATTTTCTGCGATTTTATTTTGCCCATGTTTTTAAAAAATCGAAAGCTTTTTTATTATATCACAAATTAACAATAATGTAACTACAAGAATTATTATTACAGAATATATAATTAGAGGAGACCATATCAGAAATATCAAAATCGTATAATGACGCTACTGAATTTAATCATATTGATAATGATATTAATAGTAAATATAATTATGGTTACTAATATCATTTATGTTATTAGTCGACTAAGATTTCTTACAATAATAGTAATAAGAATAACGTTCCGAATAGTGATAATAATGTCAGCTATAGTAACTTTACGGCTACTACTGCTAGTAATAATAATAACATTAATGTTGTTGAGATGCCGAAGAGGACGACGAAGAAGAGTGAGACAAAGGCGTCGAAAGAGGGTTGTAATATCAACTGCAAGGAGAAGAATATGGGGTCAAAATAGTTCTCGGGGCAGAAGAAGAAGGGCAAGAATAAGAGCAAGGTGTCATTTAAGGAGGAGGCCATCATTATTTATTGTCTTGATTATAATAAACATGACACAAGAACATCCATTATTGGTGTTTGTGGCATATTCCCCTGGGTTACCAACCAACGAAGCAAACCAATAGCCGGGTTTTAATTAAAATCCTTATTTGGATTATGTGAATTATTCGGACTATTGTCCTCATTTTTATTGTTATCTGTACAACGTTTCGGTTGATGTGCCCTCCAACCTTCTTCAGGTATTTCTTGTCGGACTCGGGAACCTTCTTGAACTCGGGAACCTTCTTTTCGAACTCGGGAACTAATACTAATAATCTAGCTTCATCTAAAAAATTCAGAGAAATAAAATCCTTATATTAACTAGGAAAAGTATCCACTTACTGGTCACAAGTATTTAAGTTATAATGTAATGAAATATCATATTAAACAAGAAAGACTAATGAAACTAAATAAGAACGAATATGAAAATTTTACAATTATTTTAAAGTTATTTTAATTGAGTAATTTAAATTAATTTCTAAGTAATTTATTTGATTTCTATATAAAATTATGTATAGGATTGCTTTTAATACGTTTGAGAATAACATGATAGTATTAGAAATCTGTAACAGCAAATAATTATTTAATAAATGGAGTTTTCTTAAAACCATAATGCAAATTATTCCCACCATATACTATGTAAATCTTGATGTCTTAGAGATATATAACACATATATCGGGATTTTAAATGCATTAATAATATTGGCAGTTTTGCGGTAAATCTAACTTAGCTAAAGGGACCGTAGTTAATAAATAAGATGCTAATTTAAGATTAAATAATGACTATTTCATAATCGTTGAGAATATGACTTCAATATGACGTAGTTTCGGTTTGTGACAGACAGTTACATAATCTCCATTATAATAAGAGATATCTATGATATTGGATATTTTCCATAATTTATTACATTGATTCGAGTGCTTTCATGGCATTTTTCAGAAGACCTTGGCTGCAGTATCTAGACCTTGTGTTGTGCCCAGACCAGGGCTACAATGTCTAGATCTCGTATTGTGCCCAGACCAGGACTCCAATGTCTAGATCTCGTATTGTGCCCAGTCCAGGACTCCAATATCTAGATGTCGTATTGTGCCCAGACCAGGGCTCCAATGTCTGTAGCTCCAATGTCTAGATATGTGCCCAGACCAGGACCCAATGTCTTGATCTCGTATTGTGCCCAGACCAGGACTCCAATGTCTAGATCTCGTATTGTGCCAGACCAGGACTCCAATGTCTAGATCTCGTATTGTGCCCAGATCAGGGCTCCAATGTCTATATCTGGTATTATGCCCAGACCAGGACTCCAGTGTCTAGACATGGAAATTGGAGTGTAATTGTGAGATTGGAGGGCATACAAAGAAAAGTGACAAAACAAATGAGAAAAGTAAAAGAGTTACTGAGAGAGATTAGAAAACTAGAATTAACTATTTTACTAGACATAAGAATGGGAGATGATCTAATTGAAACTTTGAAAATAATAAATGGAATTTCTAATTATGGTATACTTAGTTAATATTTCTGCTCTAATTGAACATTTTCTCCCAAAGCAGATTTCAAAAACTAAGACTATTAACCAATAGAATTTTTGCTAATGGAGTAATATAATCTACATAAGCAGATTTTATCATCAATAATAAAAAAATTTAAGATTAATTTTGATGATTTCAGAAAAAATGGTAAGACGAATAATTTAAGGATGATTTTTTTTTGGAAATATCGGATGAATTACTCAACAAAATTAGATTTATAGAGTGTCCTTCTTTACTCGAGTACATAGGTATAGAAAAACTAGCGGTTCTGATATGTGTTAATACTGAAAGTGTCCTGAAAATATATATGTTGATGTGTTAATCCAAAGGTTTTCCAACACTTTTTTGCTTGGGGCTTTGAGGTAAATCGTCATTTATTCACCATGTGAGCGGTTTCAGATAATCAAGAGTAAAACTTCTAATAATTAATTTAACCAAAACCTGATCAATACCATTACTTTTTATAATCAAAAGAAATTATATTGATAATACTATATATTATAATAATGCATAAAAAATTAATAACATTGTTTATCATATTAATCCATATAAACATTACAAATACCATGACATATGATTCACATAATCACAATTACTAATACCAATAAGTATTATAATTAGTAAATACTGTTAATAATATTAACTATTGGGATATTCATAATGATCCAATGTAATATACTAATGCAATATGCTAATGAATATTTATGTAAGTAATAATACCAATGGGGAATATATTAAAAGTATTTTTCTGTGCCTTGGATTTTAGACCCAATTCTAGGTACAGTTATACCTTGACTTACAAGTGCCCTAACGTACAAGTTTTTCGAGTTACGAGCTGTCACTTGGTCGATTTTTTGCTTTGTGTTAAAAAGCAAAAAAATTTAAGGTTCAGATACGATTATGGTAACAAGTTTATTATTAATAAAAATCACATTTTTGTGATCCGAATTTTTTCTGGAAATTTGGCCAAGGCAGTTAATATTCTAAGAATAAAAATGCCTCTGTCAACTGATTAATATGAAAAAGCTCAGAATAATATTTCAATTTTGAATGTTGCTGATTTACTTCATTGACAAGAAAGATCTTTATATATGGTTGGTAATTTTCTTTGTTTTCATTGTGAGCAAATAATATATATAAATTGATTTTAGGACAGTTGCAAACTATCATAAATGCCTTCATTTATGATATGCCATATATAATTTGGATGATATGGTAACAAGTTCTTTATATCAACTATATTCAAGGTTTCAATATTGTTTATAAATACAAATAAATATTAGAACATATTACAGCACATGATTCATTACTTTCTATTTTATTATGTTGTATACAATACAGTACTATTTTTTAGTACTTCTTACTTAAAAAATGCAACAAAAAGAATTAGGGTGTATTTTGGGGCGGGGAAGAGCTGGAACGGATTAAATGATTTTAATTTTATTTCAATGGAGAAAATTGATTTGATATACAAGGAGATTGAGTTACGAGCAGAACTAATAAAAATGTCTCCTTCAGAACCCGAACTAGAACTCTCCAATTCCAAGTTCATCTCCCGCTCCCGCGAACCGAACTGACCAAGCAGGTGACCGAAAAGGCCAAAGCCAAGGAAATTCAGAATTAAAGTTATTTTTAATTTCTACTCTATTTAATGTAACATTAGGCGTATATCATATATTAATAACCATAGAAGATGGAAACAGTAAGAAAAATTTATATAAATAAGGTCTAATATCTCGGGCACCAAATTCTATATTCCCATTACACAAGTAATCAATTTTTATAAAAAACGATTCGATTATATTAAGGATTCTATTCCTATAGATTTCTTCCAATTCGCTTAGTCCTGAACATAATCGATATATAATCGTAAAAAAGATGTTTAATATAAGTAAAAATCAATGTTCGTATTCGTAGAAAACAACACATAATTATTTTTTTAAATGTCTCAATACATGACCACCTACAAAATAATTTGAGGTTGGATATCTATACCAATTTCATAAAAGTGGTATACACACATATACTCGCACATACGTATATATATACATACATATATATGCATACATATATATATATATATACACATACATATACATACATACATACACGTACATATATATATATACATATATATACATACGTACATATATTATACATATATATACATATATATACATACAAACGTACATATATATACATATATATATACATACATACATATATATACACATATATACACATACATACGTACATATATACATATGCACATATATACACATGCATACGTACATATCTATACATATATATATATACATATATATATATACATATATATACACATACATACATATATATACACATATATACACATACATCCGTACATATATATGCATATATATACACATACATACATATATATACATATATATACACGTACATGATGTATATATACATATATAATCATACATATATGCATATATATACATATACATATATATACATATGAATAAATATATATAGACAGATATAGACATACATATACATATACAGACACATATATACATATATATAATATACATATATATACATATACACATATATACACATACATGCATATATATAAACATACATACATATATTTGAAATTTACCACTGAAAACGGTCTAAACCAGTATAATAACGTGCTCTACGCACAAGAATGCAGAGCAATATCCCGATATTTCAAGTAGGAAATGACACAATGCAAACTCATCTCCAGCTTTGAATTTCACATAATAAGTCTTCATCAGGTGTGTGGATACAAACTTACCTCTAGATTGTTCACGTATAACTCTGAGTCGTTATTTATTTTTCCTTGTGTTATTTCATAGTTGAAATATCGAATATATGTGTAAATATATATATATTATCACATATGCACTTATATTTATATATACCTTTATATGTTTTTATTTATACATACATTTATATTTTACATACATGTTTATATTTATACATATTATATTTATACATCCATTTATATTTATGTATACAATCAAATATACCCTGTATATCAAGATTTTTGTACAAATAAATTTGAAAGATTCACATTGTATTTACTTATCTTTATGTCCATGTACTCATATCTCTCTTTCTCTCTTCTCTCCCTCTCTCTCTCTCTCTCTCTCTCTCTCTCTCTCTCTCTGTATATATATATATATATATATATATATATATATATATATATATAATAAGGATGCTGTTTTTTAACGAAATTTGTTTGAATATATATTTTTTCTATTATAATCAACCTTATACAGATAAATCAAATTTTTTCGTCAAATAACCTATATATATCTACCTACCCCTCCGCACGAAGAGGATGCGACACAAGGTCAAATTCTTAAGCGGAGTTCAACAGGTTTGAATTCAGAGTTTTCCTTCTCCTAGACTGGTTGCCTAACCAAGGTTAAAGAGCCGAGTCTGCCCTACTATTTATCCATAGCTGGAGGGAGAATAGGATTCATACCTTTCCCAAGGATATTACCGCTAAGTGAAATGCAATTACATGAAATAACCTATAAGGAGTTAACATGCCGTTAGAAGAAAAAAAAACAAGACAGTGTACTTTCATTCAAGATAGCCAAATGATCTATTAAGAAACAGTCTTCCAAAGTTTAGAGAAAAGCCGGCAATCCATTGAGCATCGAAGAAGAAAAGCCCATTTGCCTCGGTCAAATTGGTTACGAGCTAATCAATACATCAACTCTCTTTTTTGGCCGGCAAATAAACAGAGGAGTAAAACCACGCGTTGATAAACGTTAAACGACGAGAGAGAAAGAGGGCGACCGGAAATTGCACTGCAAAATGGACGATGTGTAGTTGGAATTAAAATATGCAATTGTCTTTAGTTGCATCATTTGAAACGATGTTCCTTTCAACTGCCTAGGGGACATTTTTTAACACTTGCATATTTTGCGCCAATCACTGCGCTTTTCTTTCCTTTTTCTTTCCTTCTTTCCTTCTTTCTTTCGTTCTCGTTATTTGTGCTGTATTTCTCTCGGTACATTCTCACTAGGGCTGCTTGGTTAGATTTTTACGGCATGTCAACCAATTGGTCATTTTATTCCGAAGATATTTTGTTTTATTTATTCTTGACTCAATTTTGTTTTAACTCAATTTTTTTTCTTAAACCCTATTTAAAAAAAATATTGTTCTATTTAACCTATAAATGGGACCATAACACGCACAACTGCTCCGAGTTTGAGTGGACCTGGGAGTAATGGTGATGAAGGTGTCCCGCATTCCCCAATCTCCAGAAGTGGACCATCACCATCAGATAGATATTATCGTCATACCCAGGACAATAATACCCTCAGCCATCGCCTTCTAGCACATGTATGATAAAAAGGGCTGTGGCTTGCCATAAGAGCAATAGGGTTGGGACAATTATATAATTGCTAGGGCTTGACGTGACCAGCCGATTTATCGGAGGAAGCCTCTCCACCCGCCAATCTAGCCTAAGTAAGGACCAAAGTGAAATGTTGCAAGTCATCGACTGTTCAACCACCTGGGTTCCATCCTTAAACATCACGGGTCTCTACCCATGGTCAACAGCCCGACCCCTTATACATGTAGCACCACGTCCAACAGGGCAAATAATTTAAGATTGAAGCTGATGAACCTTCTGAATATACCATGGATATTCCACAGTATGATAATTTGATTATTACAGCGTTTGATATGTTTACTTAAGAGATATTGAAGTAGTCCAATATGTAAAAAGTATAATAATCTTGATTTAACTCTCTCTCACTCTTTTTTCTTTCTTTCCTTATTTTCATCTTTTCATTATGTTCGATTGAAACAGACTAGCATTATTGTTTATGCCTACTCACCCTACTCTCTATATATTTCCCCCATTTCTTTCTTTCTTATTATATTTTTCTGTGTAGCATGTTCTTTTCTTCCCTTTCTTTCTTTTATAATGAAAATGGAATGGTCTATTATTTAGC
>CM042165.1:40627180-40644680 GCA_023376005.1 Doryteuthis pealeii | reverse complement strand
GAGAGAGATTTCAAAAAGTAGAATAAAGAACATAGATTAAAAGCAAGTAAAGAAGAAAGAAAGAAAGAAAAAGAGAAAGAAGGAAAAGAGAAAATTGAACGAAAGAAAGATAGAGAGAAAAAGCAAGAAATAGAAAACGACGAAATACAAAAAAAGAACAGGGAGTGTGTGCTCATGCCTTTGAAAAGGCATGGTTACGCTCTTCAGTTTTTCAAGTATAGCAGCTCTTTTAAATGATAAGCAATATTTTTTTGCTTTGTCAAGACCTTCTCCTCCGTTAACAACAGACAATCAAAAAATAAGTAGGGCACTTAGCATGGGGTAGTACTTAGAGAGTGAGACAATCAGATCATTTGGAATTCGATTCTCACCGGGGGGCGCACTATTGTTCTGGCTGTGTGCCAAGCAAAGCTTAGTAAACAACTACTCTTCATGAGCAAATGAATACATAAATTAAGACAAGCAAGAGTTTAGCAAAATGATGTTTATTAAACTTGATATGGCAGGTGCAGGTTTCCACAAGTGAACGTCACTTATGAGATCGTCCTTGTTTCTCCAGCAGTGCCCAGGATTTATTGTGCGTCTTACTTGGATGGTTTGTGTGGAACAACTACAATTGCTTTTTTATCGTGTTAGTAGAACTGACTACCCAGTGTCGCCTGGGTAGAGGGGGAATTATAAAACGTTAGTCTCGCAGATCCATTGATTGTGTTGGTATATATATATATATATATATATAAAGATAAATCTAATGGGTCAGATAAACCTACTAAAGTTTCGCTTAATGCTCTTCGAGGCTAAGATCCGACTCTACTTAGGTATTGAGCCCTTTTTACTGATTAGCTTTAGTTTTCTTGCGATTTTGTATGAAATATATATATATATATATATATATATATATATATATATATATAAATTTTTTTCTTTTGGCCAAATATTGTATCAATAGATTATTTTTGGTTGGTACGATTATCTTGGTCTTTTCTTTTTTTCAAAATTTTTTTTTCTCCCCGGGTAATGTTTGGTAGTATATCTTTACAATCAAACTATTTGCTGTTTTTTTTCTCACCGTGAGGATTTACCAACAAGTTTGGTATATTAAATTATATATATATATATATATATATATATATATATATATATATATATATATATATATAACGCGTGGAGTACTCTTTCGTTGTCATTATTACCAAATCTACTCTGATCTGGGGTGGTAATTCCAGTTAGAGTCCGATCTATGGGTCAAATAGTTTTTAAAAATGAGTTAAAATGTGTTTTTTTTTAAAATTGAAATCTCAACAAAGAATGTATGAATAAAACAAGTCTTCGGCATAAAATAACCCAAGGGTTGACATGCCGTAAAATCCAACCGACCGACCGACCGACCGACCAAACCATCTATGGGACAAATAGATCTTTTTAGAAATTATTCATATTTGATAGGAACCTGTAGCGAAAAATGGCGGCAGCCCAAGAAGCGGGGCAAAAGCATTGAGACAAAGACAGCTTCGAATTGGCCAGGTAGTGTAATGGTTACGCATGCGCAGAGAGTCAGGACGCTGCCGGCGAACGCGGGTAAAATAGGAAAGAATCTAATCCATTTAAAGAGAGTCGGAGAATAACGGGTGATGCACAGTGGACGAAAATGGATTAAACCTGTCTCTGCTTTATTCAACTGCGATGCACTCTCTCTAACCTTTTCTTTCTTTCTTTCTTTTTCTCTTTCTTTTCTCTTTCTTTCTTTCTTTCTTTATTTTACATTTCCTCTACTTTCTTTCACTCGCTCGCTTGTTCTTTCGTTCGTTTGATTGTTCATTTGTTTGTCTTTTTTTATCCTGTTTTATTTTTTCTGAGAAAACATCATCACTTTTATTTTCCGCGTTATTCACCTTCCTATTTCTTTCACATATTCTATTATTGTTCCTTCTACATGGGGTATTTTAATAATATAATATAATATAATTTCATATATATATATATTATATATATATATATATATGTATCGTAAAAAATACTATCTATATATATACATAAAAATATATTATATATATAAAGATTGTATATATATATAAATGAATATATATATATATATATATATATATATATATATATATATATATTATATATATATTATTAGAGAGAGAGAGAGAGAGAAAGAGAGAGAAATATAGGACAATCATATGAGCTTTATATTTAACTAATGTAAATTAAAAAGTGTTGAAAAAATTATATGTATTTACGATCAAAAGTATTTCTTTCTTATCTATCTATCTATCCCTACATATACATATATATATATTGTGTGTGAGAGAGAGAGAGAGAGAGTGGGTGAGTGGGTGTGTATGTGTGTGTGTGTGAGAGAGAGAGAGTGAGAGAGAGAGGAGAGAGGAAGAAGAAAGAGAGATAGGTTACTATATTTTCTTTCTTCTTTCTTCTTACTTTCTTTCATTCTCTTTTCTCTTTCTTTTGCGTCTATTCAATGTTTTCATACTCTTTATTTCACATAAATCAAAAGAACAAAGAAATATATAGATATATAAGTTTTATCTGTAATATTTTTCAGTCTCTCTCTCTCTCTCTCTCTCTCTCTCTCTCTCTCTCTCTCTCTCTCTCTCTCTCTCTCTCTCTCTCTCTCTCTTAATTTCTAAATTTAAATTGGATATAAGACTTTTATCTGGTAATGTTTTTCTTTCACTCTTTCTTTCTTCATTTCAAAATTCACTATCACCCTTTCGTTCTACGTTGCTTTCTACTATTTTTGAAAAGTATCACTTCATGTCTGTCTGTCTGTCTGTCTGTCTCTCTCTCTCTCTCTCACTTAGCATAAACTTCTCTTCTTTTTCATTCGTTCTCTTCCCCACTTTCTCGTTACCGCTTTTTCTTCCTTCTTCATTGCCATACCTTATTGAATATCTCTGTCTCTCTTCCTAGGTCTCTATCCTCTCTCTCTCTCTCTCTCTCTCTCTCTCTCTCTCTTCTCTCTCTCTCTCTCTCTCTATCTATCTATCTCTTTCTCTCCCCTCTCTCTCTCTCTTTCTCTCTCTCTCTCTATCTATCTATCTCTTTCTCTCCCCTCTCTCTCTCTCTATCTATCTCTCTCTCTCTCCTTTTTATTACATCTTTCTTTCTCTCCAATTCCTAGGCCACCACTCTTTCTCGATCTATCTATCTATCTATCTAACTATCACTCTCTCCACCCCCTCTCTCTCTCTCTGTCTATCTATCTCTCTCATTTTTTATTGCATCTTTCTTTCTCACCAATTCTTTGTACTTAGCCAAGCATTCTTTAGGCATTCGAAGATCTGTTTTTGTCTCTTTTGAATATTTTATCGATATTCCATACCCCATAACCAAAAACTAAATCTAATACCTTGCTGCACGCCGCCCATCATTATTACTCCACACTCTAATCTATCCACCAAACCCCCACACCCAACCCACCAATTCCCATATCTATATTGCGCATGCGTACTTTCATAATTTCAATTAAAACTCTTCCTAAATTTAGACTTCTTTATATCTCTCTTTAACTCTTTTAAGAAACATTTTCCTCATTAATCTAACCAATTCAGTCGGACGGACACGAAAAACAAAAAATAATTTTTTTTAAAAGTAAGAAAGAAAAGAAAGAATGAAAAAAGAAAAACGAAATATCTTGAACTGTATGGACTCATTTTAAAAGCATTGTTCCTAAATAGATTTCGACTATTTCTCGCCGTAAGTCGTATTAATGCAAATATGCTAGCTTGTTTAGATATTCTTATTCTTCTTCTTCTTCTTCTTTTCTTCTTCTTCTTCTCTGGTTTTCTTTTCCTATTTTCTTTTCTCCTCATTCTTCTCTGTTTTTCTTCTCATTTCCCAGTTTAATTCTTCTCTGATTTTCTTCTTCTCCTCATTCTTCTCTGGTTTCTTGTTCTTGTTCTTCTTGTTCTTCTTGTTCTTGTTCTTGTTCTTGTTCTTCTTTTTCTTC
Source organism: Doryteuthis pealeii (assembly GCA_023376005.1). Lineage (NCBI taxonomy): Eukaryota > Metazoa > Mollusca > Cephalopoda > Myopsida > Loliginidae > Doryteuthis > Doryteuthis pealeii. Next base: position 40,640,707 of record CM042165.1, on the reverse strand, counting down.
TTCTTCTTCTTCTTCTTCTTCTTCTTCTTCTTCTTCTTCTTCTTCTCTTCTTCTTCTTCTTCTTCTTCTTCTTCTTCTTCTTCTTCTTCTTCTTCTTCTTCTTCTTCTTCTTCTTCTTCTTCTTCTTCTTCTTTTCTTCTTCTTCTTCTTCTCTGGTTTCTTCTTCTTCTTCTTCTTCTTCTTCTTCTTCTTCTCTTTTCTTCTTTCTTCTTCTTCTTCTTCCTTTTTTTCTTCTTCTTTTTTCTTCTTTTTTTTCTCTTCTTCTTCTTTTGTTTTCTTCTTCTATGGGTTCTTCTTCTCTCTGGTTTCTTCTTCTTCTTCTTCTTCTTCTTCTTCTTCCTTTGTTTTCCTCATTTATGGTCTTCTTCTTCTTCTTCTTCTTCTTCTTCTTCTTCTTCTTCTTCTTCTTCTTCTTCTTCTTCTTCTTCTTCTTCTCTGCTTTTTCTTCTTCTTCTTTTGTTTTCTTCTTCTTTCTTCTTCTTCTATGGGTTCTTCTTCTTCTTCTTCTTTTCTTCTTCTTTCTATGGTTTTCTTCTTCTCTTTATATTCATTAAAATTTACTAATTTGCTTGGAATAACAAAGTTTGTAGAGTGAAGAGGATAAGAAATTTTGCAATGTAATGAGGATAAAATAAAATTTGTAACGTGACGGAGTGAAAACTTCCATAATGGATAAGGATAAAAAAGTTCGTAATGCGATCAGCATAAAATAGTGTGTAACGTGATAATAATAATATAATAATAATAAAATAATAATAATAATAATAAAAACTAGTGTGTAATGTGATGCATATAAAAATGTAACGTGATTAGGATAAAAAGTTTGTAATGTGATTCACGTAAAAAATGTAACATTATGAGGATAAAAATTGTAACATGATGAATATATAAAAAATTGGTAATGTGATTGGGGTAAAAAAAAAAGATTGTAACGTTATGAGTAAGAATGTTTGTAATCTGATGAGAATTAAAATTTTGTAACGCGATAAGGAAAACAAAAAAATTGTAATGCGATGAGGGTAATAAAATTTGTAATGTGATAGTGATAAAAGAAGTTTGTAGCAAGCGTGATAATATATATATATATATATATATATATATATATATATATATATATATATATATATATATATATATATATGTGTGTGTGTGTGTGTATGTATGTCATTATATATCTATCTATCTATCTATATCTATCTATCTATCTATCTATCTCTATATATATATATATATATATATATATATATATATTTGTGAATAAAAAGGCCTTAAATACCAGGGGTATCGTGATTATGGACTATTTCCACTCGGGGGTATCTGAGGCCGATCGAGCTTCGTCAGACCACGTTTTTATTTTATATATATATATATATAATAGCTTCAACTTCAGTGTATTTACCCCATGTCTATGAAAAAAACCTCTCCTTATGCTGTGAGTGGCACCCGAACATCGTACCAAACCTCACTGACCCAGCATCAATTTTAATTTTTTGGGTGGATAATTAACATCATTTTGGAAATGACCGTGGAATTTGATTACGCTGAAGACAGCTTGGCTAATTGGAAGGACAGTCATTATTTTTGTTGACAATTAATTTGGCAATGATCTTGTGAGTTCTTCCTGGATTGCATAAAACATTTAAATCAATTAACAAATACAATATTCCACCCAAAACATCATCTAATCAGTTCGAAGTAATTATTATTACAGCGAACCCTACTGTCTTTTTGTCGACTCTCCAGGAAAAAAGGAAGTTTATTCTGACTTAGGAAGCTAAAAAGAATTTCTAAAATATTTCAGTCTTTAACTCTTTGCCTATCGAATTTTCTTGATATTTTTTCCTGTATATGGGATATTTTAAAGTTCAATATCTATTCTCCTTAGAACTTATTCCATTTAAATAAAGTCCTATTGTTATTGTAATCTGAGTCCTTCTGCTCAATTGTAATGAACTAAACACCAGTTTTTGTACTTTTCTTGGGTGTGTTTGGAGAGTCGCTGTGAGTGGCGTAAATCTTTCGCTACCAAATTTACCCCACTGCCATACTAAATTTTCTTGAATTTTTTTACCTGTATGATGGGATATTTCAAAGTTCATCATCTATTCTCCTCTGAATTCATTCTCTTCAAATAAAGTCCTATTATTATTGAAATCTGAGCCCCCTGCACAACTATAATGATTTAACCATTAGTTTTTATACTTTGCTTTCGCCGTGTTGGGAGAGCCGCTGTGAGCGGTTGGAGTATACCAAGAGTTAATGACGTCATAGGAATAGTCTCTTTTTGTTCTTATTTTTCTTGGTATTTTTTCTTTTATGATAAGATATTTAAAAATTCACTATCTATTCACCTCAGAACTCATTCTATTCAAATAAAGTCCTATTATTATTGAAATCTGAGTCCTCCTGCTCAGTTATAATGAATTAACCATCAATGTTTGTACTTTGCGTTCGCAGTGTTGGGAGAGCTGCTGTGAGCGGTTTAAAGGGGACAAAGAGTTAAGGATGTCATGGGAATAGTCTCTCTTTGTTGTTACAGTTTATCAATTCTTTATAATTATCTATCGCTTTATATTTGAAACCAAATGTATTTATCGATCTCTGCATATATTGATTTTACTCTGTATTACATACGCTGACAAAAAAACATTCATACACGTATACACATACATACGACTGTCATACATGAATGGCTTTATTGTTAGACATCAATATGCATCCCAAAATAGAGATATAGCCGATAACTCTATGCTTTACCTATCAGGTTTAATCTATTGATCAATCGTCAATCAATCTATCTGTTTGTTCGATCCCCCTCCCCCCTACACACACACGCGCGCGTCTCTCTTTCTTCGTGGTCTCTCTTCTCAAGAATAGAGTGAAAGACTAACTCGATAGCACCGATCACTATACCAGTACCATAATTTGACGAGTATCTTTTGCTTGAGGAAAATGTTTTTAAAAAAATAAAGAGGTTAGTTGATTGGCTGGTTGTTTGGTTAGATTTTATGGCATGTCAACCCTTGATGGGTTATTTCATGGCGAAGTTGTTTTTTTTATTCATCCGTACTGATGATCCAATTCTGAGGCTATGGGGTTGATTTATTTGATTTTACGGTATGTCAACCCTTGTTAGGTTAATTTGTGCCGAATATGTTTTGTTTTGTTTATTCTTATATATTCCTGGCACACTAATCTAAAAACGTACATGAGATTCTTATAGCTATATATATATATATATATATATATATATATATATATATATATATATATATATATATATATATATATATATAATATTTGAATATTAACAAAAGCCATCACATACCAAAGGCTCACAGGCTTTGCTTCACTAATAATTTATTTTTCTTTAAACAAATGAAGGCTCTGACGAAGGTTTGTTAAACAAACCGAAACACATGCGTTTTTTCAAATCAAGATGCTTTGAATAATCGAATAGATGAGAAACTGTTAGTAACCAATTGTCCTGATCCATGTCCATGCTATCCTAACTGGGATTTTTCGAAGCATCGGGCAAATGAATATAAAAAGTATTTTAAATTAGATACAATATATTCGTATCACTTCTAAATGGGATCGCAATGAGGGAGGTAAGCAAACCCGTTAAGCTTATGTTATTTGAATTTTCAATTTTAATACTATACACACACACACACACACACACACATATATATATATAATCCAAAACTTCGGAGAGGAAATCTTCCTTACGACATAGAAGTTTTTTTTTAAAGAGTCACAGTTTGCAAGAGCTCAATGTGTGCTCTTATGATCACAGTCACAGAGCAAAATTATATAAGTAAAACATATAACAGAAGAATTAGAAATTTTGCATTATAGCCTACTCCAGGAAGAGTCTAAGGTCCCCAGTCTGGTGATTCGTATGTGATGATTGGAGTCCTTAGACACTTGGTCTAAGCTTCCTGAAAAGAAGAATCTAAATCTTCTGTTATATTTTTTATTTATTGTTGTGATGTTAGTTCAACAGTAAAAAAAGAAGTCAAGTCGAGGTAGGGTAAAAAGAGACAAGTGTATTTACAATAAGGTACAAGAACGGCTAGCTTGCCGCTAAACAGTAACAGTACGGTAACAGTACGGTAACAGTACAACCTTTTCACTCGGTGTCTCACTATTTATAATGAGAACCGGTGTATATTCTCCACTGTATGAACGGCCGGTACAACACTTATATATATATATAATATATATATATATATATATATATATATATGTGTGTGTGTGTGTGTGTGTGTGTGTGTGTGTGTGTGTGTGTGTGACACCAACGTGAAGGGACTAGATCATTGCAAATAAAAAGAGAAAGAAACAGTTTTGAACGCAAAGAAAGTAATTTGACTTTAAGTCGCAAGCACTGATATAAATATAAAATAAAGGTCCAATAAATGAAATGAAAAATTACAACAAAAAAAAAAAGAAAAAGAAAAAGAATTCTCTAAAAATACAATAGAAATGCGAATTGATTGCAACCATGTTGAATGAATAGGCGAGGATTCTTCATTTTTTTTTCTTTTTTTCTTTTTGGAAAAAATCAAATCTCGCGAGAGCTTGCGCACTAGAACGCAAAGTCTCGTGAGACGCAGGTCAACAAACGCCATATATCTTTCCCGGAAGTATATCACTGAAGGCCTGTAGACTGACAACATTCGAATGTGGGTCACTGAAGATAGCTAATTGTCTAAGAGAATTTATTTCCACACAAGGCGTAACCTGAAGGAGACACATTTATGCACAAAACTGACAGAGAACAATAACTATTCAAACGAATCAGTTTTATATTGCCGTATCTCGACGGCACACAACAATTAATACAAATAAACAGTGGAACTTATATACACACACATATACACACTTACACACGCCCACTCACACCCTCATACACACACATACACACACACATATATATACATGTATATTGAATATCAAAATACAAGCTTGTAAATCGCATCTACCACTTTTACGTTTAAACGATCATCAGGAGACAATAAAAATTAAGCCTATTCCGAATTCATTGCATCTGTTATATTTTATAGCCTTCAGAAATAAAGTGTCCTATATCGTACAATCTCTCTCTCTCTCTCTCTCTCTCTCTATATATATTATTATATATATATTATATATATTTATATATATATATATAGATATAGATATAGATATAGATATAGATATATAGATATAGATATATGTGAAAATAAAATGGAAATTAATCCGACAGTGTGAATATGATATAATGAAAAAACAAAGGATGTTTACAAACGCATGGGCTCATCAGGAGAGAATGTGCAAACCGTTTCGGGGCCTTCCTCTCGACGGTTTAAAAAGCAACACCGGTCCTACCTCATTGATATGAGGAACCTCGCAATATATATATATATATGAATTCAAAGTATATGCATATCTTTTCGCATTATCATTATCATTATTATTATTAATATTGTTATGCGGGTTTATGGAGCTTGAGTGACAGCAAGTATCCTCAAGGTCCCCAGAACGCTTCTGAGTATGCTAGTCGATCTAAAAATGCTGTAGTTTAGATGGTATCGAATCTTCATCTGATTTCCAATTCCAGGCCTCTGGGGATCGTTACAAAACGAACCAATTACAATTGGTACACCTTCACCTTCATATTCCAAAGGTTTCTCAGTTCTCTGGCAAGGTCCACGCATTTATTTATCTTTTCACTTTCTTTCATTTTCACTCGATGTGGCCAGGACGGCAAAATCCACTATATGACAGGTTCTCTTCTTGTTAATCAATACTAGATCCGGTCTCTCGACCGGGATTAGTTGATCCGTCTGTACCTTGAAGTCCCAGAGGATTTTATGCGTCTCATTCTCCAGGACAGGTTCAGTGCATATAGCACTTAGTTGTATGGTGAAAATTGAATTTCTTGCACAATTCCCTGTGAATTACCTTTCCTACCGAGTCGTGCCTAGTCTTTTACTCTTTTTGTGCTAGTTTTCTGCATTTGTTATTATTATTATTATTATTATTATTATTATTATTATATTATTATTATTTAACTCATTTTGAGTTTTTCACATCAGCGTTAGCTGATGGCATTTCACTGGAGGCAGAGTGACAACATGTCTCCTCGGGTCCCCAGGACTCTTCTGAGCATTCTAGCCGATTGCAGCAGTGCAGTAGTCTGGATGGTCTCAATTCTTCCTCTGATTTCTTATTATTATTATTATTATTATTATTATTATTATTATTATTATTTATTATTATTATTCTTATAAATAGTGAGCCTCACATTTCAAATCAGCAAACAGTACCAACTTTGCGTTTTGATCATTTTATTCGAATGCTCGCTCCATTAATTAAATTAAACTAATTAAATTAATTACCATTAAATTAATATGAATTAAAATAGATTAATGAAAATTAAAACCACAATCAAAAGAAAAAAATGCATAATCGATTATAAAAGCAAATAAAACAAATATATGTACAAAAGGTATGAAGTCATTCCGAAATAAGACAACAAGTTTCCATCGAAAATGTTAAAGAGTAAACAAACAAGAAATAAATCGAGAACTACCTGAGGTAAAAAGATACAGGACGCATAGAGGACGCATAGAGAATACTACAAGAAAAAGTTCATTTCGGTGGCTTATTTGAAAATGTTATCACTTTAGGAAATACCTGAGATAAAAAAAAGGAAAATTCTGTGGTAAGATTCCGGGTTCGATACCGGTCACGGCCAACTAAGCGCATGAGTACCACAGTTTATGTAATATGAACTGTGCGATAAATTTGAGAGCTGATGGTAAGCGTTGGGCTCCACCTCAGAAAAAAAAACCTTGTCAAGCGCTATCGAAAAAGGGATAGACTACCTCACTTTCCGACAGATACCGAAAAGAGGCCTCTGGGTTTGATAAATATAATCCTTAAATACCGGACAGGTTAACGGTTATAAATTTATTTCAACCAAAAGATTCTCTTCTTTCATAATCCTTAGCATCCTCAGACCGGCCCACATACATACACACACACAACACACACACACACATACACACACACAGATATATATATATATATATATATATTATATATAATATATATAATATGATAAAAGCAAATAGAAAATATACCAAACGTGATATCAACAAACAACTATAACAAAACATACTCATATACATATATATATATATATATATGTATATATATATATATATATATATATGGAAGTATACATATATATACATATTGTTTTATTTTTTAAGAAAGTGAACATAAGTACATATAACGTACATACACTCTATACATGTATCTCACAATATATGTGTGTGTGTTTATAAATATATACATATATACGCAGACACAGAGTCATATGCATATATATAGATATATACCTATATATGTATACATGCATATATATGCAAACATAATCACACACACACACACACACACACACACACACACACACACATATATATATATATAATATATATACATATATATATATATATATATATATATACATATTTTTATTCTCTCATAATTCCCTTCATTATTTAATATCCAAAGCAATTGATAAAAGGCGCGAAATCAACTGCAATTAGATTTCAGCAGAGACGGAAGTTCTTGAAACGCTATGATGTCATCATTTGATGACGTAATTTCCGGCCTAAAATCACTCACTCTAGCTTCAGCGAATTCAAAATGCATATGCACACGTGCAGTTGAGGGTGCCTCTTTAGATGGGTTTAGGATAGCAACATCAACATTCTCCATCCGGAGATGACAATATACATTAGGTACACTTGATCCATTTGACACACACAAGCACACACACACACACACACGCACGCACGCACGCACGCACGCACTCTAACACACACACAAAACAAACACACACACACACACACATTTTTTATTTTTTAATATTTTAAGTCAAAGATTATATATATATATATATATATATATATATATATATATAATCTTTGACTTAGAATATTAGAAATAAAAAAGAATACCACAAAGAATACCTTCTCAAGGTTTTCCATTGACGATCCTTAATTAGGGAGTAAAATGACTTACTATATATATAATCAAAAGATCAAAATGGAATTATATATATATATATATTATATATATGTGTGTGTGTGTGTGTGTGTGTGTGTGTGTTGTGTGTGTGTGTGTTCGTGTGTGTTCGTGTGTGTCTGGGTTTGTGTGTTGGTTGGTTGGTTTGACTCGGGGATTTTACGGCATGTCAACTCTTGATGGGTTATTTATGCCGAAACATTTTATTCTATTCATATTGATAGGTATTGAATTTATTTTTTAAATCAATTATTTAAACTTTTTTCAAACTCATTTTTTTATTTAACCAATGACAGGGACCCTAACAACTACTACTACTACTACTATGATGTGTGTGTGTGTGTGTGTGTGTGTGTGTGTGTGTGTGTGTGTGTGCGTATACGTATGCGTGTTTGTGTGTGTGCTTTTAGAGGAGAGAAAGACTGTCTTACTATTAGGTATAGCATTTAGTGATCTTATATATATTTTGTTGAGTTGTATACAAATGACGTTAACGAGAGCTATAAATAGAATGGATAGATACATACATACATAAATACATGCATGTATATTTCATATAAATATAATATATATATATATAAATATAAATATACATATGAATATAAATATATATATAAATATGAAATATATATATAAATAAAATACATATTATATATAAAATAAAAATATATGTAATATAAATATATAAATATATATATATATATATAATATATATATATGTAATATATATATATAATATATATATATATAATTAATATATAAAAGAAAGCAAGAGAGCAAGAGAGAGAGAAAGAGAGAGAGAGAGAGAGAGAGAGAGAGAGAGAGAGAGAGAGAGAGAGAGAGAGAGAGAGATGGAAATGACCAGACTTGAATAGATAGATGGAAAAAAGGAACAGACTCATATAGATAGATAGATTGATATAAAAATAAAATTAAAAAAAAGAATGAATGAAAGAAAGAAAAAAGAAAAAAAGAAGGAAGCGAAGGGAATCATAGATAGATAGATAGATAGATAGATAGATAGATAGACTAAAACAAACTGGTTTGAAACAAATATAATGATATGAATATATAGGCGCAGAACGAGATCGATAGATTAAAGTGAATGGAGGTGATACGAAGCGACTAGGAACCTAATAGAAAGAGAAATGAACAAAAAAAAAAAGAAAAGACGAATGAAAATACAACAAAAAGCCAGGAGGGGGGCATGAAAACAAAAATAGAAGAAGAGGAGGAAAAAAATGGTTAAGATGGAATAGAGTATCACAATATAAGGAAGCGCAACTCTTGGTTCTGGTTAGAAAATCTCTGATCGATCCGTAGCTCGCCCGCTCAACAGAAGAGATTGAAGCGAAAGAAAGGAGGCGGGAGGAGATAATAGACAGAGAGAGAAAGAGAGAAATAGAAAGGGCGGGAGAGAGAAGAAAAAAGAGGGGGAGTGAAAGAATGAAAGAATCGGTAAAAACTAGTGAGAATCAAAGAATGGAATGCGGTGAAAGGCTTCGAAGATGTAGAGGCCGGGCACACGTCGGGGGACTGAGTCAGAATTTGTATTGAGCCCGATAGGGGAAATATATGTAAAACAATTAGATGTGCGGTTTTGTAGAGAAGAGAGAGAGAGAGAGAGAGAGAGAGAGAGAGAGAAGAGAGAGAGAGAGTGAGTGAGTGAGATTTTTTGGGAAAAATCTCAATTGAATGAAAACTGCGATGGTGAGAAAATATAGAAAATTTTACAGATGTATATATATATATATATATATATATATATATATATATATATATATATATATATGCATGTATGTATATCGAAACAGACATAGATATAATGAGTCATACGAAGTGATATGAAGATACGTAGATTGATATAGATAAATATATTGACAGATAGACAGATACATACATCATATGAAGTGATATCAGGATGAAGATATATATATATATATATATATATATATATATATTATATATATATATATAATAGAGAGTGAGAGAGAAAAGATGGATACAATTTCACTGAAAGTAAGAATGATAAATGAATGAATGAATGAAAGAGATTTATGAGATAGATAAATAGATATATGGATATATACATAAATAGATAGATATATAGATAGAATCTCACGGAAAAAAAAGAAAGAATATTGAGAGATAGATAGATAGATAGATAGATACAATCTCATAGAAAGAAAGAAAGAAAAAAGAAAATCGTTAATTAGATAGATAGATAGATAGATAGATAGATAAAGTGAATTGTATCATAGGTAGGACAGCGAGTAGGAATCGAACTAAGAACCAGTCCTATTGAAGCTGAGCTCTCTAAGCATCGCCCTGCGAGAAGCGGCATTACTATTATTTACCGGGTATAGCTTTTGTTCGACTCAAGGGCGCATAGTTAGAACCGAACTCACCACCCAGTCGTAATTGATCTTCTTCACTAGGCCACTGCGTCGACGGGCCCAAAGAGAAGATCTATCGATAATAATGTTTTGCGTACTGGGAATAATAATAATAATAATAATAATAATAATAATAATAATAAGAAGAAGAAGAAGAAGAAGAAGAAAAGAAGAAGAAGAAGAAGAATAATAAGAAGAAGAAGAAAGAAGAAGAAGAAGAAGAAGAAGAAGAAGAAGAAGAAGAAGAAGAAGGGAATAATAATAAAAACAACACAAAACAAGAACAAGAACAAGAACAAGACCAATAATAATAATAATAATAATAATAATAATAATAATAATAATAATAAGAAGAAGAAGAAGAAGAAGAAGAAGAAGAAGAAGAAGAAGAAGAAGGGAATAATAATAAAAACAAAACAAAAACAAGAACAAGAAGAACAGAAAAAGAAATAATAATAATAATAATAATAATAATAATAATAATAATAATAATAATAAGAAGAAGAAGAAGAAGAAGAAGAAGAAGAAGAAATAAAGCCTCGTCACGTATGAGGCAGATTGGGAGGAATGTGCAGTCGAATATAAGGAGTGATAATTTGATAACGTTGTGTGTTTTGAGGTAGATATTCAATTGACAGTTGCAGACACGCTTGGCGTGCAGCATAGAAAAAAATTGTTAAGGCGAGAATTCTGAAACAAGGAAAGAAAGAAAGAAATAGAGAGAAAGGAAAAAAAGAAAGAAAGGATGTGATGAGCTTTTAAAATCATGACATAAGAATTAAAGTCTTCCTCAACGGTTTAGTTAATTGCGCGAAAGAATTGTTTCATTTATAGTCAAATAGATAGACAGATAGACTGCGATATATAGATAGATGTGAATAAGCGGTTATATATATATATATATATATATACATATATACATATATACAGACATATATATATACATTATATACACATATATATACATATACACATAATAAACATATATATATACATATACATATACATATATACATATACACACATATATATACATATATACACATATATATATATACATTATATACACATATATATACCTATATAAATATACACATAAATAAACATATATATATATATATATATAAGTAAAGTCGACAGGGCGGCCTAAAGTCGGTATCAGCCAGTCAGCGAGGGAGTCTATCTCCTTTTCAATAGCGCTAGACCAAGGAGATTGTTTTAGCATCTGAGGTGGAGCGACACACCTACCATCAGCTCCTGACTTTACCGCACAGATCCCTGTGCTACTCATACGCTGAGTTGGCGAGGACCGGTATCGAACTAGGAACCTTGTGGTTTCTAGCCGAACGCTCTATATACACATACATATAGTGAGAGAGATGTAAATAACCTGCGATAGATAGATGTAAATAAATGGTGATATATATATATATATATATATATATATATATAGAGAGAGAGAGAGAGAGAGAGAGAGAGAGAGGGGGGAATTTTAACAAACTATGATAGAATAGATAGATAGATCGATAGATGTGAATAAACTATGATAGATAGATAGATAGATAGATAGATAGATAGATGTGAATAAACTATGATAGATAGATAGATAGATAGATGTGAATAAACTATGATAGATAGATCGATAGATGTGAATAAACTATGATAGATAGATAGATAGATGTGAATAAACTATGATAGATAGATAGATAAATAGATAGATGTGAATAAACTAGATAGATAGATAGATAGATAGATAGATAGATAGATAGATGTGAATAAACTATGATAGATAGATAGATCGATAGATGTGAATAAACTATGATATATAGATAGATAGATAGATAGATCGATAGATGTGAATAAACTATGATAGATAGATAGATAGATAGATAGATGTGAATAAACTATGATAGATAGATAGATAGGTAGATAGATAGATAGATCGATAGATGTGAATAAACTATGATAGAATAGATAGATAGATAGATAGATAGATAGATGAGAATGAGCTGTAATAGATACACAGAACGATATATATGAATAAACTAACTAGCTAATGGGTGTTTGTGTGTATGTGTGTAAGCATATGAAAAAATATTCAGAGGATGCATTTATTTATGAATGAATGAATAAATAAATATATCATCTGAATATCTGTTTCCTTTTTACATATTTCTTTATTTATATACCGTCGGATTTATTTCTATTTTTCTTAAATATATTCATCCATTTTATATATATATATATATATATATATATATATATATATATATATATATATATATATATATATATACTAGCAAATATATGCACCCTCCGGGTGCAAGTATTTAAGTTTAATGTAATAAAATATTATATTAAATTAGAAAGGCTAATGAAACTAAATACCGATAAAAAGATTTGAAACAGAGGGAGTATAATAAAAACTTACTCTTCCATCACTCTTGTCTTTCATTGTTATTTTTTCTAATTTATGTATTCAGTTAAAATAGGAAGTAAAGAATAAAATGACTTTTATTTTTTCTTGTTAATGGATTTCATTTAAGATTTATTGAAGAGATTTTTGATTATATTCATTAAAATAAAACCAAACAGTTAGAAATCAATAATACTAAGCACATATTTAATAAAATCACATTTTTAATATCAATATGCAAATTAGCCTTCCCGTTCACACTGTAAACTATTATTTGGTTGTATATATAAATATAATAGCATGTTGTCAGTATGTAGACATGGTTAACAGTATTAATAATGTAAAACAATTTTATCAATAATTGAGGTTTAAATAAAAATACAATCATGGAAAATGTGATGTCAATAACTAAGGGAATAGTGATATGAGTAGTAATATAGTTTCGGTTGCAGACAGAAAAGCACACAATCTCCATTATAATAAGATATATATATATATATATCACTCTGTTCAGATCTATCCATGAATATTTTTTCTATCCCTCTGTATTCATTTTTTGTTAAATCTATCTATCTATATACATATGTTCATGTGGAGGGACCTCCAAAATTCAAACGTAGGGGCTCAAAG
>CM042165.1:40619680-40622180 GCA_023376005.1 Doryteuthis pealeii | reverse complement strand
GACCAGTATCGAACCCGGAACCTTGCGATTCTTAGGCGGGTGCTCTACCGACTGAGTTAGACCGACCCCTAATGGTTGTCATTTAGATATCAATAATGTTTTCTTCAAAATATCTTCTAAATATAAATACGTGTTCCCCTCCGTGTGTAATGTCCTGTCGTCACCTCGAATAAATGATGGACCATTCCGTCTTGATTGTGAGCCAAAAAGGTGGGATTAAATAATCTGTGCTGTTAGGCTTTTAAAATAGGCTGGTTGCTTGATTTTAACGACATATCAACCCTTCCGGGGCTATTTCATGCTTAACGGTTAGGAAATAATATATATTGTGCATTTATATTCATTCTTTTTTAGTAATTGGTTTTAACAATGTGTTAGCACCATTGGGATCATGTTGTAAGGTATTGATTAAGTTCATGTCTATATTCTATGGTATAATTTCATTTCCCTCAAAATAGACAGAATGTCTTCCATGTTGACATTTTCAAATAGATCTTTCATATTGTTTGCATTAAAATAACGGTTTCTGGTGTGAGCAAAAAATCTGCATTCCATGAATAAGTGTTTAACAGTCAAAGGGGTTTGAAATGTTTCACACTGTGGTTGTTGTTCTTGTTTGAGCATATAGGAGTGCGTTAGTATTGTGTGACCAAGGCGTAATTGGGTGTTCTATTCTAGACTTTCTTAAAGCTGGTCTCCAGTCTCCCAAAGTGGGTTTGATTAGGAAGAGTTTATTGTGGATATTGTTATTCCAGCGTTATTGCCATTTTGTATGAAGGAATCTATTAATTTTAGGTTTCAAATTCAAAATAGATATTTTAAAATAAAAATTTTCCAGATATTTTTTATCGATGGGATAAGATTTACATATGTGTGTTAATCTTCTAATTCGACAGTTTTTTTTCATAAACGTCTTTAATCTGCTCCCTAAGTTAATAATGCAAATGATCAACATTTAATGCAAGAGTTGTTTGTTCTTATTTCTTTATGGATGTTGTTGATGTTTCTCTCTCTCTCTCTCTCTCTCTCTCTCTCTCTCTCTCTCTCTCTCTCTCTCTCTCTCTCTCTCTCTCTCTCTCTGTGTTACGTCATTTTTTTATCTGAATACGTAAAACAGGTTCGGATATCATAGCAGATAAATATATGGCATTAGATATACATATATAAGCATCTATACGAGTATCACACACACACACACACACACACACACACATATATATATATATATATATATATATATATATATATATATATTGAAATATGAGTCATTGAGCTTGTAGCTACCCGTGGCTTCCGGCAAGTCATGCATTATTAATGATAGCCACGTAGAAACCTGATAACAGCAAGAAATAGCATCGACTGACGTAGGATGGAAGTCGTTGCCAATGCAGATAGAAAATGAAGAAAATCTAGAGCACGTGGCATTAATAAGGAAAGTGAAAGTGAAAGTGAAAGTCATAGATAAATGTGGTGAAACCTATAGTATCAGTCACAGTGTTCCCTTAAGAGGGGCGTCACTTCGTGATTACAGTCATTGTGTTAGCTGTGCTAACTTATCTCTGGACAATCCTAATTACGTTCTACAATACACATGGAAGCAGGGTTCCGTGTATCTACATTGAAAAAAAATCGCATTTGCGCATTGTGAAGAGGAGTCTAGCAGATGTTTAACCACGATCATATTTTATGTGGTAGATGTATTATAAGTTCAATCGCACTTCTCTTATATTTTTTCTGTGTTGACTGTCCAATTACCCAATATATGTTTAGAATTATAGGGCTGCTATTCTCTCTCTCTCTCTCTCTCTCTCTCTCTCTCTCTCTCTCTCTCTCTCTCTCTCTTCTCTCTCTCTCTCTCTCTATATATATATATATATGTATATATATATATATATATATATATATAAGGTGTGTCATAAAAGTATCGAGATTGAAGCTTTATTTACCAAGATAGAAATGAACAATGAATGGATCCTTAGTTTGTTTCAAAATACATGGTGTGCCAAAAGTACAAAAAATCTCGATACTTTTTTGACACACCTATGTTTAAATCCACAGGTAGACAGCAATACTATTTTAAAGTAAATACACTGACTGAAGAAAATGACCAAATCTATAAACTAAAGTCAACACAAAAATAAAAAAGACAGAAGGCTACTCAAATAAAAGCAACCCAAACCCGCGCAAGTAAGTCTATATAAGATAAGAGCCCACCTATTTAGTCTTCTGAAGAATCCACTGGAGAGAGAAAAATATCTTCTACACTACATATATATATATATATATATATATATATATATATATATATATATATATGTGAGAGAGAGAGAGAGAGAGAGGATTGGAGTAAATCCAACAGAATGTAGTAAAGATTAGAGGAAGAAATGTGGACAAAGGAGCAACATTCAGACAAGTATATGTAGGTGATATATTTCGCCATGCATTGAGTTCGGCTTCATCAGTCGTTTATTTGATTATTAAAGCATCATACATGTGTTTT
>CM042165.1:40589680-40614680 GCA_023376005.1 Doryteuthis pealeii | reverse complement strand
AGCTGAATAAACCGAGAGAAATATGAAAAATCTAATATATAGATATATAGATAAGAATAAACTGAGAGATACATGAAAAGACTAATATATATATATATATATATATATACATATATCTGTATATATATATATATATATATATATATATATAGAGAGAGATAGATAGATAGATAGATAGATAGATAGAAAAAACTGAGATAGATTAAGTACCCTATAAGGAATTGATTTGTCTTCAAAGCAAATAAACCAAACTAAATACACACACACACACACACACACACACACACACAACACACACACACACACACACACAATATATATATATATATATATATATATATATTGCCTCCACTAATCCAACAGCGTACCTTTTGCCGCCTTCCACTCTAATACTCTCTTTCAAACGAATTCAGCTACCTAACTTGTCAATGATTATAAACGCCAAGAAGCCGCTTCCTCTTACAAACAAATCAATGTTCCTTTCACATTGTTAAAACACTCAGTCCCTCCGCGTGAACACTGCCAAAGTTAACATACAACATTCTATTAAAGCAGTCAAGCAGCAGAGTTTAGAAAGGGCTTCACGAGAGACTTTCTTCTTTCTTTTCTTTTTCTTTTTCTTTCTTTCTTTCTTTCTTTCTTTCTTTTTTCTTTTTTTTTTCATTTATTTATTTACATATGTCTGTTTATTGCGTGTGGAAATGTTATGTTGTTGTTGTTGTTGGTTTTTTTTCTATCTTTAAAGTCTACTTACTTTCTTACGAATCACGAAGTTTGGCTGATACACCTACAACCAGTTTGTTTTATCTTTGTTTGGGAAAGGTGGCTGGGCGTCTATCAATTTCACTAATGTAAACAAATCTAAATTGTTTCGATTAGCATTTCTACTTTCACTTTCACTTTCACTATTATTTCCATCCTGCATATTAAAATCAATCATTTTGTATATATAAGTTTAATGTAAGATTAACACTAGTTTTAAAAAGCATAATACACAATAGTATATATACATATATATGTATGTATATATGTATATATAATTAGTTCATGGGATTAGTTTAGGTCAGGTGGTAGACATATAGAGATGTTTACAGATTTTTCCTGCGTCATCTACCATATTACCCGACTAATCCCATAATTTCTTCATCTCTACTTCGACTGCCATACAAATGTTTTTTTCTATCTGTTTTGAACGTCACGTGCACCAACACTTTAAAACGTTAGAACACATCAAACTATATAGGCGCTTGATTGGCCACTTTTCACACATTCATATTTTTTTATTTTATAGTTACATATATATATATATATATATATATATATATATATATATATATATATATTCGTTTCTGTTTAGTTTATAATATAAAAATAATGTATGTTGTTGATATGTATCATTTCTGATTGATTTGAATTTCCACAATTCTATCTTCGACGTGCAGGTCAGCTGTAGATGTTTGAAGCTAAAATGTTTGTGTTCCTTTAAGAACATATTGTGCTTCTGTATCCATATTAAGTCTCTGTTTGTATGGGTACAATTTTAACATAATAGTTAATTTATAACGTGAGTTGTATTATGATATTTATTTAAATACTATCGGTATCCCTTTAAGGAGCTGATACGAAATAAGTCCATGTTTATGTGTGTAATTTGTATATTGATTTAATCTCTTGTTTTCTACGTGTATATACAGAAGAGCATTCGTATGCATTTGCTATTTTCATAAGCAACACTAGATAATCAGGATTTACATTTTTGCATTTCATCTTGGGTGATTTGGACGGTCAGAGTTTAAGCAGAAGGTGTTTCAAGATGATAACAGTTTTGCTTTTGATGGACACGAATATTAATATATAGATAATATCTGTCAATGATAGAGATTGGGTGTCTTTCTGCCTGTAATCAAAACTACGTCACAGCTTACGTCACAATACGTCACAGCTTACGTCACAATATTCTTAATGACTGCGCAAGTCTATTAATGAGTAGTTAATTTATAGTCAAAATCGTTAATACATAGAATAAAAACAACTCTGTGTTATATGCACTCAACATTTGAGTCAGCATTTTTTTAATTGTTTTTTACTCTCGCCCTTTCTTTTTCAGTAGCAAGAAGTTAACTAAAAAGTTTACAAATTAATAAATACTGACGATTTTGTGTAAAATTTATGAGCAAAATATTCAAAATAATTATTTAATTATTTAATTAATAATTGATAAATGCTCGCAATATTTTATGGGGGGAGTTTCCATTTTAGATTGTTTTATTTATTTTTTACTCTTTTAATAAATTTGATGATTTTACTTACTTATGATACAAACCCTCTGATATTGAATGTTTAACACCCACCACACTCAAGCAATATCTTTCAAAAAATTGTTTTTACACCGACCGGAGAGGTTTTTTGTTTGTTTGTTTGTTTTTTTTTTTTTTTTTTTTTTTTTCTAGTAATAATAATGAACCAGTGAACTCTTCCGTTGGAACGAAGTCTTATTTTGAGACAAATTATAATATTACTGATCGTAGACTAATTCAAGTCGGCTCGGATGATAAGAACATATCAATAAAGCAACGAAACGAAAGGGCAACTACATAAAGAGGAACGCTAAATTGCAAAAAAGCCGCGAACAATAATGAAGGGAAAAAATATACACGAAACAAAAAATTCAAAATGGCGGCGGTTGAAGCGTCGTCAAATAGCCGATGTTTCCTGGCTAAAATATCAATGATTCTATAATGGTTGTGGCTGGTCAGACAGTAAACAGCTGCCACAAGATTTTCTTTCTTTTTTGTGTTTATTTGAATATCTTAGGAGGCACAAGTCGCGTAACGGTTATCGTCTTATGAAATGGACTCAATGAACAATACTGAGACTTACTTTCTTTGTGTTTAGGTATCAGATTTCTGGATACAGTGGATATTTTTGAATAGTAATAATGAACTTTCAAACCTTATTTTTCTTTAACATTAACTAATACACACTTATCTATGATTACGGACACAACAAACAAAGGAACAAGTACAGATTTCTATTACATATACATAATTACTAATGGCACGTCATGTGGTGTAATGGTTAGCAAGCTAGATTAGTAAACCATTTTTTGTGAGTTCGATCCTCACTGGGTACTCCATACGTCTGGCCTTGTACCGCTTCTAAGCTACGCTTAGTAAATATCTATACATGATTACTAATAGGGCACGTTTAGCGGAACGGTTATCGCCATAGGAATCAGAATCAGCAGCTAAAGTTAAAACCCTGGACGAGGCTGTTCGCGTTTCACTCAGTGGCAATGATCTTGGGAAAGGCATGCAACCATCTGTTACCGCTCCCACCAGATGGGTTCTTTAGCCTTGGATAGGCAAAGTCTATAAGAATAACTCTGAATTCAAACCAGCTGTACTCCCCTTAAACATGTCCTTGTGTCACATCATGTCAATAAAGGGGTTGGGTTTTTTAGAGCAGTCTTGGTTAGGAAACGAGTATTGGAGAAGGAAAACTCTGAATTGAAACCAGCTATACTCCCCTTAAACATGTCCTTGTGTCACATCATGCCAATAAAGAGGTTGAGGTTTTAGAGCAGTTTTGGTTTGGCAACGAGTATTGGAGAAGGAAAACTCTGATTTCAATCCAGCTGTACTCCATTTACAAATTGACCTTGTATCGCATTTTTCCTGTAGTTTGGTAAATACATACTCGAATGTCTTAATATCAAATTATCGACACTGATGAATTATCTAACAACAATTGTATTAACTATGTACAATCTAATTGCATCATATTAATACATCATATTATGAATACTATGATGATTAGTAATATATTCATAATATGAATAAGGAATGTGATAATATCATAAGTAATATATTCATAATCTAAATACATCATATTAATATATCTTATTATAATGGAGATTGTGTGTTTGTCTGTATGTAACCGAAACTATATTACTATACAAGTCACAATTCCCTTTGTTATTTACACCACATTCTCCATGATTTTATTTTTTATTTCTTATTTAAATCTCAATTATTAGTAAAATTGTTTTACATCATTAAGACTGTTAACAATATCTACATACTAATAACATGCAATTGTATTTATATATACAACAAAATAGCGGTTCACAGTGGGAATGGGAAGGCTAATTTGCATATTGATCTTAAAAATTTGATTTTTAATAAATATATACTTAGTATTATTGATTTCTAATTGTTTGGTTTTATCTTATTGAATATGAGCAAAAATTTCGGGGATAAATCTTAAAAGAAATCCATTAACGAAGAAATAACTGTAAAATTATTCTTTACTTCCTATTTTAACTAAATAGTTAAATTAGGAAAATTTTACCACTGAAAAACGGGAGTAATGGAAAATGATGGAAGAGTTAGTTTCAAAGTTGTTCTATTTTTCGATTATACCCCCTCTGTTCCAAATATTTTTATCTGAATTCTTATTCAGTTTCATTAGCCTTTCTAATTTAACATATTTTATTATATTATATCTTAAATGCTTGCACCCGGAGGGTGCATATATTTGCTAGTAACTATAATTAACTTAAGTACATAAGAAGGAAAACTCTGAATGTACTCCACTTACAAATTGACCTTATGTCGCATTTTCCCTGTAGTTTGGTAAATTCATACTCGAATGTCTTGAGTCAAAATTTTCAAACCGATTAAAAGATACGCACTGTCAGTTGGAGCGTTTTGTTGAAATTGCGCCGTAATTTCTCGTTTAAATCGTAAATTCACTTAGACATAAGTTGTGTCTGCGCCGCGCCGCGCCCTGTTCGAAAAGGCTTTTCTATTTATTTTCGACGAGAGAGACGTTACTTAGCCTCGTTATCATTTTAAAGTACTTTCACTTTCACTTTTCAAATACGTCTGTTTCTCATTTAGGTTTGTTATTTCATTATTTAATAATAATAGACCGTGCTTGCTTTCAAGGCAAGTATATAGAACCGGTGTAACCGCTAACGGCAACGTAAATGGAGTCGGCGATTCGAGTTCAAATTACGGTCGAGGCTGTTTGCGTTTCATTTCGCTTTAATACGCCTGATAAA
Source organism: Doryteuthis pealeii (assembly GCA_023376005.1). Taxonomy (NCBI): domain Eukaryota; kingdom Metazoa; phylum Mollusca; class Cephalopoda; order Myopsida; family Loliginidae; genus Doryteuthis; species Doryteuthis pealeii. Next base: position 40,609,612 of record CM042165.1, on the reverse strand, counting down.
GGCACGAACCCACTGCTTCCCTTGACTGTGAATTAACAGTAGGTTCTTTATCATATATTTTTACTGGATAGGATTATTTATTAAATCTTAGCGTAGAAGTGCAGAGCACCCAGTAAGAACTGATTCCACTCTATTATTGGTTAGATGCACTATGGGATTCACGTATAGCCACCTTATCTTAAATAGTAATCAGGCTAGATTTTTACTGGATGGGATTATTTATTAAACCTTAGCGTAGTTTATCACAAGGCCAGATGTACGGAGCACCCAGTAAGAATTGAAGACACTCGATATTATCGGCTAGAGTAGCTTGCTGCCTATTACACTATGGGAGTCGTATAAGGTCACCTTTTCAAAATAGTAATCAGGCTAGATTTCACTGGATTCTTAAACTCTGACCGTTCAAATCCCCCAAGATGAAATGCAAAAATGTAAATCCTGATTATCTAGTGTTGCTTATTATAATAGCAAATGCATACGAATACTGTTCTGATTTGGACACGTAGAAAACAATAGATTAAATCAATATACAAATTATACACATAAACATGGACTTATTTCGGATATTTATTCAAGCTTAGCTAAGTTTGGTACAAACCCAAAACTACGGAGCACTCAGTAAGAACTGATCCCATTCAGTATTATCGGTTAAATACACCATGGGAGTTGCATATGGCCACCTTATCTACATAGTAATCAGGCTAGACTTTTGCTGGATAACGTAATTTATTTAAGCTTAGCTTAGCATTGTCTAAGACAATGCTTTTATTATCTTACAAGAATGTTTTATTATTATTATTATTATTATTTGCCCCTTTTGAATTTTCACACCAGTGTTAGCTGATGGTATTTCACTGGAGTCTAAGTGACCGCAAGTCTCCTCGGGTCTCCAGGACTCTTCTAAGTATTCTAGCAGATTGCAGCAGTGCAGTGTTCTGAATGGTTTCAATCCTCCCTCTGATTTCCAAACTTTCCAAACCCTTTTCAATCCTTTTGGGACTGTTCCAAGTGCACAACTACAATTGGTATCACTTTCACTTTCATATTCCATAACTTTTTCAGTTCTCTGGCAAGGTCCAGATATTTGTCATTTTTTCATTTTCCTTTAGCTTCACCCTGTGGTCTGCTGGCACTGTAAAATCCACCAGTTGCAAGTTCTTTCTTTTTGTTTATCAACACTAGGTCTGGTCTTCTTGCTGGGATAAGGTGATCCGTTTTAAGTCCCAGAGAATTTTGTGCGTTTCGTTCTCAAGAACAGATTCTGGTTTATGCATATACCATTTGTTGTATGGTCAAAAAAATTTAAATCACCTTCCCAACCCAGTCGTGTCTAGTTTTGTATTCTCGTTGTGCTAGTTTGCTACATTCGCAGAGTATATGGTTTACAGTCTCATCTCTATTACCACAAAGTCTACATTTTATTATTATTATTATTATTATTATTATTATTATTGTTGTTGTTGTTGTTGTTGTTGTATTAATATTATTATTATTATTATTATTATTATTATTATTATTATATTTGATGGATTATGAAGACATACTGTAAGGTAGAATTCTCTTTTTTATTGAAACTACATTAAAATTCCTCTTTTTAATAGTTAATTCACTAAAGCTTGAAGTGTCGACTTTTGTCCGAGGGATCTTTCCTGTTTATTTTCCAAGAAACTGACGTTCATTTGTTTCATTTCAATTTTAAGTTGAAGCAACTTGGCGGAAGCTTTTATTTCGCACTCTGTAATGTTTCTTTTTGTTCAATATCTTTCGTGTTCGATATCACTTTAAATGATTTTCAATTTTTTTTTCTTTCTTTCTTTCTTTCGCGCGTTTAATGCTCTGGTCTTTGGCTTTATTCTAAGATGAATTCTAAGTTGAATATGATGTCGTCTGATTGACTTTTCGTTTGATACGATTTTATTTCGCACTTTATTGTTCGTTATTTCTTTTTATTAATGGTTTTGTTCCCCTTTTCGGTTGTTTTTACATCTTTAAATGTATCCGGTTTTATGTTTAGTAATCTTCGAATAAATCCACTAATGATTTTCTTTTCCACCCATGATATTACATTTAAAGTTACTTTCTTTAATTCCAATGCGACACGATGTGATAATGTATCTCTATGTACTTTTTCGCCTTCAAAGGCCTTTCAAAGGACCGAGTTGTTTGAACAACAATATTTTCTTTCTCGTATATATATATATATATATATATATATATATATATATATATATATATATATATATATATATATATAAGTCTCATATGTATACTTACGTAAGTATACATGCTGATGAGACTTAATAAAGTTGAAATATATATATATATATATATATATATATATATATATATATATATTTCAATTTTATTAAGCGATGTATACTTACGTAAGTATACATCGCTGATGAGACTTGATAAAGGTTGAAACAGCTGTACGATGTTCTACGTAGGGCACGATATTTGCCGAGTTCTCTTGTCATCATTATTTTCAATAATTATCGAATTTTTATACGATACACGCATTGTAATTGCCTTCAAGCAAAAAAATATATAAATAATAATATACTTTAATCAACAATGCTTCTAAACAAATTATCAAATCTCATATATATATATATATATATATATATATATATATATATATTAACGACCTAAGGAGTCATCAGAATAATTCAGATTCTGAATTATACTAGGTGAAACCTAGGTAGGTAGTTTCTGACTCCTAGGGTCCTTATAATTTTGCTCTACTTAGCTAATCATGTTTTGGTGACGTTGATGCCGATTGAACTCATAACTGCTAAAATATGTCTAGAAACAAGCTTATTATTCTTGGCTCAAGAATGAGATATCCCGTATTCTTATTGGCTAACATTATCTAAGTCTGATCAAAGAAATGGGAAATTCATCTCATTATACTATTAGTAAAACTCGCACTGAACTGAGTTCATGTGTTTTAAAAATGAAGGAGGCTCTCGACACTGAACGATAATCCTGTAAAAACGGTGTAACAATTCATGTACTTGGGCAGTAATATCTTGTCCACAGAAAGCGATGTTATTACAGGTATAGGGAAAGCACAATTTGCCATATCGCGAACTTCACAAGCTCTTTACCATAACTATCAATTTCACGGTACGAATCAATATTCAGACGGTTATTTGCCGTGGAAATTCATCTCATTATATTACCAGTAAGACTCGCACTGAAATGAGTTCATGTGTTTTAAAAATGAAGGAGTTTCTCGACACTGGAGGATAAGCCTTTAAAATTCACATACCTGTGTAGTAATATCTTATCAACCAAAATCGATGTTAATACACGTATACGAAAGGCACAATCTGCTATATCACGAACTTCACAAGCTCCTTACCATAACTATCAATTTCACGGTATGAATCAATATTCAGACGGTTATTTGCCGAGAATATATTGATAAAAATCAAATGAGAAGCACACCGGGAAATAGTCTGCCTAGGGAATATATACTAAGCTAATCATATTTTCGTTCCGTTGATGAGGATTGAACTCATTACGACGAGAATAAGTCTAGACTCTAGCTTATTAATCTTCGCTTAAGAATGAGGTATCCAGTACAGGTACTGGCAAACCTCATCTTAGTCTGGCCTAAGATAATGGGGATTCATCTCATTATACTACTAGTAAGACACGCACTGAACTGAGTTCCTATATTTTAAAAATGAACTCATTACCGTGAGAATAAGTCTAGAGCCTAGCTTATTAATCTTCGCTTAGGAATGAGGTATCCAGTATAGGTACTGGCAAACCTCATCTTAGTCTGGCCTAAGATAATGGGGATTCATCTCATCTCATTATACTACTAGTAAGACACGCACTGAACTGAGTTCCTATGTTTTAAAAATGAACTCATTACCGTGAGAATAAGTCTAGAGTCTAGCTTATTAATCTTCGCTTAAGAATGAGGTATCCAGTACAGGTACTGGCAAACTCATCTTAGTCTGGCCTAAGATAATGGGGATTCATCTCATTATACTACTAGTAAGACTGGTTCGGCAAAGAAATCTAATCTCTATCGAATAAATTGTTGATCAGCAGTAGAATGCTTTAATTTTTGAATTTTCTATTTTCAATTCTATACACAGTGAACCCTTGCCGTCAGCGCTCAAGGAGCGAAGAGTTGAATAACATTACTGAATGTATGTATTCTGTTGGTGCTGCCGTATAACGAAGCTTGGGGTGGGGGTGGTGCTGCTACTTTAGTGGGTGCTACTGGGGCGTAGTGTTTGTTCTAAAAGGGGAGAGGGAGAGACGACTGACGGCGAAGGGTGGTAGAATGTTTGGGTGAGCAAAAGGTACGCGCGAGCGTGAGTGCGTAGTGTGTGTGTGTGTGTAGGAGTATGTGTACGCTCTGGTTATGTAAAACCATAGTGTGTTAGTCGCATTTTTGAGCTGATACACGCATTTTGATGCATATTGTGTACACGCCTAGTGAGTGAGAGAATGAGCGATTGGCGGGGGTAGGGTAGGGTAGGGATGTGTGGTTGCTCAGTGGCACTATGCGTAATATATGAAAGAATAACTAGCACAGAGAGGATATTCTTAAGCGAGCGCAAATATAAAACAGATTTGAGAGATTTTTGCTGGAGAAAAGAGCAACATATTGAATTAGCATCACTCACTGTCGGGGATTTTAATCAACTTAATACCAAGAGAGACGATATTATTTTTAAACAGTTTAATGGAATTAACATTAAAACTCGGGTCTCTAGTTAACTATAACTTAACCCAATCGTATTCTTCCTATTTTCTATCGACTGTATCCATATATATCCTCACTCAGGCACTTAGCATTGTAAAGCTATATTAGGACCGGTTTAGCGCATACGGTAGAGCGTCTGTAAAGGAATCACAAGATTCCTGGTTCAAAACCAGCCCTCGCCAACTTTTTGTGCGGTAAAGTGAGGAGCTAATGGTAAGTGTGGCGCTCCACCTCAGACGCTGAAATAATTTCCTTCGTCTAGCACTTGTGAAAAGGGATACACTCCCGCTTTGTCTGGCTGATACCAACATTAGGCCACCCCATCAACTTTGTATTGTCTTAACCTCATTATTTTAATAAAGGGTCTGCATTCATTGACATTTTAATCTGATTAGTCATACTTAGCTTCTTAATACAAGTTTTCCTTCTCCTAGAATGGTTATCTAACCAAGGTTGAAAAGCCAATTATGCCTACTATTTACCCATAGCTAGAGGGAGAATAGTTCGATTCATACATTTCCCAAAGGGATTAGCGCAATCTGAAATCCAAACAGCCTCGCCCAGGATTTAAATGCCTCGTCGTGTCCATTTCCTAAGATGGTAACCATTACACTTTGAACCTTATATATATATATATATATATATATATATACAGGGTGGACCGAAATGATCTGACACATTCAAATTTTTCTGAAATGTTGTACAGGTGTATACTATGTTAAAGTTAGACATTCCCCAAAATTTGAACTTCCAATTGCAAGAATTGGCGGAGTTATGTCGATTTTTAGCTCTCCAAAATTGAGGGGTCACCAAAAAATGGCGACTTTTTGTAATCTATTTTGTAAGCCTCCAAAGGTGCCAGATCATTTTGGTCCACCTTATATATATATATATATATATATATATATATATATATATATATATATATATATATATATAAATTAAATAAATAAAAATAAATAATGCATAAATACAAAAATATATAAATAGATGAAAATAATAAAATTGAAATTGAACGAACAACGGCTATTACGACTATCACGAACTTCCGTGTGGCGTTAAAAAAAAAGAACACCACGAGACGCGTGTTTATAACATAAAAAAATAGAATAAAATAACGACTCAAGAAAACGCGTCCATTTATGAAAATCGTCTCTGAAGATAAAGTTTACTTTGAAATCGATAAGACAAATAAACATATTTTTGTTTTTATTTTTTACATGCATTGTAATTGCCTTCAAATCATTAATATATAATAACAAACTTAACAATGCTTCAAGCAAATTACCAATTACTTATATTATATATATATATATATATATATATATATATATATATATATATATATACCGGTTTTAACTAGTACTCTTTCACTAGAATCTGAGTGACAGCAATTCTTCTCATGTCTCCAGGACTCCTTTAAGTAGAATAGAGATCTTAGCACTGCTATGATCAGTATGGTCTCAACTGCTCTTATATCCAACTCCTCTTGTCTTGTTTCCAAGCTTTTGGTTATCGTTCCAAACACGCCGAATACAACTGGTATCACCGTCACCTTTATGTTCCACAGCTTTGTCAATTCTTTGGCAAGATTCTAGTATTTATCTATCTGTCCACTTTCTATTATTTTTAACCTCCGTGTTACAGCAAAAACCACCGGAAGAAAAGTTTTTTTTATTCATCTTAATTAACAATAGGTCTGGTCTTATGGCCGGTATTCAGTGATCCGTTTGTATCTCAAAATCACAGGGAATTATATAAATGTCATTTTCTAGAACAGGTTCTGGTTAGTGCATATATATGTGTGTTAGAATAGCCAAATTTTAATATTTTGCATAATACCCAGTGGATCACGTTTGCGTGTACTCCTTTACGAAAATACGCAATATACCCCTATCATACTAAATAAAGAGGAATTCAATTGTGTTATGCATTAACGCGTTGCACCCAGGTACGCGCCTGCTAAACAGATAAGTAGGTAGATGCTTAACACTATGCGCAATTCCGTGCATAGATGTATATTTTCAGGTGCAATAATGCATGTAAGTGCAATCGCACCTATACGTGAATACATATACACCTCTATATTGTTGAATCAATATATATATATATATATATATATATATATATATATATATGGGAGTAGATATGGAAAATGAATCCGACAATATTAAGAAATTTGAAAAAAAAAAACAAACGTTCCGAAAATAGGATGAATTTATTTATCGATGTTTAAACATTTCGGTTTCTTTAAACCTTCATCAGGATGTATCTTGGAGTGAAGAAATTGATGGATGTTTTATAGATGACAGTTACACAACAAAAAAGATTTTATAAAAATGTTCATCTCCTGTCATATATATATTATATATATATATATATATATATATATATATACTTTTTACTCTGATGAAGGCCGTTATTTTTTGTATGCTTAAAGATTTTATAATTTTCTATTATTATTATTTTATTTTATATTCAAAATAATAATGAATACAATACATGTGTACATGAACAAACTCCAGGCCGAAACACGCGTTTGTAAATCTGTTTTATCCATTCAACATTTTATTTCCTTTATTTATTTTTCCTTCAACATATCGTCAGATTCCTTTTCCATTTTAAACTTACACACACCACACACACACACACACACACACACACACACACACACACACACACACACACACACACATATATATATATATATATATATATATATATATATTTTAATATATACAGCCTTTAAACAGAAATCAAGCAGGGAGGGAAGTTTATAATCTCTTCAATTCCTTATCATGTTTATTTTCCTATGCTTTGGTAAAGAGCTAATGCATTTACACATGCATTTATTACATACATTAACAAAACAATCCAGATGAATTTAACCAGAAAATGGTTTCCAATAAACAAATGGACTGGTCACGTTTGAATGTAAATTTTTATGGAAATAATTCTATATGACTTGTCCTTTTTCTCATATTTTTCTAATATTTCCTGACGATGACCTAACATCGAAACGTGTAGAGAACTATTAAAAATAAATAACATAAAAATATTCCTGTTTGTCTTTCCCTTTTTGTTCATATATATCTGAAAAATGTCTGGGAGAAATTGAGATTAGGGGAAGAAACGAGACCAATCTTCAGCACTGTTAAACTAAGCTAGAATACTCAGAAGAATCCTGGAGACCTAAGGAGACTTGCTGTCACTCAAGCTCCAGTGTATCACCGGCTAATGCGGGTATGAAAACTCTAATGGAGGGAAATAATGGTAATGAGATAAAATATAAATAGGACAATTATATAGAATCACCGTGTCCATTTCCTACTACGATAACCATTGCAACTCGTATAGTGAGATTCGACTCCTGCTTAGCTAAACGCGTTACTCGGAGTTTCATATTTTGTGTACAATTTCCAGGCAGAAATAGCACACACACACACACACACACACACACACACAGATATATATATATTATTATATAAATATATATATATATAATATATATATATATACATACCTTATTATTATGGAGATTATGTGTGTCTGTAACCGTAACTACAACACGACCAACGTCACAATTCCCTTAGTTATTTATGTTATATTCTCAATAGTTATTAGATAATTAATATTTAATCATAATTACTTTATTTCTAACAATGTATCTATTAAGGACTAGCTGAGATAGATTTGCCATAAAATAGCCGATGGTATTAATGCGTTTAAAATCCGGTAATATTTGTAATATATTACTAAGAAATAAACGTTTACATAGTATATGGTGTAAATAATTTGCATACCGGTTTTAACAAAACCGTGTTTAATAAATAATTACTTGCTGTTATTGATTTCTAACAGTGTTTTTTTGGGGTTTTTTTTTTCAAAATTTTTATATTGAAATCAATTAGAATAAAGTAAAGAGATGTGTAATCTTTTTTGTGTTCTTATTTAATTTCATTAGTCTTTCTAATTCAATATAATATTTTTTGTGTGTTTTTTTTCAAAATTTTTATATTGAAATCAATTAGAATAAAGTAAAGATATGTGTACTCTTTTTTGTGTTCTTATTTAATTTCATTAGTCTTTCTAATTCAATATAATTTTTTTTTTTGTTTTTTTTTTTCGAATTTTTTATATTGAAATCAATTAGAATGAAGTAAAAATATGTGTAATCTTTTTTGTGTTCTTATTTAATTTTATTAGTTTTTCTAATTCAATATAATATTTTTTGTGTGTTTTTTTTTCAAAATTTTTCATATTGAAATCAATTAGAATAAAGTAAAGATATGTGTAATCTTTTTTGTGTTCTTATTTAATTTCATTAGTCTTTCTAATTCAATATAAATTTTTTTTCAACCTTTTTATATTGAAATCAATTAGAATAAAGTAAAAATATGTGTAATCTTTTCTGTGTTTATTTAATTTCATTAGTCTTTCTAATTCAATATAATATTTAATCAAATCATAACTTTAATAGTTGTGCTCGGATAACACACGGTTTGCTAGTGTATATATATATATATATATATATATATATATATATATATATATATATATATATATATATATAAGATTAAGACTTAAAATCATGTGTATTAACGAGTACAGAAACTTGGGAGTGTATGTGTACATTCGAGTAGAAACGCGCAATTAATATGCAAAGAAGAGAGGGGAAAGAAAGAAGGAGAGTGTGCATACGTATGTAAGTATGTGTGTGTGTGTGTGTGTGTATGTTTGTGTATGTGTTTCTGAGCGTGCGACTACAGATAGACGCGCATGCGTAGAACTATTTTGTTTTTACGTATGACACCCAAAAGAATGAGGATGCCATGTTTGTACGATAATGCGCCAAAATTATAGTGCTAATACGAAAAGATTTTAAATATCCTCTAGATAGCTCTATATACGCTGGAAAAGGGGTTTCTACACGGAATCGCTTTAGAAATATTTACTTATCCCTCACTCGCTATATATATATATATATATAATATATATATATATATATATACATATTGCTTCTGATAAATTCCCGTTTGGGATTGTGTTTTTTTTTGGTTTTTTTTTTTGCTGTTGTTTTTTTGTTATAAAAACGAATGAAACTAGTTGTAATAAATGAGCTAAAGAATGTGTAATACAAATTATTTATATAATATATATATATATAATTGTGTCTGTGTGTGTGTCTCTGTGTGTGTCTGTGTGCGTATGTGTACATAAATGTGTGTGTGGGGGCGGGTGGGTATGCTTGTGTGTGTGTGTGTGTGTGTGTGTGTGTATTAGTTTTGAAGGTTAATAAAGAGAGCAATAATGATTTTAACTATTCTTAGATAGTAACAGAATACAAATTCCTGTGGTCGAATATTGTTATCTCTCTCTCTCTCTCTCTCTCTCTCTCTCTCTCTCTCTCTCTCTCTCTCTCTCTCTCTCTCTCTCTTTCCACACACACACACACCACACACTCACATATATATAATATATATATATATATATTCCCTGTGCTTATTTTTCCATTAAATATATATATATATATATATATATATATATATATATATGTTAAAAGGCGCGAGAATTTTACTACTTCTTACGTTTTATTATTTTTAACCATTTTTTTTAAATTTTCACATTTGATACTAATTGCGTATTGCTCCATAAATTTATATTTATACTTATGAATAAATATGTGGGTAGTGGATGCATGTGTGTGTGAGCGTGTGCTATTATTATCTCTTATTTTTAAAATACAAATATAACTTTCACTGCCAATTTCTCTCTCTTTCTCTTTCTCTCTCTCTCTCTCTCTCACAGACACACACACACACACTCTCTCTCTCTCTCTCTCTCTCTCTCTCTCTCTCTCTCTCTCTCTCAATCTCTCTCTCTCTCAATCTCTCTGTGTATATCTATCTATTATCTGTTTGTGTATCCATCAATTCAATTGCTTCTCTCTTTCTGTCGCCTCCACTCTCACACTTATATATATATATGATATAATTATCTATCTATCTATCTATCTATCTATCTATCTATCTATCAATCTATCTATCTATCAATCTATCTATCTTTCTTTCTTACTATTTATCTCTCTTTCTATCTCTCTATCTTTCTTTCTATCTATTTATCGTTCTATCATTCTCTCTATCTATATACCATTCTATCTATCTATCATTCTATCTATCTATCGATCATTCTATCTATCTATCTATCTATCTATCTATCTATTGTTCTATGTGTCTATCATTCTACCTATCTATTTATCTTTCTGTCTATCTATCTATTTATCAAGTCTATTTGTCTATCAAATTATTATTCGTTTATGTTTTTAAATCTCATACTAATTGCATATTGCTCCCCTCTTGTAGTACTGAGCACTTTCTTTTTACCCATAATTATATTATTTTGTTTTAACATGAGTATGTGCATATACCTGTGTGCGCATGCGTGTATAATACTACAATTTACTTTTTATAAAAGTTCATTTTCTTCAAAACCATAGATACCGATTTTATTATTTCTAGTAGAACATTATCCAATGAAAACGGATTTTATTAAATACCTTTTATTACCAATCTCTACAATATTGAAACTCATCCCATATATATATTCATGCAACTTTCTTTTTGGTTACAAAAGTGTGGCAGTTTTATTTTTGGTTACTGAGTTTCCATGCAATAAATAATATCTAATAGCGTCCGTGGTATTGGTAAGGGTGTACTTATTTATGGGCGATACTGTAGATAGATTTTAACATGCTGAGATAGATAGATATATAGATAGATATATAGATACATACATACATACGTACATACATACAAGCTGAGATAGATAGATAGTTGAAATAATATAGATAAATAGATAGATAGATACAGACAGACAGACAGACAGACAGACTAAGATAGATAAATAGATAGTTGAAATAATGAAGATAGACAGATAGACAGATAGATAGATAGATAGATATAAAAATAAAGATAGATATAGATAGATAGATAGATATAATAATAAAGATAGATAGATAGTTGAAATAATGAAGATAGGTAGATAGATGGATAGATATAAAAAATAAATATAGATAGATTGATAGATAGATAGATAGATAGATAGAATGAGTTAACCTCATCAAGATAGATAGATATAATATTAAAAATAGATAAATAGTTGAAATATTGAAGATAGATAGATAGATAGATAGATAGATAGAAAAATAAAGATAGATAGATAGATTGATAGATAGATACAATAATAAAGATAGATAGATAGTTGAAATAATGAAGATAGATAGATAGATAGATAGATAGATATAGAAATAAAGATAGATAGATAGATATAAAAATAAAGATAGATAGATAGATATAATAATAATAAAGATAGATAGATAGATAGTTAGAATAATAAAATGAAATAAATCATACATTTGCATTTTTAAACATTATGCAATGTCTGTTTCTTAGTATATAACTGCAATACGAGTTCTTCTTCCTCTTTGTTAATTTTATTTAAAACTGGTAGCCGTAAATCTGTAGGGAATTGTGCCGTTAATCTAACTACCGATATCTCCACCATGTCTGGCCTCTCTAACTTTAACACGTATAAATTGATATATCGGTGTGTAGGCCCGGATTACGCTATTTAAAACGCGAATTTCTAAACAGAAACACTGGAAAAGGAAAGGAGGACGAATAGACCACTCTATTTATACAACTATAATTATAGAGGAACTTTTATTATTTTTAATGTAAATTGTATCGTCTTTAGATGTATTCTACAACTGCTTGTACTTCGATTTTCGTATTTGTAACGGGGGCTCAAATCAAAGCCTTCCTATTCGCAGTCTTATTGACATTCAATATATATAATATATATATATATATATATATATATAATATATATATATATATATATATATATATTAAACTGGTGTCGTTCGGGCGTAGATGCTATGAGCAGGTTTTGAGCAAGTATTTCGAAGAACCTACTTAGACGAGAGCGCTCACGCTCTGACAAACGTTTCCACATTGGCGGTGCGTACTGTCACTCTCACTGTTACGGCTACAAGCACACTGCAGCTACTAATATATCACGAACGGTAAAACCTAGCGTTGCAACAATCACTAGACGAACCATCAACACGTTGGGTGATCGTGGTAAGAAAAGACCCATTACGATGTCGATGGTTGGATTTTAGAGTGAGTCGTATTGATCGCTATCTCCGACATCCTGATAATTTGGATGCTAAAGAATGACATTCAATATCAAATGCTGACTCCACAACATTACAGTTTATTTACAAGTTATACTGGAAGTTGGTTTATTCGGGAATATAGGGCAATATATATATATATGTGTGGTGTGTGTGTGTGTGAAGAGAAAAATGGAAGTGAATCCGACGGTATGTAATGTAGTGAAAAATTTGACAAAACACAGGTTTAAATAAAAATGGGTGGTATTTATTCAGCCAACGCGGCAGTGTTTCGCTCTGTTTTGTAAATCTTCTTCAGGGCCTTTGTTGATATAAGGAAAAGTAAAAATTTTATCACAGAATAATAAGGTGACTTTGATCGGTTTGTTTACAATGTTTTGATTATATATATACACACACACACACACACACACACACACACACACACACACATATATATATTCATATATTATATATATATAATATTTAGCTCATATATATATATATATATATATAAATATATATTATATTATATATATAAATATTTATATTAAATTATAGAATTTTAGTCAGAAGTCAAACATCAAATATTATTGATCCGCTGAGATGGTTTAATATTTAAAAAAAGACCGAAAACGTTAAACATTGGCTATACTTCAAACTACAATAAAATCATCCGCTGAATACCTTGGTATGATATATATATATATATATATATATATATATTATATATAGCATGGAAATTATAGTCATTACTTGGTAACTGACAGTTTCTTGCCTATGTGAAACTTAAGTGGTAAAGAGGTAGATTATATGGAGAATATCAGTGGTTTTGGACAGATAGATTGTATTCTAAATAAAATTCATTATTAAGTTTAAAATATATATAAAAATGTAATATATATATATAATATTATATATATATATATATATATATTATATATATATATATATATATAGGGTTCGAATCACACACAAAGCGGTCTTCCTGTCTATAGCTCTGCTGATGAGGCTCTAATAGGCCGAAATGTACATACAGAGATTTTATTTTTCTCGATTTGCTTTAGCCTTACATTAAATAGGTAGTCCGCCTAATTTCATTAATTATAATTATATCAATTTTCAAAATTAGGTACGACTTCAATTAAAGCACATATTCTTCCCATAAAAAATTGTCGGCCTAAAAAAGCCATATCAAAACACATTGTTTGTTTGTTTATTTCTCATATTATATATATATATATACTATTATATATATATATATATATATTATATATATACTCTCCCCTCTGAGGATTTTCTTGTATACATGGAACTTGAGTAACGGAAATATAGTATCAATAATTTTGTATATTAAGCTTTATACCTCTTTTGATATTATATCATTGCAACACTCTCTCTATGCATTCACATTTCTCCTGGCGGATGTTCATCAATATATAATATATATATATATATATATATATATATATAAGATGTGTGCAAAAAGTATCGAGAGTTTTTGTACTTTTTGACACACATTGTGTTCTGAAAAAATAACGTTCCTTTCACTCTTCCTTCGTATTTTGTAAATACAGCTTTAAACTTGGTACTTTTTTGACACACCCTGCATTCTGAAAAGGCTTAATGAATGAAATGCTTTTTTTTTTTCAGAATACAAGGTCTGTCAAAAAGTACAACAAATCTCTATACTTTGTTGACATACCTTGTATATGTATATATATATATTTACCAACCCCTCCGCACGAGCAGGATGTGACACAAGGTCAATTTCTTAAGCGGAGTTCAACAGGATTGAATTCAGAGTTTTCCTTCTCCTAGACTGGTTACCTAGCTATGGTTAAAGAACCCAGTCTGCCCTGCTATTTACCCATATCTGTAGGGAGAGTAGGATTCATACCGTTCCCAAGATTATTAGCGCTAAGTGAAATAAAATTACCACGTCCAGGTTTTGAACTCGGGGCGACGAGTCCATTTCCCATGACTTTAACCATTACACCACGCGCTTCCTTGTATATATACATATATTAGGAGACTAATATATTAGTAATATATGAATGCGTTTACTTTATTCATGTAAGAATTATTTTATACTTGTGTGTAAAATACGAATGTGAAGACATCTAGAAAGAGTCTAGATATCAGTTCGTCAAGCAAGTGCGGCAATGTTAGAGTTGAAAAATATGCTATGAAGAGATTGAATCGAGATTAAAGATATTTACCCGCACATTATCGATGAGAGAGTATCGTCACTAATCCCAAGTGTATCAGAGTTGGAAAAGATCATATATACAACTTTATTTCTTCTTTCTTTTTCTCTCTTCATTTTCTTTTGTCTTTTTTGTTTCTTTCTTTAACTTAGAGATAAACTCTGAGTGTTGTTGTACTCGTACCCGATATTGGCCAACTGTCAAATTTTCTAGTTCAATCGGTGGAGGATCGAACGCACTTACTATCAAGGGATTGCGAAAAGACCAAGCTAAATACTAGACTACCCCTGGCGTCGGAAGTTTAATAAAAAACACCTTTGATGTTTGAATAACGATAAACAAAAACTAAAAAGAAAAAAAATAATATCAGATGCATCTTATTATAATGGAGATTCGGTGTCTGTGTGTCTGTAACCGAAGTAGCTTCACTGTTTACTTCACAATACCCTCAGGAATTGAATATCAATGAGTATTTGATTCATAGTCAAAATCGTTATTACATAGGTTAAACTTTACTTATTAGCGATGTCTTTATGAAAATCTGAGATAGGTTTGCCTCAAAACAGTCCATGTTATTAATGCATTTAAAATCCTGCAATGTGTTTTATATGTCAATAAGAAATAAAGGTTTACATAATATATGGGGTGGTTGATTTGCATACTGGTTTTAACAAAACCGGGTTTAATGGTTAAACACTTGGTGTAATTGATCTTTGATATAATTTTTTTATTCTCCAACGTATCCTATGAATGATTTTATATAGAAACCAATTAAAATATAATTAAAATTAGTGTAATCTTCTTATATACGTTCTTATTTAATATCGTTAGTCTTTCTAATTTGATATATTTCACAATATCAAAACTTAAATGCTTACGACCGGATGGGGCATATCTTGCTAGTAAGGAATAAGACAGCATTATCGTAGTGGTACCAAGTACTACCGTTCCGGTAAAGCCGGGGTAATGGCAATGAAGGGTATTCCGCATTCCCAGTGCTCACAACCAGAGGTAACTCATTGTCATAAACATGAGACCACCTTTTGGATGGATATTCTAAACGGAAATATAGTATCAATAATTTTCTATTTTAACCTTTATACCTCTTCTGATATTATATCATTGAACACTCTTTCTATGCATTCACGTTTCTCACTTGCGGATGTTCATCATATATATATATATATATATATATATATATATATAAGGTGTGTCAAAAGAGTATCGAGATTTTTTGTACTTTTTGACACACATTGTATTCTGAAAAAAAATAACGTTCCTTTCACTCTTCCTTCGTATCTTTGTAAATACAACTTTAAACTTGGTACTTTTTTGACACAATCTTAATGAATGGAATGTTTTTTGTGTTTTTTCAGAATACAAGGTATGTCAAAAAGTACAACAAATCTCGATACTTTGTTGACACACCTTGTATATATATATATATATATATATATATATAATATATATATAGAGAGAGAGAGAGAGAGAGAGAGTGTGTGTGTAGAGTACCCCTTCATTGCTATTACTCATAGCTCCAATCTGAGTCGGAGTCGTAGTACAATAAATAGATATGTTTTGAAAACTATTAGTATTGGAAGGGAATATTTGGAACTATATTACTGTGTGCAAATTATTTGAATTAGATAGGAATACTTGAAATCATATAACTGTCTGCAAATTATTAGTATTAGATAGGAATACTTGAAACCATACAACTGTATGCAATATATATATATATATATATATATATATATATATATATAATATATATATATATATATATTATGGAGACTTTTAGGATATATGAATGCTAACAGAGGTAGCTCATTGTCATAAACATGAGACCACTTTTTGGTTGGAGTTTCTAAACCTCACCGATAGGGTGGGCTAAGAAAATTGTGTTGCGCATGCGTTGAGATTAGCAGACAATATGTACCGAGTTTGAATTTTACAGAATGCTTCACTTTTAAGTCAATACGCCATATTAAACCATTCCCTATTCAGGCAAATCACACTTGGTACATACCGATATAGAAAAGGAAAGCCAAAAAAAATCGATGCAACACAATCTTCCTATTTGCACATTTCACCCATATTTTTTTTTTTGGGGGGGGGGCATGTTAAGTTACATGTTGTAAATATCGATATAGAGAAGGGAGAAAAACAAGGCAAACTGGTGCAACACAGTCTTCCTAGCTCACCCTGTCGCTGGGGCTTAAAGAATACACTGATTGTACTCCATGCAGTGGTTTCTTTTTATGACAATAAATTTCATGTGGTGGAGGGGTCCCAATTCTGGAGCCCAGGGGTGTGTAGAGTACCCCTTCGTTGCTATTACTCACAGCTCCAATCTGAGTCGGAGTCGTAGTACCATAAATAGATATGTTTGAAAACTATTAGTATTGGAAGGGAATATTTGGAACCATATTACTGTGTGCAAATTATTTGAATTAGATAAGAATATTTGAAATCCATATAACTGTCTGCAAATTATTTGTAATAGATACGAATACTTGAAACCATACAACTGTATGCAATATTACTAGTATTAGATAAGAATACTTGAAACATATAACTGTCTGCGAATTATTTGTAATAGATACGAATACTTGAAACCATACAACTGTCTACAAATTATTTGTATTAGACAGGAATACTTGAAACCTTATAACTGTGTGCAAATAATTTGTATTAGATAAGAATACTTGAAATCATGCAACTGTGTGCAAATTATTTGTATCAGATAAAATATGTGCCCCACGCCATCAGCCCCAGCACTAGAGCCTCTTCAACGAATGCACTCTTTTTGGCGGAGGTCTTACTTCTCTGCTGGGGATACAGTTGGGCTATTTTAAGCCCTGCCGACGGGGCTATTAGATAAATAGCAGAGGAAAATAGAGAGTAGTAAGAACGCGCGTAGTTTCAAGTATTCAAATCTAATACAAGTAATTGTTTAAACAGGTTCATCTGATTCATAGACTCTAACAGGTACCTCACGCTCTCTTACACTGATGTCTAAAATTAGAGCCTTACCACCGAACGCACCCTTTTTTGATAAGTTATTACTTCACTGCTGGGAATATTCTAAACACACCGATGGGACTATCATATAAATAGCAGAGGGAAGTAGACAGTAGTAAGAATATATATATATATATATATATATATATATATATTAATTATAGTTTTACATAATTACTTTTCAAAAATTAGATATGACTTCAATTAAGTACATATCCTCCAAAAATTGTCGGCTAAAAGCCATATCAAATAAACACAATGTTTATTTACGTACTTTCATATAATTTTAAGTATTCCAATCTAATACAATTTTAAACGGATTTATCTGGCTCATAGACCCTAACAGATACCTCAGCCCCCACCCAGTCCCAGCACTAGAACCTCTAACGAATACTCCTTTTTGAGAAGTCTTACTTCTCTTGAGAGGAAACAGACGGTCTTTTCTAAGCCCACCCACGAGGCTATCAAATAAGTAGGAGAGGAAAGTAGAGAGTTGTAAGTAGAATATACGTAATTTCAAGTATTCCAATCTAATACAAGTAATTTTTAAACAGACTCATAAGACCCTGAGAGGTACCCCACCGAGCCCTAAAACTAGAGTCTCTTCCCCGAATACACCTTTTTTTCTTTCAAAGCCCCACCGACGGGTCTATAAAATTAGTAGCCGAGGAAAGTAGAGAGCAATAAGAATGAAAGTGAAAGTGAAAGTGAAAGTGAAAATAAAAACATTTTGAGAGAAGCATAACCGCAGCTATCATTCGAATGGCTTCGAATGTTGATATTCGAAGCCATCGAAACACTAAGGCGACTACGATAACAAGTCATCGGCTCCACCTCAACCCCCCCATACACACACACACACACACACACCATCTCTCCCTTCTGACTCCACCACCGTTAACAACAACAACAACAACAACAACAACAAAAAAGCAAAAAACAAAAAGAAATAGAAGTAGCAGTCGTGGTACCAACAGTAGCAGTATGGGTATTCAGCAGCCATATTGGTAGAAGAGGAACGCTCCATCTTTTTAATAGAACGATGCGGAATATCTTTTTTTTTTTTTTTTTTTGTGCGTGCGCGTCTGTGTGTGTGTGTGTGTGTGTGTGTGTGTGTGTGTGTTTTTGCGGATTTTGTGTGGATGATAATAAATATAAAATAAAACAGATTTCTACCCGACACATTATTTTTAGATTTTTCCCTGTGTTTTTTTCTATCTATCTATCTATCTATCTATTATCAATATATATATATATGTGTGTGTAAATATATATATATATATAATCAACAACACCCTCTGACTATCTTACACGTATCGAACACAGATGCAACCACCCATGTGTTAATTTATCTCTCTCTTTCTCTCTCTCTCTCTTCTCTCTCTATATATATATGTGTGTGTGTGTGTGTGTGTGTGTGTGTGTGTGTGTGTGTCGTGTGTTGTGTTATTATTATTATTATTATTATTATTATTATTATTAAAATATACTTTTCACTACTATTTTTCTAGCATGCTCTCTGTCTGTCAGTCCGTCTGACATTATACACATTGCACAATCCTTTCTTCTACACCCTATCTCCCTCTTTCCTCTCTCTCTCTCTCTCTCTCTCTCTCTCTCTCTCTCTCTCTCTCTCTCTCTTCCCTCCTCTATTTATATACAATTATTATTTATATATAATTTCTATCTATCTACCCATTTATATATCTATGTATCTCCTCATTTAATTCATTATCTATCTACCTATCTTTCACAGTTTCTATCTCTATATCTCGACCTAATTA
>CM042165.1:40572180-40587180 GCA_023376005.1 Doryteuthis pealeii | reverse complement strand
TTATATCATAATTGCTTTGATTTTTCAATTTTCTTTAGAATTCAAATAATAGAATAGAAAAAAATATTCAATTATTTTTTAGAATTTAATCAAAACTAATCATCTGATTCAATTTTCGCTCCTGAGAACTTGTTTTAGAATATCGATCTTCATAGACTGTCACTGCATTCCTCCACGTCTAACCGAATCAATACATAAACACATACACACATATATATGAGGTGTGTCAAAAAAGTGTCGACATTTTGTGTACTTTTTGACACACATTGTATTCTGAAAAGTTAATATTCCATTCATTCTTCATTTCTATCTTGGTAAGTACAGTTTTAAAATCTGTGCTTTTTGACACACCTTGGTAAATACAGCTTCAATCTCGATACTTTTTTGACACACCTTGTATATATATTATATATATATATATATATATATAGATATATATATATATATATGAGGAAAAAATGAGTAAAGAAAAGAAATGTAGATGGATAAAAATGAATTTTATCGATATCACTTTTAATCGATATCACTTACACATGTGTTTCGGTCTGTTTATCAAAATTTTACAAAAACAAAAAATAAAAATACTACTCTGACGAAGGTCGGCAAAATCTGTGTACGGAACATTTTATGCATTTTTCCTAGTATTATTATCATCATCATTTCAACTCCATCTGATTATTTTAATAATAATAATAACGTAAATCCGTATACATTTTGATAAACAGACCGAAACACATGTGCAAGTGATATCGATTAAAAGTGATATCGATAAAATTCATTTTTATCCATCTACATTTCTTTACTTATTTTCCTCATATTGTCGGATTCATTTCCCATTCTCATACACATATATATATATGTATGTGTGTGTGTGTGTGTGTGTGTGTGTGTGCATGTGTGTTGTAATTCTACTGGAGTTAGTTATATTTACTACTCACCTGGGTAGAGGGGGGTAAAAAGTTAGTCACGCAGATCCATTATTACTGAATCACGAAGCATACGAAGGCCAGTTCAAAAAATACGTCGGCCCCATTTGAGGGCGCCTCACGCACCAAGCAATAAACCTAGCCCTGTCCCATTAGATCGAGGGGCAGTTGTTGCCTCTGGGAGGGGTGCTGGGATCACACGATATATTTGCCCAGCCGCCGTTCACTAGGAAAGACGGATTCTCCGAGACTAAGACAGTCAATGATTATATTCAAATAGGAGTCCATTCTATTCACAGAGGGGTATCTCTCTTCTCTACAACATTGTGTGAGAGAGAAGAGGTTCCAATCTAATGACAAAGCCGTAGTGAAGGAATCCCTTCTAGGAGAAGTTATCTCTAAAATTAATACTGGAGAAGGAAGTTCCAGCATCAACCATCTTCTGTCTTATAGATATCTTTTGACGGAAAAGGTTAGAGAAGGTACACTGAAATAAAAACCTACTGTTTGCATAGCCACCAATCTTCCTATACCTGTTGTTGTATTGTCGTTATTCAGATCCAGAGAGTGACATATGTGGTGTGCATGTGTATGTCACTATAATCCAATGATATACAGATTTCTCGACCATTTTCACAATGGAAAAATCATACCTGTAAACATAAAAATAAGGAAAAGTTGATTTTCCACCCTGTCGACTGGGGCGTTAGAATGCACCGACTGCACCTCTGCAGAGGGGTAAGACTCCCTGAATGGACCATGTGTTAGCCGTGGGTGGCGACCCATGATGATTAAGGATAAAACCAGGTGGATGAGCAGTTCATGACTTGCAATACTCCATTTTGGCCCTATCTTGGGCTAAGACGGGCGGTTTGAGCTTCCAATTCCAAGAATTGGCGGAGTTATGTCGATTTTTATCTCTCCAAATTTGGGTGGGGAGTAAAATGAGTTTTAGAGCTTCCCTACTCCTAAAAATTGATTTATAAAAGTATTTGGTCCAAGGATTTCAACAGTGCTACCAAAATTCTTAAAGTTAACCAATGTTAAGTTATTAATGATTTCTGATTGCAAAATAATTTGTTGTTGTAGCTTTGGTTTTGAGCAAAAATCAAACCATCTTTTTGATACAAAAATACAAATACAATATATGTGAAATGATAATTGAAAAAATAGTCATAGATGCAGTGCCACATCGGGATATTGATCTTGCTAGGAAAAAATCAGAAATCATCATGGCAATGAAGGTGTACTCTACATCCTCAAAGCTTCACAACTGGAATCTCACCGCTATACGCAGTTTAACGTCATTCCTATGGCACTCTGATTCAAGAGCAGACAACTATATTTGACTTCAACTCATGTACTTTTGTGGGTTATTTTTTAAATTTTTATTCTATTATTTTTTTCATCACTAATGATATTGTTTGTCTGCCGATGCAAATCCTACAAAGAAATAATCGTGTACACCTACGGAATGAACAAATAAATACTATCAAAAATAAAATTAAGTTGATAGCGCAGACAATTTCAAAAGGCTGTCGCTAGCACTGGTGTGTTCTTAAGGACCAAAGAAAAAAAAAGATACGATTACTGTAGACACGTATGCACACATAGTCTCGAATCTATGTGGGAAAGAAAAGCAAGTGTAAAATTTAAATTGTCTTTTACATAAAACGTGACTCAGTAAAAAAATGCACATACTAAAAAAGAACTTAAAGAGGTACATGTATGTACGGACGCACACGAGTGAACACGTATTGACGAATACCATACGCGTAAGCATCTCTCTTAGATATAACTAGAAGTCAAGAATCACGTTCATTGTACATTTATATAGAACCCCATAACCTAGTATATATATATATATATATATATATATCTTAGAAGAGAAGATCAACAAAAAAAAATAATTGCCCCAAAACTAAACATCAGCGATAGGGTCTCAGTATTACAGACTTAAACATATATATATATATATATATATATATATATATATATGGAGATAGAATAGACATAGAGAGAGAGAGAGAGAGAGAGAGAGAGAGAGAGAGAGAGAGATCACATGTACATGAGCTCAACATTAATAAGAATGTAGATAAAAATCAGCTTGTGCCTTTTCGAATAATAATAATAATAATAATAATAATAATAATAATAATAATAATAATAATAATAAGAAGAAGAAGAAGAAGAAGAAGAACAACAACAACAACAACAACAACAATAATAATGAAAGAGAACAAGAGAATTAGGTTAATAATAATAATAATAATAATAATAATAATAATAATAATAATAATATTAATAATAATGGGAAAAGAGAGACCTGCTTTATGCATACAGATTTTAGGTGAAACCGAGGCGAGAATGCTTTTTTTGTTGTTTTTTTGTTTGTTTTTTCTGAGGGAGACACTTTAATATAGCAGATACCCTTCTCTTTCATTTAATTTAAAAAGAATAATGTCATAGAAGGTAAACGACAAACGCGAAAGAGCAATGCTTTTACTGAAGCAAAAAGGGAAGTGTGTTACACACATTGTATCCCCTACGCACTAACACACACAGAAAAAAAAAGGAGACAAAACAGAACAAAAAACACAAAACAAACACACAGAGTCCTTTACACTTCCCATCTTCACGCAATACATTCGTCGCCGTTCCCCATCCATTTTATTATATTTTATATTTATTTTTTTGAAAGGCACAGTATTGATTTTTCATGCGGTCGACAGGTGACGCCACCAACAGCCTCTCCTTGATTCTTTTGTTAGTCTTTTTTTTTTTCTTTTCATTTCTTTTTTCTTTTTTTTTTTTTTTGTGAATTTCAAAAGCTCTTCTATTTAAACAATGAACGAAAAATTCTCCGACAGGGTGTGTGCAAAACAGCTCTTGCGCATGCGCCGAAGCAGTCTGAGAAATCCGCTCCAATTAGACACTAGTCACTATGCACGATTATGTACGTGTAGGTGTTTTCGGATTTTGATTGGATGCAGAACGTGTCTCTTTTACGCATGCGTCCTCTTTTTGCAATTTGTGTACGCGTTCATTTTTGCGTGACCACTTGCAAATGTATGCGTAAATATTTGCCGATAAATGTACACACCTGGTTTGGAATCCCCCACCTTTTTATGTCAGCGCACCAACTGTGTAAAGGTGAAAACCCAATTTTAGGGGGCACATTTGAATCCCTATTTAGAAGTAGATTTACTACTGACTAATAGGGCAGGTTTAGCTCTGTCGGTAAAGTGTTCAGCTAGGAACCAAAAGGTTCCAGGTTCGATACCGGCCCTCACCAACTCAGCGTATGAGTAGCACAGGGATCTCTGCGGTAAAGTTAAGAGTTGATGGTAGATCCTTTCTTGTTGATGGTACATTCTTTCTTTTTTATTATATCTTTTTTCTGCGAAGCATGTCCTTTTTCTTCCATTTCTTTTCTTGTGATAAAAACGTAATGGTCCAATATTTAGCTGAGGTGATGACATTCGTAAGAAATATGAATTCAGCTGATAAGCAACACCAGATAATCAGGATTTACTTTTTTTAATTTCATCTCGGACGATTTTTTAACCAAACAGTGTTGCAAGATGATAACGGTCGTACATTTGAGGAACACGAGTATTATTATTGTTGATTTTGTTTAATGGCAAACTGGCTGTTAGCCTAGTCGGTACAGCATTCGCCCAGGGAATCGCAAGAATCCAGGTTCGATACCGCTTCTCGCCAACTCCGGGAAAGCACCGGGAAGTGTGTTATGTTCCACCTAAAAAGAAACAATCTCCCTGGTCTAGTGATAGCGAAAAGGGGTTAGACTCCCTCGATGTTAGGTTGATACAAACATTAGCCCCTCTCGCCGTGAATCTCAGTGTGTACCCGGGAGTAATGGTGATGAAGGAGATACTACACACTCCCCAGAGGTCCATAACCTAGCATATACATATTTACCAACCCCATCGCACGAGAAGGATGAGGCACAATGTCAATTCCTTATGCGGAGTTTAACTGGTTTGAAATCACAGTTTTCCTTCTCCTTGATTGGTTACCTAACCATGGTTAAAGAGCCCAGTCTGTTCTGTTTACCCATAGCTGGAGGGAAAGTAGTTGGATGCATACCTTTCCCAAGGGCATAAGCACTATGTGACATTATATATATATATATATATATATGTGTGTGTGTGTGTGTGTGTGTGTGTGTGTGTTTGTATATATATATATATATATATATATATATATATATATATATATATATATATATATATATATATCTTAGAAGTGGGGATCAACAAAGAAAACAATAATTACCCAAAAACGAAACATCAACGATAGGGCCCCAGTATTACAGACTAAAATCGCATATATATATATATAATATATATATATATATATATATATATATATATATGGAGAGAGAGAGGGGGACAGAAATAGAGATAGGGAGAGAGAGAGAGATTGACAAATACATAAGCTCAACATAAATAAGAATGTAGATAAAAAAACAGCTTTTTCTTTTGCGAATAATAATAAGAATAAGAGCAAGAATAAAAACAAGAATGAAATAGAACAAGTGCATTCGAATAATAATAATAATAATAATAATAATAATAATAATAATAATAATAATAATAAGAAGAAGAAGAAGAAGAAGAAGAAGAAGAAGAATGATGGCGAACAATAAGAATAAAAAGTAAAATAAGAAGAATATTTATAGGATTATGAAACAAGATGGAAGACCCAAAATCTGCTCATCATATTTAAGAAAAATCTTTATTTTTTTTATTGTTTTATTTATTTATTCATCCATTTATTTATTTATTGAAAAGGGAAAACCAAAAGGGCACGGTAAGATGAAGGGGATGCGCACAGATATCAATACCGATTGCGCACGCATGCGCACGAGCTTCCCCAGAAACATATCCTTTATTTTATTTTCCTTACGAGCAAGCTTTCGGCCTTCACATGTATTTCCTCCTCCTTTTTTTTGTCTCTTTCTAAATAAATAAAAAAAATTGAATGAGAAATGTTCTTCCCTAATTCCATTTTTTTTATCTATCTAATTTTTTTTCCAAATATTCTCTTTTCTCCTTTTTTTTTTTTTTTTTTTTACTTTTTGTTGAATATATTTGATATCTATACGCGATTATTTTTTTTTTGAAATCTATGAGGTGCCTTTTGCGCATGCCCATACAAACAGAGACGCGTAAAAATTCACATTTGACAAACGAGCCAACAAGGTCAAGTTCGACCGATTTACTTACTCTCAATAGATAAAATATCTTATACAACATATTTACGTACATTAAGTAATCTATTATTATACTAAAGCTGAGTGAATCAGTGATTGTTTCCTGAAGGTTTTTTTCCTATTCAGTTTAATGATCCAAAATACATAGTAAAATATTACTTAGTTCTCGGATTGAGTTAAGTTTGAAAAAAAATCCATTTTAATTGGTTCTAATTAGTTGTAATTTGCAATTAAGTCAAAAACCCACTCGTCTCTTACCTCACATTTGGACTGTCACTTACCCCATCTCTATATTTATCTCGATTAACTACTCGTTATATATGTTAGTTTCTCTGTGAATTTAAAGAGAGGCATTGTAGAATGTGAGTGGGAGATTGAACTTCCCACTTTATTTGTATGTTAATTTTCATCATCAGCCAAAAGTGAAGCGCTGCTTTATATATAAAATAGAAAAAATGAAAATGAATCCGACAGATATGTTGGAAAGTTAAATGGCAGAAAAAATATATACATACTGGGATGGATGAAATTTATTATATGTCGACACGTGTTACGACCAAAATTTGCTTACTCATATAGTATTCTATCTAAAATTGTTTTAAATATAAAATAAAGTAAAATGATAATAATAGAAAAACAGAAAATTAAGCATGTACAAAGAAAGACGAGTAAAATAGAAAAAAAAACAGGAAATTGATAGGGTCATAAAATAGAACCTTAAAAAAAACTCTGAAGCGTTCCTGATTTGATGGAAATATTTTAACTGTTTCTTTTCAGCAAATTTCTTCATGTGATTTTTTAAAAAGTTATTTTTTCGAACATTTCAAAAAATCTCCGCGTTCCAACGAATTTTATTTAAAAAAATAAGGAAGGTCGATGTTTTTTGTGTACTGAACATTTCTACATTTTTTAAATTATTGTTATTTAAAAATAATAATAGATAGAATAATGTACACCTGGATAAACTCCTGACCGAAACACGTGTAAGCTAAATTAATTAAAATAATCCTGTTTTATCCATTCAATACTTTCTTTCCTTTATTTCTCTTTGCAACACACACACACACACACACACACACATATATATATATATATATATATATATATTTGGAGGATATGTGCTTAATTAGGTCTCATCATGTCTATAACCTTGCTAATGAGACCTAATAGGTCGAAATGTACATTCAGGGATTGACATTACCTCGATTTGCTTAGCCTTACATTTGAACATATATGCCCGCATAAATTCATTAATTATTAACTAATTAATTTTCAAAAATTAGGTATGACTTCAATTAAGCACATATCCTCCAAAAATTGTCGGCTAAAAGCCATATCAAATAAACACAGTGTTTTATTTACGTACTCTCATATATATATATATATATATATATATATATATATATAAAATAAAAAGGTAATATTGCCAGGAGAGAGCGTTAGACTTGTAGGACATTAAATGTCAACTAGGGGTCGGCTGACTGCTCTAAAATTTGCCCCTGTGCCAACCTTTCACGAACCCAACAAAGACCCACAGAGGTGAAAGTTATCCGAAGAACAGTGGTCGTTTCAGTAGTGCGATTGTCTGGCAATAGACACAAATGCTCTTACGCACAGCCCATATACCATTAAATCTTGCCTAAGCTGCAAAAATAGTACTGTCTTGTCAATCTGTCTCGCACTGTTTCTGACTAGTTGGCTGGCAGAGCTGCTCCTTGATTGTCTGGCACAGTTCCAGCAAATGTCAGGTTCTGTCAGAGCGAAGTCGAATGCAATTTCCCTCAATCTCTATTCCCAAACCAACACCGTCTTCCCCCTGGCGCAGATAAAGAAAACTAACATAGATTTATGAATCAAAGGGATATAGTTGTTTACAACCTTAAAGTATGACACAAGGCTATGGTATTTTAGATTAAACTTGCTTGGAAATCGGTCCGAGTCATATCATGATGATTATCAGCAAAAGGCATGCTGAGAGCACGGATTCTCTCGACTACCTCTTACCTAAATTTTGACACAAGGACGCTCTTCGTTTTCCCCCTACTCTCTTTCTATAGTTCGTTCTTATACTTTTCTGTGTAGCATGTCCCTTAACTTCTCTTTCTTTCCCATTATTTAGCTGAGGTGACGACACTCATAAAAAATACGAATTCGGTGGATAAGCAGCACCAGACAATCAGGATTTACAATTTTGCATTTCATCTTGTACGATTTGGACGGTCTTATTTTTAACAAGAGGGTATTGCAAGATGATAACCAGCGTACAATTAACTAATAATATATAGATGCTAATTAGAATTAAATAATGATTATTTAATAATCACAGATAATATAATGTAAATAACTGAGGGAATTGTGACGTCGGCGTTGGCGTAGTTCCGATTACAGACGATAGGACGCCCCGGAACGTAGAACTATTTGGTTCCCCTGAAAATGTTTTTTATCTAATTTCTCGTACATTTTTATGTTTTTGCTTCGGCTATGTCCGCTTTAATTCGACTCTTTCCGTTTCAATTCGGCTTTAGTCGTTTTACACTAAAGACGGGTACTGGTGGAACGTTACACCAATTTTCTTTTCTTTTTTTTTTTCTCTCTTTTGTTTGTTGTTGTCGATGTCATATCGCTGCGAGTCACGTGGGAATTTCCTTCAAACTGATGTCAGCCAGCACCATTTTGTTTTTGTAGTCAAACCACGCTTTGCACAAGCAAGTCTTTTTTTTTTTTTTTTTTTTTTTTTTTCCAAGCGAACTGCCTGACGGGAAGGCTGATAGAAGAAGTTAACAATCCAACCAAACGTTGCGTCTCTAAATTTCTGTCTCTTTGTATTTGGACTGTCTTTATGTTGATTTTTTTTAAATCTTTTTTTTTTTTTTTTTCATTTCTTAGTATTTCTTTTTCTTTTTTTTTTTCTTCTTTTTTTTTTTCCTCCAAATCTTTCTTTTTCCTTCTTCACGAGTTCGTTTACTTTTTCGTTTCTTTTTTTTCCGAACTATTTTTGTTCTTAAAAGTTTCATTCTTTTTTTTTTTTCATTTTTTTTTTTCATTTTTCTTATTTTTCTTTGACTTTTTGAAACATTTTTTTTAAATTTATTCTCTCTTTTTAAATTTTTTTCTTCTGATTTTATTTCATGGTCTTTTTTCTTGAAAAGTCAATTTTTGGTTCTTCTAACTAACACAGTGTTTCTTTAATCATTGCTTTTCTTCTTCTTCTTTTTTTAATTATCCATTTTATATATTTTTTAAATTCTTCCTTTTATTTTTCGGATTATTTATTTCTTTCGGTTTTTAATCAAATTTTCTACATTCATTCGCTTCATAATATTTTAACCCGTTCACTGCCATGGACGAAATATCTTGTTTTAGCAAAGTCGTCAGTTTTATATTTCAAGATAATATTAGGGAAAATTTTTTTAGAGGAAATATAATGAATACACTCAAAATAATCAGGTTGATGGGAATTATGGCATGTAAACACTTTTTGGGTCATTTAAAGGCAATCATTTTGCAAGCATGAATATGATTTAAAATCAGGATTACTAACACTACTATTTATTACAAATTTTGTTCCTGGATAGTATGTTATTTCTTTATTACTTATGTTGTAAAAGTAGAGACAATGGCCATTGTTCTCTTCAAACTTTGCTTTTCTGTTCTGGATAACACTATGTAAAATACATTTTGTTCACGGATAACATTTTTTAAGTATTTAATTGCTTATATTGTATAAGTATTTTTTAAATGGCCATTATTCCCTTCAATCTTTACTTTTATGCCTTGGATAAGATAATTGTTGTTTCTGGATAGTATATATCATTTATTAATTATTTATTCTAGTTTGATATATATATATATATATATATATATATATATATATATATATATATATATATATATATATATATATATATATATATATATATATATGAAAATAAATGGAAATTAATCCGACAGTATGACTTTAACATTTTTGAAAATAAACATCATTTGTTTTTTTCAAAAATGTTAAAGTCATATATATATATATATATATATATATATGTGTGTGTGTGTGAACAGCGCTCAATATCAGCGATAGATCATATGTAAATATGTAGGCTGTTTCTCTGATGGCCACACTGGCAAGAATTCACCAAGCGCCGTTGACTCTGCGTCTATGGTATCCTAAGTACATGCTTTATCACCAATATTAAGAACTCTATAAATATATCATTCTACTTATATATATATATATATATATATATATATATATATATATATATATATATATATAACTGTGTGTATGTGTGATTAATTTGAAAGTCACAAGGGCGAGAAACTGACAGTTCCTAGGCGCTGTTAAGTTTATGCCCACGCTATCCTAGGAAGGAAGAGACAGAGTGGTGGGAGAGAGAAAAACAAGAAAGAGAGTTAGTGAGACAGAACAAGATATAAGCAGAGACAATGGGAGTTGGAAAAGAGAGAGAGAGAGAGAGAGAAAGAGAGAACAAATGACAAAACGAGAGACGAGGCGAGTCAAATAGAGAGAGAGAGAGAGAGAGAGAGAGAGAGAGAGAGACCACACGATAAAATGAGAGACGAGGAGAGGCAAAGAGAGAGAGGGGGAGGGAGAGAGGCAGGATATAGTGATTGAGGAGGAGAGTGAGAGGTCGATAAGTTTGGATGCATAAATGTGACTGCTGGTCACTAACGCCATTGTATATCCTACTTAATCACTAAAACCAACAGTCTCCACCACCTCATGTTTTTGGTAACTTTTCTCCATTGCAAGATGGCCGGCTTTTAAGCATTTGACGGCCAAGTGGCGCCGTCTACCGTGCACTCTTGCATTGCTCTCATTCTAGAGCGATCTATTCCTGGCTGTTCGCGTAAGTCGTAGTGCGCGGGACGGGAAGAGGAATATTGATCAGATGACCGACTGGCGGCGATCTCTTTCGTCTGACCGTGCCAACAAAGGGCGAGCGCAAAAAGAAGAAATGGTGCTCGTACTCCAGAAAGTGTGGCAGTCAAAGAAAACTGACGCTAAAAAGAAGAAAAAAAAGAAAGAACGACTGTCAACACATTGCAGAATCATTATGAATTAATCTTAAAAGAGTATGCAATACACAATATATATATATATATATATGTAAACAAGGTTTGTTTAGAATGGCTTTTTGCCGATAATTTTTTGGAGAATAAGTGTTTAATTGGAGTCGTACCTAATTTTGAAAATTAATTAATTAATAATGAATTAGGCGGGAATACCTATTAAATGTATGGCTAAACAAATCGAGAAAAAAAAAATTTTCTCGATTTGTTTAGCCATACATTTAATAGGTATTCCCGCCTAATTCATTATTAATTAATTAATTTTCAAAATTAGGTACGACTCCAATTAAACACTTATTCTCCATATATATATATATATACATACATATATTTAGTAAATGAAGAAAAAACTCTAAACTTGCTTCATTACAATAATTCATTTCAACCGTATTAATACGGCATCTTCAGGTAATCACAAGAACATGACACTTACTGAGAATTTCCCAAAGTAACGTCTCTTTTAAATCTATCAATTTAGGGAGGGAGGGTTGGTGTCTTAGTTTGGAATGGGCAGGGTTAGTTTCTTTGAATGAGGCGAGGAAGTCTATGTTTTGGATAAGGTGTGGCTTAGATGAGGGACAGATTCCTTGGGGAAATAGTTGTAAGAGTGTATATACAAAATGAGCAGAATTTAAAGGCTAAAAAATAAGAAAAAGAAAAAGAAAAATAACAAAATAATATAGAAATAAAAGTAAAGATCATGTTTGCTTTTATATAAACCCATGAAAAGTATACAATATATATATATATGATTTTTACTGTGTCACTTTTTTTTGTCGTTCATCCTCAATACATAGCTACTACAATCTAAACTGATATTAAAATCCTTTTTAAATTCATCTATTAGCATAATCTCTTGCGCAACCGACAGCTTCACGGAATTGTATACGATACTCAGACAATTGTAGAGATCATGCTAGTTCCAGAACTTCAGAAAAATGTCTTCATACTACTCGGAGTTTCCCGGGTCTGATTTGCTGGTAGATGATGAGATATACATATATACATATATATACATATACATATATATACATATACATATATACACACACATATATATATACATATATACACATATATACATATGTACATATGCATATATATATATATATATATAATAATATATTTTTGAAGGCGAAATAATGCACATTTATGTTTAAAAACATCTAATTTTTTTCTTTTTTTTTCTTTTTTTTTTTTTTGGTCCCTTAATATTTTCAGGCTATGCCCATCTTCAGAGGGTTGAAACTTTTTTTTTTTTTAATTTTCATCTGTATTTGATAAACTCAACTGTGATGTTAATCCGTTGAATGTTTTAATGTAAATGCAATCTTTCGGCAAAGGTGAAGAGTTAAACATAAATGTGCATTATTTCGCCTTCAAAAATATATTATTACATTTTAATTAATGCTTCTAACTCACTATAAAAAATGATTTTTTTAAAAATCTTATATATATATATATATATATTATATATATATATATATATATATATATATAGAGAGAGAGAGAGAGAGAGAGATAGATAGATAGATAGATAGATGGATAGATATACCGAAACACGGAGTAGTATAAATAAATTTTCTGACGTTTTGAATATTTGATATTGTCTATATGTTGTTGCCCCTGAGGAGTATTGAGCACATTTTTCCCTTTACATAAGTAGTCATACAACCCCAAAAGACCAGTTTATTTTTTACTTTTTATCACACCTACAGCCAGACATACACACACCGACATATATATATATATACATATATACACACATACACACATATATATATATATACACACACATATATATATATACACACACACACACACATATATATACATATATATATATATATATATATATATATATACACATATATATATATATTACACACACATATATATATACATATATATATATATGTGTGTGTGTGTGTGTGTGTGTGTGTGTGTGTGTTGATGTTTCTGATTAAAGATAATATATGTGTGCATGCATTGTTATTTTCCTATATGTCGTTTTAAAAATATTGCCCCTGCAAGACATCATCGATCTATTTATAAATATGCGAATCAATATGTGAATCGATCGATCCATTAAAACCCGTGGAGATATATAACAATGTAGGTGATCGTAAATTCATAAGCACACAGTCTGACAAATAAGGGGGAGAAAAGAAGAAGGAGGTAGGAAAAATATGGACGTACTCCACTCCATGTATGTATGTATATATATATATATAAAGAGAAAGGCTTATATACCGGTCATTTACAAATTTACAAATTTATTTATATATATTATATATACTAGCAAATATATGCACCCTCCGGGTGCAAGTGTTAAAGTTTTAATATAATAAAATATCATATTAAATTTGAAAGGCTAATGAAACTGACTAAGAATGCAGATAAAAAGATCTGCAACAGAGGGGGTATAATCGAAAAATAGAAGAACTTTGAAACTAACTATTCCATCATTTTCCATTACTCCCCTGTTTCATTGGTAAATTTTCCTAATTTAACTATTTAGTTAAAATAGGAAGTAAAGGATAATATTACAGTTATTTCTTCTTGTAAATAAATTTCTTTTAAGATTTATCAACGAGATTTTTGTTTATATTTCTTAAGATAAAACCAAACGATTAGAAATCAATAATACCAAGCACATATTTATTAAAATAAAATTTTAAATATCAATATGCAAATTAGCCTTCTCGTTCAAACTGTAAATCGCTATTTTGTTGTATATATAAATACAATTGCATGTTATTAGTACGTAGATATGATCAACAGTATTAATAATGTAAAACAATTTTTATTAATATCTGAAGGTTTAAAAGAATGAAATCATGGAGAATTTGACGTAAATAATTAAAGGAATTGTGACTTGAGTAGTAATATAGTTTCGGCTTCAGACAAAAATGCAGTCTATCTCCATTATATATACTAGCAAATATATGCACCCTCCGGGTGCAAGTATTTCAGTTTTAATATAATAAAATATCATATTAAATTAGAAAGGCTAATGAAACTGACTAAGAATGCAGATAAAAAGATCTGCAACAGAGGGGGTATAATCGAAAAATAGAACAACTTTGAAACTAACTATTCCATCATTTTACATTGGTAAATTTTCCTAATTTAACTATTTAGTTAAAATTGGA
Source organism: Doryteuthis pealeii (assembly GCA_023376005.1). Classification (NCBI taxonomy): domain Eukaryota; kingdom Metazoa; phylum Mollusca; class Cephalopoda; order Myopsida; family Loliginidae; genus Doryteuthis; species Doryteuthis pealeii. Next base: position 40,572,772 of record CM042165.1, on the reverse strand, counting down.
AGTAAAGGATAATATTACAGTTATTTCTTCTTGTAAATAAATTTCTTTTAAGATTTATCTACGAGATTTTTGTTTATATTTCTTAAGATAAAACCAAACAATTAGAAATCAATAATACCAAGCACATATTTATTAAAATAAAATTTTAAATATCAATATGCAAATTAGCCTTCTCGTTCAAACTGTAAACCGCTATTTTGTTGTATATATAAATACAATTGCATGTTATTAGTACGTAGATATGATCAACAGTATTAATAATGTAAAATAATTTTTATTAATAACTGAATGTTTAAAAGAATGAAATCATGGAGAATTTGACGTAAATAATTAAAGGAATTGTGACTTGAGTAGTAATATAGTTTCGGCTTCAGACAAAAATGCAGCCTATCTCCATTATATATAGATATATAATATATATATATATATATATATATATATATTTCAAGGAAAATTGCTTAAATAACAGTCATATTAGCAGTTATGAATTTATTTCCACCGATAATATATATATATATATATATATATATATATATACTACTACTACTACTACTAAATAAAGGAAATTCTACTCAAAAACAACCGAGTTTCT
>CM042165.1:40517180-40567180 GCA_023376005.1 Doryteuthis pealeii | reverse complement strand
CCAGCGTTAGCTGATGGTATTTCACTCGAGTCTGAGTGACAGCAAATCTCCTCGGGTCTCCAGGACTCTTCTAAGTATTCTAGCAGATTGCAGCAGTGCAGTATTTCGGATGGTCTCAATCTTTCCTCCGATATCCAGACTTTCCAATCCCTTTTCCAATCCCTTTGGGACCGTTCCAAGTGCACCAAATACAATTGGTATCACTTTGACTTTCATATATTATTATTATTATTATTATTATTATTATTATTATTATTATTTGTTGTTGTTGTTGTTGTTGTTGTAGTCATTTCTATTCTGTTCTATACAAAGTAGCGGCATTTGGTTTTCGATTTCTTAACATCTAAACTCCTAATTTATTCTTTAAATCAGGGGGGAAGGGCATGAGCTTTGGGGCATAAAGAACTGGCATTGGGTTGAAAGGGGGCTACAGCCAAAAAAGGTTGAGAAACACTGCTTTAGACGACCTCTTATCTATTATCTTTTAGTTAACAGTCATAATACAGAACATGACTGAGAAGTGATAGCCCCGCCCTCATCTCATTAGCCTCTTTTCTTAGTTTACAGCAAGACTAGGACCTTCCCCAAGGTCTTGTAATACATAAACAGCGATATCTTATTCTGTCCCATCGGTCTATGACGTATTGGTGTTTCCTTCAAACTATTTGCTTTACCACTCACCCTACTAACCACACCTAGCACCGTGTGACATTTTATTGTTTTCTAAACGGAAAATGTATCTCAAGGGTAAGATTTCCTGAAAAGTAAAGTGGACATAATACCTTAAATTGAGAACAAACCCATAAAACCGGCGTAAATAATTCGCGAAAGAATATAACTGTTGTTAAGGTTGTTTTTATTTTTATTTTTTTGTTTAATGGCATATCAACCTCCGCGAGTTATTTATTGCCGAACCATCCTTTTAGAAGAACAGTAGTAGTACTAGTTAACTCATATCCAGAAGATGAGAGTTCGAACCCAGCTTAATACGATGTTGCAGTCGAACACGTGACATCGAACTTGACATAGGTCGAAATTCCGTGAAATCGAATATTACTATATATGTATATATATATATATATATATATATATATATATATATACGGTTAATATTTGATTAATTGTGACTATTTGTATGTGGCACCCAGCGTGATTTGATTTCGCTAGCCATTGATTCTAGGGTAGTCTAATCTAACGATCGTACATTAACTTTTTAAATATACATGAAACTGACAGTTATGGGACAATCACAAAAGGTTAAGGAAATTATATTTGTTTTAGGTTTTATCCTACTCTACTGGCCGATATCAAGGACATTTTTTTTTTTTAAAAGAAACTTTTTAAATAACTTCTTTATTCATATATATAGAGGAATTACATCGACTTAGTTAAGCGTAGGTTTGGGTCCTCATGAAATAATTTGGATTGAAACCATGGCAGACCCTTAACTTTCTTCCTTTATTATTTACTCCTTTTGAGTTTTCACATCAGCGTTAGCTGATGGTCTTTCACTGGAGTCTGATTGACAGCAAGTCTCCTCAGGTCTCCAGGACTCTTCTGAGTATTCTAGCAGATTGCAGCAGTGCAGTGTTCTGAATGGTTTCAACCCTTCCTCTGATTTCTAAACATTCCAGACCTTTTTCCAATCCTTTTGGGACTGTTCCAAGTGCACCAATTACAATTGGTATCACCTTCACTTTCATATTCCATAACTTTTTCAGTTCACTGGTAAGGTCCAGATATTTGTCCACTTTTTCATTTTCCTTTAGCTTCACCCTGTGATCTGCTGGCACTGCAAAATCCACCAGTTGACAAGTTCTTTCTTTTTTGTTTATCAACACTAGTCTGGTCTTCTTGCTATTATTATTATTATTATTATTATTATTATTATTATTATTGCTCTATGTTTTTTAATATATTGAGCACTTTTAGATTATTTACTGATGCCACTGCAACGGAAAGGTTAAAGCGGCAATTTGATACTATATATATATATATATATATATATATATATATATATATATATATATATTTGTGTGTGTGTGTGTGAGTGCGCGCTTGTGTTGTATGTGTGTGTGTGTGTGTGTGTGTGTGTGTGTGTGTGTGTGTATGTCGTATAATACAAGTAATAGTGTTTTTTTATGTTTTTGCGCAGTCAAGCGTGACTCCCTTGCTTGAGAGTTATTTTTTATACAAATCTTAAAAACATAAGTACGTTATGGGGGAAAAAAGACAAATATACTCCTTTTGTATTTTATCTATATTTTCACAACTTTCTTCATGATATAGATAACAGAAATAGGTTTTCAAAATAAAGATGAAATACAAAAATACATTAAAATCAATAAATGATAAAAAACAAACTAATAAAAAACGCTGCAGGCCATTCTTTAAAAAAATGTAAAAAATCCTGAAACAAATATAAAATAAAAAGATGACAAACAGAAGAAAAAGAAGAAAGGAAATAAATACTGTCATTTTTTCTTGGCATCACATTTGATGCTCCGTTGGGGGGGGGGGGGAGTCGCAGTTTCATCTAGCCGATGGTTAGTTTGTTGTTTGATTGGTTGTTGGATTTTACGGCATCTCAACCCATTGGGTCATTTTATGCCGAAGACATTTTGTTTTATTCACTCTTGATGGATACTCATTTTTTTAAACTCAATTTATGAACACATTTTTAAAAGTTATTTTGTTCTATTTAACCCATAGATAGGACCCTCACAGGTACTACCACTTCGGGTCAGAGTGGATCAGTGAGTAATGTTGATCAAGGGTACTTCCCATTACCCACAGCTCCAGAATTGAAACTTCACCATTAGATGCAGTTAAACTTCATACCCAGGACATTAAAACCCTCAGCCACCGCCTTCTAGCACATATATGATAAAAAGGGTTGGCGGGTTGCCATAAGAGCAATAGGGTCAGCACAATCATATCAACCACCTGTCTAGCCTAAATAAGGATCAAAGTGGAGTGTTGCATGTCATGGACTGCTCAGCCACCAAGATTCCATCCTTAAGCATCACAGGTTGCTACGCACGGCCAACAGGTGGTCCCATTGGGGGTTTCTTACTCCTCTACAGAGGTGTAGTCAGCGTCACATCGATGCTCCTGTGGGGGTGCAGTCGACATATTCTTCATCCCCAGTCGACAAGGCAGCTACCTCAACGGCTTTACGAGAAGTACTGGATATTGTGTCTCGTGTAAGGATATTCCTAGAACAGATCTAGTAGTCATGTAGCGCAGTGATGCTTACTTTAGTGGGTTTATTTTGAAAATAAATTTTAATCCTGACAGAATAAAACATTCTTTTGTTGTCTAAATTATCTTTATTCCGTATTGGGGGCTCATTGTGTAATGGTTACCTTCGTAGGAAATGGACACAGCACGACGAGTTCAAATCATGGAAGCGGCTGTTTGCATTTCACTTTGCACTACTATCTTGGAAAAGGTACGAATCCAACCATTTCCTCTCCAGCAATGGGTAAATAGTAGGGCAGAATGGGATCTTTAACTTTGATATGGCGACCGGTTAAGGGGGATAAAAACTGCATTCAAACCATTTGTAGACTTGGAGAGGGATGGGCTCCGCCAGGCTATTCCTATCCAAGACACGCTCCATAAGTAACATTCCCGACCAAACTACATTAAGGGACAAGCGAAAGAGGGATATATACATTTACATACCCCTTTTTTCAAAAGTTGGATTTGACATAAGGTCAATGCCTTAAACGCAGTCCAACAGGTTGGAAATCAGTTTTACATCTTCAAGACTGATTGTCTAAACAAGATTAAAACGCCCAGTGTTCTCTATTATTTACCCATGGATAGAGGGAGAATAATTGGGTGCATACCTTTCCCAAGGGTATTAGCGCTATGTGAAATGCAAACTACTTTGATTGAGAGAGTGATTTCAGTTAGTCATAATATAATTCACCATATTCCTGCTTCCAGTCGGGCACACTAGCTGCATGCTTGGGAGGCCTTTCCTGTGGATAGCCTTGATATCTTGCCAAATACGATGTTCTTTTGCTGTGAATTCCAACGATGAAATATAAAAATTTATGGCTAATCAATATTTTGTAAATCCATGTTTATGTATTTATGCTGTTGCTATTTCAAAAATCGACATTTTGAATGGGATTTTCGTTTATCATCAAGTATTAGAATAATCGTTTGCAATCATCGCTCCAAAACAGTTATCCATTCTCCAATAAAAAACAGAAGCATCATCCTCTCAAGTAAACAGTTTTTATTGTTTTTTGTTTTTGTTTTGTTTTTGTTTTGCAACGCCCACGTTCGCTCAGCCATAAGTGCTGTGTACCTCATCTTAAAATATAGTGGAAAATAGAATGTATGTGTTCCTATATCTACGAGGAAGGTAAAGCTACGCCAGGAAAGTTTATGGCTCAAATTTTAATGTAATGAAATATATTGAATTAGAAAGACTAACGAAATTAGACGAGAACGCATGCAAGTTTATGAAATCATACTTGAAGATGCAAAGGTAGACGAAATAAATTTATTACTGATAAGTTTCAAAGAAAGAAAAACTTAATAAACCTTCATTTTATTATAATAATTTATTTCGACCAGAAACTTAAATAAAAATGAGTCTAGCCTCTTCAGATAGATTTTACAAAAACCAAAATAAAAATTGTAAAAAGTTTAGAAATAACAAAATAAAAATTGTAATATCTATCTGAAGAGGCTAGATTCATTTTGAGTTTCTGGTCGAAATAAATTATAATAGTCAAATGACGGTTTATTAAGTTTATATAATTAATTTATTAGTTATTGACATTGAGCCTCTTAGGATTTATAAATATCCTTGCATGAATCATGTTTTCAACTATAAGAGTATGCAGTAGGGTTGTACAGTGAGATATTTCGATGATCCCAAATAGAATTATCCTTTACTTACCAGTCAACTGGATTATCTTACACACACACACACACACACACACACACACACACACATATATATATATAATATATATATATATATATATATATATATATTACAATGATGAAAATTTATTACATTCAGACCCTCTTCAGAACCTGAGCTTGGTTTTTGTATTGAAGGATTCAATTCTCTTATTGAATCCTTCAATACAAGAACCCAGTTCGTGTCTTGAAGGTCTGAAAAAACGAAACGTTATAGTGTCGTCATTATCACCTGTAATAAAATTCCATCCATTGTACATCCCGGGTTTTATTATAGTTCTTCAATACACATAGGCACACACAACACACACACAACACACATATATATATATATATATATATATATATATATATATATATATATATATTGATAAGAGATGGCTAAAACGTTGCCATGGAACTCGAGAATCTTTGTTGTGGAAAAGGGTTTTAGTGTCTTGGAATCATCTTCCATGTTGTCTGGAAATTCACTGGGATTAAATCGGAAGAGATTTCCACTGAGTTGATAATCCATTTCACTAATATAAAGAAAACAGGGATCTAATTCCTCACGATATCTTTAAAAGACACAAGCGTTACATTTAGTTGATTTTTCTTTAAATTTGACTTCGCGTACCACCATAATTTCCCCGGCGTATTCCAGTTTGCGATAATGGATTAAACTACTAAATGTCACAGGAGAAATTTAATATGTCTACATTTAATTATCAATTCGCATTTTTTTTATTTTATTATTTTTCAGCAAGTTGTTGTGTTCGGCATATTCCAGATTACTCCATTTTACTATATGTTTTTTTTGTTGCTGTTCCGTTGAGTTTTCCCAATACATATATATATATATATATATATAACAAAGATAATCTAATGAGTCAGACGAACCTACTATTAGTTTCGCATAAAGCTCTTCAGGGCTAAAATCTGACTAAAGAAGAAAAGGAGCAAGACAAAATAAATAAATAAATAAATAAATTTTGGCTCTACTTAGGTATCGAGCATTTTTACATATTAGCTTTCTCCTAGCGGTTATATGAATATATATATATATCTTATATATACATATATATACATATAAATTGTTTTTTTCTTTTGGCCAAATACTGTACCAATAGATTATTTTTTGTTGGTACGAATACCTTGGTCCTTTCTTTTTTTCAAAAATTTTTTTTCTTCCTGGTTGATGTTTGGTAGTATATTTTTACAATCAAACTCTCTGCCGGGTTTTTTTCTCTCTGCAAGGATCTACCAACACGCTTGGTATATAATATATATATATATATATATATATATATATATATATATATATATATATATTCACACAAACCCATCATCTCAAGAAGTCCGACACAGAACCTCTGTTGCTTCAAGGAAAGGCTAGGGGAGTAAACCCGGAAAATAAATCAGGAGCTGGAGTCCGTAAGGTGGTATGATGCTGAAATCCAGTGTTACCCATTAACTTCTGCGACACTACCGTTGCCAAACTGCATTGGTCCCTTACCTTTCCTTTGGAAAGCGGCAGTGTGGAGAGGGGGGTTGCTGCACGGACAACAGCTCATCCTCCATACGAACCCGCCCAGGCTATTTAGTTAACAAAAACCTTGACACTACTCCATCGTCTCTCGTAGACGGAAGTATGCCAACACACACACACACACACACACATACACACACACACATATATATATATATATGCGTGTGTGTGTGTGTGTGTGTGTGTGTGGAGGTGGACGTAATGACTTGACCGTAAGGCCGACCAATCGGTTCGACCAAAACATCCGAGTAAACAAAAATATTGGAAGTTGAGCTTAATTCTGGCCTTATCTCTACCCACATCCCTACCTCCACCCCTACCTGATTCATCAGTATTTACTGATTATCGTGGTATGTACAATAAGTAACGTGTCTGTTTGATGTTTACAACTTGATTAAAAGGCGGAGACAATATGGCACGGTAACGCAAAGGTGATTAGCTTTTAGTCTTGTACCGGAAGACTCTTACCCTCAAGACCTACACAAACCAAACGCAGACTAATTTTATAGATTCTTTTTTCGCTTTCTTTTTTTTTTTTTTTTTTTTTGTAAATGACTTCTGATATGGCAGGGCATATATATATATATATATATATATATATATATATATATATATAGTATGAACAAAAATGAACAAAATGTGATAAGACAAACAGGAATATTTCTTATATGTTATTTTTCTCAGCTAGTTTCGACCTTAGATCATCGTCAGAAAGAGGATTTTCTTGTTTGCGAAATTGTTTTTAAGAGAAATTTTTTTTAAAGGGGCGGGATTATAAAAGAAATTATAGAAATGGCTAAATATTTTTTTTAGGGTTTGACACATGCTATTATATCCGAGTAGGGGAGGGTATAAGTAGTGAGCAAAGTCCCTCTGTTCGTGAAAAAAACCTCTCTCCTCCTCTGCTCTCTCTCCTTCTCTCATCTCTCATGCTCTCTTCTATATATATATATATATATACTATCATAGATAGTAGTAAATCGGAGTTTCAATTATTTAGTACGTCGTAAATTTGTCGGGATGTAATCTCCCTGTTTTCATGAATCTAAGTGAGGACAGTAGTGATTTCTGGCTGCTGGTAGTTATATTTAATGTGGGAATGCGGTGTTTATTGTTGTTGAGGAGAGAAAGAGAGAAGGAGGGGGGGCGATTATATATATATATATATATATATAATATATATAATATATCAGAAGAGAGAGAGAGAGAGAGAGAGAGAGAAGAGTCATAAATTTATTAAGTAAAAATATAACAAAAGATTAGAATTTTTGCATTATAGTCAGTTTTCAGGAAGCTTATGACATGGTGTCTAACTTCCGCTAAATCATCAGATTTTGGAGAGAGTAACACACCTTGTCTAAGCTTCCTCAATGAGACTATAATGCAAAAAGATTCTAAGTCTTTTGGTTATATTTTTACTTATTGAATTTGCTCTGGACTCTAACAATAAGAGCACACATTGAGCTCTGCAAACGCGACACCGTTTTTAAAAAAACTCCTACGCGAAGATAGATTTCTTCTCCGGATTTTTGGATTATTATATATATATATAATTTGTTTTGTTTGTTTATTCCCTATAAAGAGGAGGCGAAGGACTAAATCACGAGACAGTAGGGTATGGGAGAAATCTCAGGGCCGCAAACGTTACAGATGGACGTAAGCAACATTTTAAACTTGACATTTAAAAATGAAAAAAAAATACAGAGAGATAACCGGGATAGTATACATGTTGGAAAGTGGGAGATGTTTTGACTATTGTAAAAGGCCCTTTCCATCTTACCCAATAAATCAATATTTTTTCCATTCCTTGAGAAATTGCCCAGAAAGGAAGGTCTTCTTAATTCAAAGCAAACACAAAGATTTTGTAAAATGATTTTTTTTATAGAGGGTGTGGTTTTTTTTGTGTTTTTTTGTATTTTTTATGGGACCAATATGGTCAGATGTGCCGAGTTTAAAAAATAAATTCAGAGGTTTTATTGCTGGGGCATTTATTTTTTATTCATTTTTAACGTAAAATCTATATATTATACTCGTGTTCCATAAAAGTACGACCGTTATCTCTTGAAAACACACTACTGGTTAAAAAAATAAAGACTGTCCAAATCACCCAAGATGAAATGCAGAAATGCAAAATCATGATATCCTGGTGTTGCTTATCAGCCGATATTATTTTTTGGGTGTCAGCTAAATAATGGACCATTTCGTGTTTTTATAAAAGGGAAGAAAGGGACATGTACGGAAAGAACGTAGGGGAAATATAATATAGATAGACAAGATTGCCTCCACAGGGCTGGTGTTAGACATCTCATGCTCCCGCCACGATCTATGATATGTTTCTTAGCTATGCAAACTATGATGGCGAAGAGCTCGACTTGTTCCATGTCAATTTTTTTACAATAAATACGTATTTTTCCATGCTTTCCGTTCGAACAGATGCGACTAAGGCCAATTATTAAGCGGTAGGTTCTAACAATTTTTGGATTCAGAGATTTACTTCTAGAACGGTTGTCCAAAAAAATATTAAAGAGCCATAAACTATTTTACCATGAGCTGGAGGGGAGATAAGTGAAATTGGTGGAGTGCCGTATTGTCGCTATTAGCCGAACACAAAAGGAGTCTCTTCTTTTTTCAAACTATCACTTGAACGAGGAGACTTTTTTGCGTGTGAGATTGACACCACACCTACCAGCAGTTTCCCACATTTAAGCCGCACAGATCCAGCTGTCTAACTGATGCGTTTGAGTAGGCAAGGACGCGGTATCGGAACCGGTAATTACAAAATGTAAATATACGATATACAAATATATCGTTTCACTAAGCCCTAGACATGAAATAACCCTAGACCGTGTCTGTAAGCCCGTTAAAATCCATCACAACTTCAAAGACCAATTTGCCAACCAGGCCCGGAATGAAAGTGCCCCATTTCCTCTGCTCCAGCCTAAGATATACCTCTTTAACTATGATACGGGACCAATATTCGATTAACTGTTCAATTTTCCTAAAGTAGTATTCATAGAAAAATATATGAACCTACCCTTCTCGAAAGAAGGGGGAGAGAGAACCGGGTCATACCTTTGGCACTAAAAGAAAAAAAAACTCCGTTCAGGATTGTTGAACTCGGCTCGTCGCGGAGTCTAATTTTACTACAACGATAACCGTTCCGCCAACCCACGTAACCAAGTGATCTGTCCGTAGTATCTCTGGTTTTGTTCTAATGTTTACTTTATTTTTTTATGTTTGTCAATGATATATATAAGTATATAGTACATTATTTATATATATATATATATATATATACTAATATATTTATATATAAGGGCACATATACTATATCTATCTATCTATCTATCTATCTAATATAATATATATAATATTATTAGATACTATATATATATATACATTTTTTTCTTTACTATTTTGGAAATGTTTTAGATCTTTTGTTTGGTCATTTGAAAAAAATAATCCTACATTCGTCGATTCTCGTTTTTTATGCATGCTTACATGAGAATTCCAAATACCGGGAAAAAAAAATTCTGACACTGCCTTGCCTGTATTGAACAAAATCAAGTCAACGGATTTTTTTCCCTTTGTATCACAATATATATATATATATATATATATATTATAATAATATAAATATATATATAAATATATATATATAATCCATTGTAAAGCTCTTGGAAATTAAATCCGACATATTAAAAAGAAACGTTTAAAGAATCAAATTGTCATGTTTCGCTATTGGCTAGGGTCCTCAGAATATAAAAAATGGAATTTATAATGAGAAAATGAATTTAAGGAAAGAAGCATTATAATTTCTATAGAGCTTCATGTATAGATACGAAAAGTTATTCATAAATAAGTGAATTTGCCATAAGATTTCCTTGAGTTGATTAGTTGAACTTGTTTTCACGGCATATCGACCTTGTCCCGGGTTAATCTAATGCCGACTCAAGTCATTTTGATAAACAATGCTCAGGTTACTCCACCAATACTTCTGTTTCTTAAAGTGGCACCAATTAAGCATTTTAATATGCTCATTGCTCTTTAACTTCGGTTGATCTAGCGAGAACCGACACTTTCAGCGTGGACTTCAACCGTGAGACTTTGGTTTGGGAAAATCATTTTAGAAACCCAAAAAAGGGTTTTGATCAGAAAATGGGGTAATTCATTTTCTGTTTTAAACTAATTGTAAAAATGACCCCGCATCATTTTCTACTCTTTTTCTAAAATGAGAAGTGTACAATATATTATTGTTGGTTGGTTGGTTGATATTGCCTTTTACCGCATATCAACCCTTTATTGCCTTTATACCAGATCAAGTCATTTTTGAAAAACAAAAGGATGCAGGTTGCTTACAGTAGCTGCTTGTTGCTTAAGAGTTCACCCAATAAGTATTGAATAGGCTCAATTCGCTGCTAAACTTCATGATATAGTGGTAAACCAGTGTTTTTTAAAGCGGGAAAGTGTCCGTTATATTGAAAAACAATTTTTAGTGCAAAGTTTGCAAAAAATTGTTTTTTCAATATAACGGCACTTTTTAAATAAACAGAAATTCGGTTACCGATGGAGTCACCTTGGAGTGTATTAGCGTGCTTATTCCTGAATTTTTAGATCCGGTCCCTTTAAATATATTCTACTAATAATTCTGATTTTTTCCGTTAATTGATGACACCGTTATTCCTTTTCCCCAAAAAAACTGTAATTTAAATGAATATTATTTATTGAAATAATAGTTAGCCTATAAATCAACTTCGCAAAATGGTGGAGGATTTTTTATTATGAAGAATTTGAAAAAAATGTCTTCTTTGCTGTAAAAAAAAAAAACAAAAACAAAAAAAAGAAATCATCTTATTTATTGAATGACCCCTTGCGTTATCATTCTCATGACGCTAGCCATTAGCGGAAACAATACCATCCTGATTAACCCACTGTCTTTCTTTCTCATAAGCAATACTCTATTTTTTTACTGAAAAGAATGCCTCGTAGTAGTCAGTTGAATGAAAGCTCTTCTGGAGAATAAACTGAGAAATTGAAATCTAAATTTGTCGCAAAAAAATTTGTAAACAAAATATTTGTTCAACAACCACACATAATATATATAATATATATATTATATATATATATATATATATATAATGATACGATAATTGACAGGTTCTAAGCATTTTATGAATTGGAGTTTTTATATAACAAAAAAATATATCTTACTTTTGTATTAAATTCGGATTCTTGTTTTAATGGCCTTTGATGCTTAACAGGATGGAATTCCAGGTAGCTGAGCCGTTTCATGGACAACTGCCACTTTTGGCTCTTCGCTACCAGTGCGATCAAATCGGCTGTCTCATGTCAAGCCTAGTAATCTATATATTACCCCAACGACTATTGTCCTCGTAGCAAACCTCCAAATCGTTTTTTATCATTATATGTGCTAGAAGGCGGTGACTGAGGGTCTTAGTGTCTTGGTTATGACGTTAAAGTGCATCTAGGGGTGAGTTCCAATTCTGGAAATATGGGGAATGTAGAGTAGATACTTATCGGCCAATTAACTGCTCAGGTCACCGCTGACCCGGCAGTGGTAGTACCTGTTAGGTGGTCCCATCGATGAGGTTACATGAGATAAAGAAAGGATATAAAATGTGGTTTAAAATTGAGTTTAAAAAAATTGAATAACCCAGATAAGGAAATGAATAAAATAAAATGTCCTGCGTAGGCATAAAATAAACAACAACAAATGGTTTGACATGTCGTAAAACTCCAACCAACAACACCAACCCAATTATTGAATCGACCACCAATTAATTGAATAATCTAAACTGCTAAGATTTTTCCCGGCATATTCCAGTCACGTGACACTGTAAACGAATCTGATTATGACGTTCCTAATTCAATAAAGATCAACAATGTCTGTCAAAATATTAGCTATTTACACGACTCTTTCTAATCAGGGGTCACGCGAAACTAAGGCTTTGAATGTTAATGTTCTTTGATAATGTTTTGGAAAATAAATATGTTGGTTAAATTTGTTTTTGTGTATCTTTAGGCCACTCATCTATGAATATAAAATCTTGTTTTACATCTTTTTCTCAAAGCTTTTGTTCTAGGCTAGCAGTATTGAACACAATAATAATGTGGCCGCGCCTCGTTTTAATTTTATTCAATTATCCGGCCTAACCCTGAAAAAGGTTGGTGATCCCTGTTCTATAATAAAGCGTTGAGCTTTTGAATTCTAAATAACTTTCTACACTACCATTGCAAAATGAATAGGCTACCCCACCCATTATCTAGCAGTAACCCACCTAATGTGTAGAATGCCAACCATGAAAAACCGATTTCGCGGTAATTGACTTTTGAATATCAAAAAATACTTCTACACTACATTGCAATGAATAGGCTACCTCACTCATTATTAGCATAACTCCACCTAAGTGTGTAGAAATGCACCATGAAAAACCGATTTCGCGGTAATTTGACTTTTGGAATTCAAAATACTTCTAACACTACATTGCAAAAAATGAATAGGCTACCCCAAAACCTATTATCTAGCAGTATTCCACCTAAGTGTAGAAAGGCCACCATGAAAAACCGATTTCGCGGTAATTTCTCATGCTTTCTTCTGCTGACTGCATACAAGAAATAGAAAAAAGTTATGGTTTGTGCAAACCGTGGTGAAAGCAATGGTGGTCCAAATAGGACCCACCGCATGCAATTGGATATCATCCAGTTTTCCGTATGTTGTTGTTATTGTTGTCGTTGTTGTTGACAACATCGGTTTTTTACTTTGGATTTTTTTGTTCAATTAATCTAATCATTGCATTAGTGTATTATTCTCATATTTTTCCCGTTTTTTTTTTTCCTCGTTATTTTCAACATCTAATTTTCAATCGAGACCGCCCAGGCTATTTAGATTACAAAACCTTGACACTACTCATCGTCTCTTCCGTAGACGGAGTAATGCAACCACACACAACACACAGCACACTCACAAACACATATATATATATATATGCGTGTTGTTGTGTGTGTGTTGTTGGTGTGTGTGGAGGTGGAGTAATGAACATTGAAAACCGTAATGGAAATACGATTTCGACCAAAACATCCGAGTAAAAAAATATGGAAGTTGAGCTTAATTTTGGCTAATTCTACCACATCCCTATCGGAACCTACCTGAAAATTCATAGTATTATATGTTACGTGGTATGTACAATAAGGTAACGTGTCCTGTTGTGATGTTTCAAATCTTGATTAAGAAGGCCGGAGACAATAGCATCGGTACGCAAAGGGTGATTAGCTTTTAAGTCTTGTTACGGAAGGACTCTTCCCTCAAACCTACACAAAACAACGCAGACTATTTTTAATAGATCTTTTTTCGCTTTCTTTTTTTTTTTTTTTTTGTAAATGACTGTCTGATCGTCAGGGTTATAATATATATTATTATATATATATATATATATATATATATAGTAGATGAACAAAAACAAATGTGTAAGCAAACAGGAATATTTCTTATATGTTATTTTTTCTGCGCTAGTGTTTCGACCTTAGAATAAATCGTCATGAAGATAGTTCTTGTTTGAACGAATTGTTTTTAGAGAAAAATTTTTTTAAAGGGGGGGCAAAAATTAAAATAAAAAGAATTTAGAATATGTAAAATATTTTTTTAGGGTTTGACCATGCTATTATAGTCTCGAGTAGGGGAGGGTATAGAGTAGTAGCAATCTCTGTTTTCGGTGAAAAAAAAACTCCTTCTCCCTCTCTCTCGTCTCTCTCTCTCTTCTCTCTCTCATATCTAATATAATAATTATTATATATATATATCGGTTCACGTATTGATTTACGTAGTCGTAAATTTTCGGGAATTGTAATCTCTCCCTTCTTCATTGAATCTATGAAGGACAGTAAGTTGATTTTCTTGGCTGCTGGTGTAGTTATTTTTTAAATGGGATGTGGTATGTTGATTGTTGATTGGAGAGAGAAAGAGAGAGGGGGGGGGCGAAATTTAAATATATATGATATATTATAATATATATATATATACAGAGAGAGAGAGAGAGGAGAGAGAGAGAGAGAATTCATAATTTAGTAAGTAAAATATCAAAAGATTGAATTTTTTTGCATTAATAGTCTATGTTCCAAGGAAGCTTAGAGCATGGTGTCTGACCTCTCCTAAAATCATCAGATTTGGGGAGATGTAAACACAACTTGTTAAGCTTCCTCATAGACTATAATCAAAAAATTCTAATCTTTTGTTATATTTTTACTTATGATTTGCTCTGTGACTCTATACAATGAAGAGCAACATCTTGAGCATCTGGCAACTGCGACATCGTTTTAAAAAACTCCTATGCGTATAGATAGATTTCTTCTCCGGATTTTTTTGGAATTAATATATTATAATATAATTTGTTTTGTTTGTATTATCCTAATAGGAGGAGGCGAAGGAATAATCACGACAAGTAAGGTAGGGAGAAATTCAGGGCCGCAAGATTACAATGACGTAAGCAACATTTTAATACTTGACTTAAAAATGAAAAAAAATACAGAGAGATAATCGGAGTAATATACATGTGGAAAGTGGGAGAAGTCGTTTTGAACATTGTAAATAGCGCTTTCCATCTTAACCAAAATAAAATCAATATTTTTCAATTCCTTGAGAATTGCCACCAAGAAGAGGATGGGTCTTCTTAATTCAAGCAAACAAAGATTTTTGTAAGATTTTATTTTATAGAGGTGTGGGTTTTTTGTGCTTTTTTGCTTTATTTAATGGGAAAACCAATATGGTTCAGATGATGCGAGTTTAAGAAAATAAAATGCGAGGTTTATGCTGTGTGGCATTATTTTTTTTTCATTTTTAAACGTTAAAATCTATAGTATTATACTCGAGTTCCCATAGAAAGTTGAACGACCGTTATCATTCATTGAAACCACATCTGTTAAAAAATGCTGTCAAATAAACCAAGAATGAAATGCAAGAAATGGCAATCATGATTATCTGGTGTTGCTTATCAGTCGATTATTTTTTTGAGTGTCAGCTATAATAATGGACCATTTTCGTGTTTTATTATACAAAAAGGGATAGAAAAGGGACATGCTAACAGAGAAAAAGAAACGTATGGGGAGATATCAATATAGATAGACCAGATTGCCTGACCCCAAGGGTTGGATTGTTAGAATTCTCAGCTCACCACGATCTATGATAGTGTTCTTGACTATGAAACTATGATGCGACGAGCTCACTTTGGTTCCATGTCATTTTTTACAATATAGCGTATTTTTTCTCATGCTTTCCTCGAAACAGGATGACGACATAAGGCAATTTATAAGCGGAGTTTAACAATTTTTGGATTTCAGAGTTTATCTTCAGAAACGGTCTGTGTCAAAAAAATATAAAGAGCCCATACTATTTACCTATGACTTGGAGGGAGATAAGTGAATTGGTGGAGTGGCCTATTGTCCGGCTTATTGAGGCAACACAAAGGAGTCTCTCCTTCTTTTTTCACTAATTCACCTTAACGAGGAGACTTTTGCGTGTGAGATTGAAGTCCACCACAGCTCTACAGCAGTTCTCCCCGACTTACCGCACAATCAAGCTGTGCTACTGATGTGCGTGTGAGAGTAGGCAAGGACCGGTATCGAACCGGTTTAATTAAAAAGTGATAAATATAGATAATACGACATATACGTTTGCCTAAGCCTAGACATGAATAACGCTGACGTGGTTATAAGCGTCGTTAAGATACATCAACAACTTTCAAGGACCAGATTTGCCACACAGGCGGGAATGAGTGCCATTTCCTCTGCTCCAGCTAGATGTAACTCTTTAAACGCTATGATGAACGGACTCCATATTCGGATGTACAGTGTAATTTTGCCTAAAGTAATATTTCATAGAAATATATGAAACCTACCTTTCGAGAAAGAGGGGAGAAGAAACGGGTCATACTTTGGCACTAAGAAAGAAAAAATCGTCGTTCAGGCATTGAACTCGGCTCTGCGCGAGCCTAAATTTTACTACAACGATAACGTTCCGGCCCTCAACGTAACCAAGTGGATCTGTCCGTGTATCTCTGGTTTTTGTGTTCTAATGTTTACTAGTTTTTCTTATGTTGTCTGAAATATATATATATATATACATATATTTAATATTATATATATATATATATTATACATAATTTTATATATCACAATATTATATCTATTCATCTATCTATCTATCTATATATATATTTATATATATTATATATATATATATAATATATACATTTTTTTCTTTACTATTTTGAATGTTTTAGATCTTGTGTTTGGTCATTTGAAAGAAATAATTCTACATCTGCGTCGATTCTTTCTGTTATTTTTTGCACTCGTTACATGAGAATTCAATACCGAAAAAAAAATCTGACACTGTTGCTTGTATGAACCAGAAACAAAGTCACAAGACTTTTTTTCCCTTGTATCACAATAATTATAATATATATATATAATATATATTATATAAAATATATATATATATATATATTAATCATTTGTAAAAGCTTGGCAATTATCGACAGTAATTAAAAAGCAACCAGTTTAGAGAATAAATGTGTCATGTTTCGGCATATTGGCCTAGGGGTCCTCAGAATAATAAAAAATGGAATTTATATGAAAAATCGAATTTAAAGGAAAGAAGCATTATATATCGAGTAGAGCTCAATGTATAATGAAAGTTATTTCAATAATAAGGTGAAATTTGCCTAAGATTTCTAAGTTGATTTGTTTGAAATTGTTCAGGCATAATCAGACCCTTCCGAGGTAATTAAATGCCGAACTCAGTCATTTTTGATAAACAAATGGCTCAGGTTTACTTCACTCATAAGCTTACTTGTTTCTCTTAGTGGCCACCCATTAAAAGGCATTTTATATGCTCATTGCGCTTATCTTCGGTGATTAGCGAGAATCCGAACACTTTCAGCGTGACTTCACCGTAGACTGATTGTTGGGAATCATTTTTTTAAGAAACAAAAAGGTTTGATCAGAAAATGGGGTATTCTTTTCTGGTTTTAAAACTAATTTTGTAAATGAGCCTCATATTTTCCTAACTCATTTTCTAAAAAATGAGAAGTGTACAATTATATTATGTTGGTTTTGGTTGATTTTGCTTTACCGCCTATCACCTTTATTGTGCCATTTAATACCAGATCAAGTCATTTTGGAATAACAAAGAATCAGGTTGCTTACAGTGCTGCTGTTTCTTAAGATTTCAACATCCCATTAAGTATTGAATGGCCATGCGTGCTTAACTTCAGATGATAAGTTGGTAACAGTGATTTTTATGGAGGCCTTTTCTGTGGATAGCCTTGAATTTGGCCAAATTTCGATGTTCTTTTGCTGTGAATTCAACCGATGAAATATAAAAATTTATGGTAATCAATATTTTGTAAATCCATGTTTATGTATTTATGCTGTTGCTATTTCAAAAATCGACATTTTGAATGGGGTTTTGTTTATCATCAAGTAATTAGAATAATGTTTGCAATCATCGTCCAAAACAGTTATCCATTCTCAATAAAATAGAAGCATCATCCTCTCAAGTAAACAGTTTTCATTGTTTTTTGTTTTTGTTTTGTTTTGTTTTGCAACGCCACGTCGCTCAGCCCATAAGTGTGATGTACTCATCTTAAAATATAGTGGAAAATAGAATGTATGTGTTCCTATATCCTAGAGGAAGGTACCAGTACGCAGGAATTTATGGCTCAAATTTTAATGTAATGAAATATATTGAATTAGAAAGAACTAACGAAATTAGACGAGAACGATGCAAATTTATGAAATTATAGTGAAGATGCGAAGTAGACGAAATAAATTTATTATGATAACTTTCAAGAAAGAAAACTAAAACCGTCATTATATTATAAAATTTATTTCGACCAGAAACTTAGAATAAATGAGTCTAGCTCTTCAGATAGATTTTACAAACAAAATAAAATTGTAAAAATTTTTAGAAATAACAAATAAAAATTGTAAAATTACCTGAAGAGGCTAGATTATTTTGAGTTTCTGGTCGAAATAAATTATAATAGTCAAAGACGGTTTGTTAAGTTTTATAATTAATTTATTAAGTTATTAGACATTGAGCCTCTTAGGGATTTATAAATATCCTTGCATGAATCATGTTTTCACTATAAGAGTATGCAGTACAGGTTGTACAAGTGATATTTCGAGGATCCAAATAGAAATTACCCTTTACTTTAGTCAATTGGATTATCTTACACACACACACACACACAACAACACACGACATATATATATTATAATATATAATATAAATATATATTACAATGATTGAAATTTAATTATTCAGACCCTCTTAAGAACCTGAGCTTAGTTTTGTATTGAAGGATTCAATTCTCTTATTGAAATCCTTCAATACAAGAACCAGTTCGTGTCTTGAAGGTCTGAAAAAACAAACGTTATAGTGTCGTCATTATCACCTGTAATAAAATTCCATCCATTTAACATCCGGGTTTTATCTATGTTCTTTCAGAACATAGGCAAAACACAGCACACACACACAATCACACACATATATATATATATATATATATATATATATATATAATATTATTGATAAGAGATGGCTAAAACGTTGGCCATGGAACCTCGAGAATCTTTGTTATGGAAAAGGGTTTTAGTGTCTTGGAATCATCTTCCATGTTGTCTGGAATTCACTTGGGATTAATTCTGAAGAGATTTCACTGAGTTGATAATCCATTTCACTAATATAAAAAAAAACTGGGATTAATTTCCTCACGATATCTTTAAAAGACCAGCGTTACATTTAGTTGATTTTTCTTTAAATTTAGACTTCGCGTACCAAACCATAATTTCCCTGGCGTATTCAGTTTGCGTTAATGGATTAAACTACTAAATGTCACAGGCGGAAATTTAATATGTTACATTTAATTATCATATATCGCATTTTTTTTATTTTCTTATTTTTCAGCAGTTGTTGTGTTCGGCATATTCCAATTACTCGTTTTACTATTTTTTTTTTTTTTTTGTGCTGCCGTTGAGTTTCCCATTATATATATGTAATATATATATAATATATATATATATTTATCAAAGATAATCTATGAACAGAAGAACCTACTATTAGTTTCGCATAAAGCTCTTCATGGTAAAAATTGACTAAAGAAGAAAAGGAGCAAGACAAAATAAATAAATAAATAAATAATTTTGGCTTACTTAGGTATCGAGCATTTTTACATATTAGCTTTCTCCTAGCGTTATATGATTAATTATATATCTTATATATATTATATATATACATATAAATTTTTTTTCTTTGGCAAAAGATACTGTACCAATAGATTATTTTTTGTTGGTACGAATATCTTGGTTTTCTTTTTTTCAAAAATTTTTTTTCTTCCTGGTTGATGTTTGGTAGTATTTTTTACAATCAAACTCTCTGCGGGTTTTTTTCTCTCTGCAAGGATCTACCAACACGCTTGTATAATTAAATTATATATATATATATTTATATATATATATATATATATTCCCATCAAACCCATCATTCAAGAGTCGACACAGAACCTCTGTTGCTTTCAAGGAAAGGCTAGGGGAGTAAACCGAAAATAAATCAGGAGCTGGAGTCCCTAAGGTGGTATGATGCTGAAATCCAGTGTTACAATTAACTTCTGCGACACTACCGTTGCAAAACTGCATTGGTCCCTTATTTCTTTGATCATAGCGGCAGTGTGGAGAGGGGGGTTGCTGCACGGACAACAGCTCATCTCCATACGAACCGCCCAGGCTATTTAGTTAACAAAACCTTGACACTACTCCATCGTCTCTCGTAGACGGAAGTATGCCAACACACACACACACACACACACATTACACAACCACATATATATATATAATGCGTGTGTGTGTGTTGTTTGTGTGTGTGTGTGGAGGTGGACGTAATGACTTGACCGTAAGGCCGACCAATCGGTTCGACCAAAACATCCGAGTAAACAAAAATATTGGAAGTTGAGCTTAATTCTGGCTTATCTCTACCCACATCCCTACCTCCACCCTACCTGATTCATCAGTATTTACTGATTTATCGTGGTATGTACAATAAGTAACGTGTCTGTTGATGTTTACAACTTGATTAAAAGGCGGAGACAATAATGGCACGGTAACGCAAAGGTGAATTAGTTTTAGTCTTGTACGGAAGACTCTTACCTCAAGAACCTACACAAACCAAACGCAGACTAATTTTATAGATTCTTTTTCGCTTTTCTTTTTTTTTTTTTTTTTTTGTAAATGACTTCTGATATGTCAGGGACATATATATATATATATATATATATATATATATATATATATATAGTATGAAAAAAATGAACAAATGTGATAGACAAACAGGAATATTTCTTATATGTTATTTTTCTCAGCTAGTTTCGACCTTAGATCATCGTCAGAAGAAGATTTCTTGTTTGAAGAAATTGTTTTTAGAGAAATTTTTTTTAAAGGGGGCATTATAAAAGAATTATAGAAATGTAAATATTTTTTTTTAGGGTTTGACATGCTATTATAATCCGAGTAGGGGAGGTATAAGTAGTAGCAAGTCCTCTGTTGTGAAAAAAACCCTCTCTCCCTCTCTCTCTCTCTCTCTCTCTCTCTCTCTCTCTTATATATATATATATATATATATATATATATATCGGAGTTTAATTATTTAGTAGTCGTAAATTTTCGGGATTGTAATCTCTCCCTTCTTCATGAATCTATGAGGACAGTAGTGATTTTCTGGCTGCTGGTAGTTATTTTTATGTGGGAATGCTGGATGTTGATTGTTGATTGAGAAGAGAAAGAGAGAGAGAGGGGGGGGGCGTTATATATTATATTATATATATATATATATATATATATACAGAGAGAGAGAGAGAGAGAGAGAGAGAGAGAGAATTCATAATTTATAAGTAAAAATATAACAAAAGACTTAGAATTTTTGCATTATAGTCTATTTCAGGAAGCTTAGACATGGTGTCTAACTCTCCTAAATCATCAGATTTTGGGAGAGTAACACACCTTGTCTAAGCTTCCTCAAATAGACTATAATGCCAAAAAATTCTAAGTCTTTTGTTATATTTTTACTTATGAATTTGCTCTGTGACTCTAACAATAAGAGCACACATTGAGCTCTGCAAACTGCGACACGTTTTTAAAAAAACTCCTATGCCGTAAGATAGATTTCTTCTCCGGATTTTTGGATTATATATATATATATAATTTGTTTTGTTTGTATTATTCCCTAAAAGGAGGAGGCGAAGGATAATCACGAACAGTAGGGTAGGGAGAAATCTCAGGGCCCAAGTTACAATGACGTAAGCAACATTTTAAACTTGACATTTAAAAATGAAAAAAAAATACAGAGAGATAACTCGGATATATACATGTTGGAAAGTGGGAGATCGTTTTGACATTGTAAATAGGCCCTTTCCATCTTACCCAAATAAAATCAATATTTTTTCCAATTCCTTGAGAAATTGCCCAAGAAGAGGAAGGTCTTCTTAATTCTAAGCAACACAAAGATTTTGTAAGATTTTTTTTATAGAGGGTGTGGTTTTTTGTGTTTTTTTGCTATTTTTAATGGGACCAATATGGTTCAGATGTGCCGAGTTTAAAAATAAATTCAGAGGTTTATTGCTTCGTGGCATTTATTTTTTATTCATTTTTAACGTAAAATCTATATATTAATACTCGTGTTCCATAAAAGTACGACCGTTATCATCTTGAAACACACTCTGGTTAAA
The DNA here is from genome assembly GCA_023376005.1 of Doryteuthis pealeii. Taxonomy (NCBI): domain Eukaryota; kingdom Metazoa; phylum Mollusca; class Cephalopoda; order Myopsida; family Loliginidae; genus Doryteuthis; species Doryteuthis pealeii. The sequence continues at coordinate 40,544,908 of CM042165.1, read as the reverse complement.
AAAATAGACTGTCCAAATCACCCAAGATGAAATGCAGAAATGCAAATCATGATTATCTGGTGTTGCTTATCAGCCGAATTATTTTTTTTGAGTGTCAGCTAAATAATGGACCATTTCGTGTTTATTATAAAAAAGGGAAGAAAAGGGACATGCTACAGAGAAAAAGAAACAGTAGGGGAAATATATATAGATAGACCAGATTGCCTACCCAGGGCTGGTGTTAGAATCTCATGCTCCCGCCACGAATCTATGATATGTTCTTACTATGAAACTATGATGCGAGAGCTCGACTTGTTCCATGTCAATTTTTACAATATACGTATTTTTCCATGCTTTCCGTTCGAACAGGATGCGACATAAGGCCAATTTATTAAGCGGAGTTTAACAATTTTTGGATTCAGAGATTTACTTCTAGAACGGTTGTCAAAAAAATATTAAAGAGCCATACTATTTACCCATAGCTGGAGGGAGAATAAGTGAAATTGGTGGAGTGGCCTATTGTCGCTATTAGCCGAACACAAAGGGAGTCTCTTCTTTTTTCACTATCACTTGAACGAGGAGACTTTTTGCGTGTGAGATTGATCACCACACCTACCAGCAGTTTCCCACTTTACCGCACAGATCCAAGCTGTGCTACTGATGCGTTGAGTAGGCAAGGACCGGTATCGAACCGGTTAATTACAAAAGTGTAAATATAGATATACAACATATATCGTTTCCTAAGCCCTAGACATGAAATAACCCTAGACGTGTTGATAAGCCGTTAAAATCCATCAACCAACTTCAAGACCAATTTGCCCAACCAGGCCGGAATGAGTGCCCCATTTCCTCTGCTCCAGCCTAAGATATACCTCTTTAACCTATGATACGGGACTCATATTCGATTACATGTCAATTTTCCTAAAGTAGTATTCATAGAAAATATATGAAACCTACCCTTTCGAGAAGAAGGGGGAGAAGAAACGGGTCATACCTTTGGCACTAAGAAAAAAAAACGTCGTTCAGGATTTGAACTCGGCTCGTCGCGGAGTCTAATTTACTACAACGATAACCGTTCCGCCACCCACGTAACCAAGTGATCTGTCCGTGTATCTCTGGTTTGTGTTCTAATGTTACTTTATTTTCTTATGTTGTCAATGAAATATATATATATATATACATATATTTATATATATATATATATATATATACATATATTTATATATATACACATATATCTATATCTATCTATATCTATCTATCTCTATATTATATATATATATTATATATATATATATATATATACATTTTTTTCTTTACTATTTGAAATGTTTTAGATCTTTTGTTTGTCATTTGAAAAAAAATAATCCTACATCTCGTCGATTCTCGTTTTTTATGCATGCTTACATGAGAATTCCAAATACCGAAAAAAAATTCTGACACTGCCTTGCTTGTATTGAACAAAATCAAGTCACGATTTTTTTCCCTTTGTATCAAATATATATATATATATATATATATTATATATATAAATATATATATATATATATATATATAATCATTGTAAAGCTTGGAATTAAATCCGACAGTATTAAAAAGAAAACAGTTTAAAGAATCAAATTGTCATGTTTCGCTATTGGCCTAGGGTCCTCAGAATAATAAAAAATGGAATTTATAATGAGAAAATCGAATTTAAGGAAAGAAGCATTATAATTTCTATAGAGCTCATGTATAATACGAAAGTTATTCAATAAATAAGGTGAATTTTGCCTAAGATTTCCTAAGTTGATTAGTTGAATTGTTTCACGGCATATCAGACCTTTCCGGGTAATCTAATGCCGACTCAAGTCATTTTGATAAACAAATGGCTCAGGTTACTCACCATAGCTTCTGTTTCTTAAGTGGCCACCCAATTAAGCATTTAATATGCTCATTGCTGCTTAACTTCGGTGATCTAGCGAGAACCGACACTTTCAGCGTGACTTCACCGTGAGACTATTGTTGGGAATCATTTTTTAAGAAACCAAAAAAGGGTTTGATCAGAAAATGGGGTATTCATTTTCTGTTTTAAACTAATTGTAAAATGACCCCTCATTTTCTAACTCTTTTTCTAAAAAATGAGAAGTGTACAATATATTATTGTTGGTTGGTTGGTTGATTTGCTTTACCGCATATCAACCCTTTATGTGCCATTTAATACCAGATCAAGTCATTTTGATAAACAAAGGAATCAGGTTGCTTACAGTAGCTGCTGTTGCTTAAGAGTTCACCCAATTAAGTATTGAATAGGCTCATCGCTGCTTAACTTCAGTGATATAGTGGTAACCAGTGTTTTTAGCGGAAAGTGCCGTTATATTGGAAAAACAATTTTTAGTGCAAAGTTTGCAAAAATTGTTTTTTCCAATATAACGGCACTTTTTATAAACAGAAATTCGGGTTACCGATGGAGTCACCTTGAGTAGTGTATTAGCGTGCTTATTCCTTGAATTTTTAGAATCCGGTCCCTTTAAATATATTCTACCTAATAATTCTGATTTTTTCCGTTACATTGATGACACGTTATTCCTTTTCCCCAAAAAACTGTAATTTAAATGATATTATTTATTGAAATAATGTTAGCTATAAATCAATTCCAAAAATGTGGAGATTTTATTTATGAAAGAATTCTGAAAAAAAATGTCTTCTTGCTTAAAAAAAAAAACAAAAACAAAAAAAGAAATCATCTTATTATTGAATGACCCTTGCATTATCATTCTCATGACGCTAGCCCATTAGCGAAACATCCATCTGATTAACCCAACTGTCTTCTTTCTCATAAGCAATACTCTATTTTTTTTTACTGAAAGAATGCCTCGTAGTAGTCAGTTGAATGAAAGCTCTTCTGAGAGAAATAAACTGAGAAATTGAAATCTAAAATTTGTCGCAAAAAAATTTAAACAAATATTTGTCAACACACACATATATATATATATATAATATATTATATATATATATATATATATGATACGAATATTTGACAGGTTCTAGCATTTTATGAATTGGAGTTTTAATATAACAAAAAAATATATCTTTACTTTTGTATTTATTTCGGATTCTTGTTTTAATGGCCTTTGATGCTTAAGGATGGAATCCAGGTAGCTGAGCGGTTCATGACACTCCACTTTGGCTCTTCGGCTACACAGGCGATCAATCGGCTGCTCATGTCAAGCCCTATCATCTATATATTATCCCAACGCTATTTCCCTCGTAGCAAACCTCCAATCGTTTTTTTATCATATATGTGCTAGAAGGCGGTGACTGAGGGTCTTAGTGTCTTGGTTATGACGTTAAAGTGCATCTAGGGGTGAAGTTCCAATTCTGGAAATCTGGGGAATGTAGAGTATACCTTTATCGCCATTACTCTCAGGTCCACCCTGACCCGGAGTGGTAGTACCTGTTAGGGTCCCATCTATGAGTTACATAGATAAAAAAAGGAGTATTAAAAATGTGTTTAAAAATTGAGTTTAAAAAAATTGAATACCCAATAAGAATGAATAAAATAAAATGTCCTCGGCATAAAATAACACAACAATGGTTGACATGTCGTAAAACCCAACCAAACAACCAACCAATTAATTGAATCAACCAACCAATTAATTGAATAATCTAAACTGCTAAGATTTTCCCGCATATTCCAGTCACGTGACACTGTAAACGAATCTGATTATGACGTCCAATTCAATAAAGGATCAACAAATGTCTGTCAAAATATTTAGCTATTTACACGACTCTTCTAAATCAGGGGTCACCAAACTAAGGCCTTTGAATGTTATGTTCTTTGATAATGTTTTGAAAATAAATATGTTGGTTAAATTTGTTTTTGTGTATCTTAGGCCACTCATCTATGAATATAAAATCTTGTTTTACATCTTTTTCTCAAAGCTTTTGTTCTAGCTAGCAAGTATTGAACACAATAATAATGTGGCCCGCGCTCGTTATTTATTCAATTATCCGGCCTACCCTGAAAAAGGTTGGTGATCCCTGTTCTAAATAAAAGCGTTGACTTTTGAATTCAAATACTTCTACACTACATTGCAAAATGAATAGGCTACCCCACCCATTATCTAGCAGTACTCCACCTAAGTGTGTAGAAATGCCACCATGAAAAACCGATTTCGCGGTAATTGACTTTTGAATTCAAATACTTCTACACTACATTGCAAAATGAATAGGCTACCTCACTCATTATCTAGCAGTACTCCACCTAAGTGTGTAGAAATGCCACCATGAAAAACCGATTTCGCGGTAATTGACTTTTGAATTCAAATACTTCTACACTACATTGCAAAATGAATAGGCTACCTCACCTATTATCTAGCAGTATTCCACCTAAGTGTGTAGAAAGGCCACCATGAAAAACCGATTTCGCGGTAATTCTCATGCTTTCTTTCTGCTGACTGCATACAAGAAATAGGAAAAAAGTTATGGTTTGCAAACCGTGTGAAAAGCAATGGTGTCCAAAATAGGACCCACCGCATGCAAATTGGATATCATCAGTTTTCGTATGTTGTTGTTATTGTTGTCGTTGTTGTTGACACACGTTTTTACTTGATTATTTTGTTCAATTAATCTAATCATTGCAATTAGTGTCATTATCTCATTATTTCCGTTTTTTTCCTCGTTATTTTCAACATCTAATTTTCAATCGAATGGATGTCCCATGGCCCATAATCAGCAGATCCTGTCCGCTTTTTCAAAAATTGAATTAGATCACTAATTATGACTGAACTTATTCTAGTAGTGACCACACCAAGCGGAGATTTAAGAGGTGTGAATTTATTTTTTTTCCTTCTCCGTGACCAGTTGCCTAACTAAGGTTAAAGAGCCCAGTCTACCCTACTATTTACCCATAGCTAGAGGGAGAATAGTTGGATTCATACCTTTACCTATGTGAAATGTGGCTTCGTCCTGGATTTGAACTCGGGTCGACGAGTCCTGGACGAAATCATAGTTCACATAACGCTAATACCCTTGGGTGAAGGTATGAATCCAACTATTCTCCCTCCAGCTATGGGAAAATAGTTGGATTCATACCTTTACCCAAGGGTATTAGCGCTATGTGAATAATCTTTCACCATCCCCATTCGCGCCTAATCATAATGATTAACTGGAGGCTGAGTGACAGCTAGTTTCCTCATGTCTCCAGGACTCTTCTGAGTATTCTAGCCGATCCCAATAGTACTGTGGTTTGGATGGTCTCGATTCTTCCTCTGATTTCCAATTCACCAAAATTCTTTTCCAGAGCATAGGGTCCGTTCTAAGGACACCGATTACAAATGGTATGACCTTCAACTTCATGTTCCATAGTTTTCTTAGTTCTCTAGCAAGGTCTAAGTATTTGTCTATCTTTTCGTTTGTTTTTTTTTCATCTTCACTCTTTATTTTTTATTATGGGGTTTTCACACCTGCCGTAGCCGGTGGTTCACTGGAGGCTGAGTGACAGCAAGTCTCCTCAGATCTCCAGAACTCTTCTGAGTATTCTAGCCGATTGTAACAGTGTTGTAGTTTTGATGGTCTCGATTCTTCCTTTGATTTCCAATTCACCATATTCTTTTCCAAGGGCACCAATTACAATTTGTACGACTTCACCTTCACTCCATTCGAGTTTTTTCACACTCGCCTTAGCCGGTGGTTCACTGGAGGCTGAGTGACAGCAAGTCTCTGAGGTCTCCAATTATTATTATTATTATTATTATATTATTATATTATTATTATTATTATTATTATTACACTCCTTCTGTGTATTGTAGCTGATCTTAACAATGCTATTGTTTGGATGGTCTCGATTTTTCATCTGATTCCTAATTCCTCTTGTCTGTTTTTTAAACTTTTGTGGACCGTTCTAAATGCACCAATTACAATGGATAACACTTTCACCCTCATATACCTTAGTTATATTTTTCAATTCACTAGGAAAGTCAAGTTATTTGTCTATTTTTTCGTCTTCTTTCAACTTCATCATGTGATCGGAAAGAAAACGAAAAAATAGACAAATACCTGGACCTTGCCAGAGAATTATTATCATTATCATTGTGAGTTTTTCACTCTACCGTTAGCTGATAATCTTTTGCTAGAGTCTGAGTGACAATAAGTCTCTTCGGGTCTCCGTGACTCTTCTGAGTATTCTAGCTTATTCCAGTAATGCTATTTTCTTGATGGTTTCAATTCTTCCTCTGATTTCCAGTTCCTCCAGTCTTTTTTTCCAAACTTTGTGGTACCGTTCCTAATGCACCAACTACAATTGGTAACACTTTCACCCTCATATTCCACAGCTTTTTCAGTTCTCTGGTAAGGTCCAAGTATTTGTCTTTCTTTTCGTTTTCCTTCATCTTCACCCTGTGATCTGCTGGAACTGCAAAATCTACTAGATGACAAGTTCTCTTCCTTTTTGTCAATCTATACTAGATCTGGTCTTCTAGCTGGGATGAAGTGACCCGACTTAAGCCCAAAATACAACTATTATTATTATTATTATTATTATTATTATTATTATTATTATTATTATTATTATTAGCACGATTAGTTGATATATTACAGTATGACAATTTAACTATTATGTTTGATATGTATATTAAGAGCCAAATAGTTCAATATGTAAAAAGTTAGATAATCCCCCTCTCTCTCTCTCTCTCTCTCTCTCTCTCTCTCTCTCTCTCTCTCACAAGCCTTCACGGAACTTCGAACCGAATGCTTAATTCAATCCATTGGGGTAGATTAGTTTCCTTTGTTTAACCATGTGTATATGTGTTAAGCTATGTTAAGTATTGTTTGATATTTTCGCCTGTAGTCAGGATTGAACCTGGAAGCTACAAATGATTGTCACTTAGAACTACATAGAAATAGTATTCAAATTCTGTTAAAAAAATCTCCAGCATTTGTAAATCTCAAAAGTGAACAAATCAATACACCAGATTCCCCCTCTACCCAGGCGATACTTGGTAGCCGCTTCTATTACAAAATAAAGAAATTAATGAATTGAACTTTTTTTTTAATATGAAATGAAATAATGACTTTTAGTCTTGATCCGCCAATAAAGAAAAAAAAACTGTTGTTTTCTTGTAACTTCAAAGATTACGTCTGTTCGCTAGGAATAATGTGACGTAAAAAGATTCTGAAAAAATATACGCTCAATAAAAACAAATTTAAAAAAAAACAGATACTATTTGTATAGTAATGTACTTAGACAGATTGAAAGATAGATTTATTTTTATTAATGGTTGTTTTACCTCAGTCGTTACAGTATTCGTAAAAAAAAAACAACAAGTTTACGTGTTCGATACCAACCCTCGCGAACTAAGCGCATGTAGTAGCACAGCTTGGATCTGTTCGCTAAACCGGGGAGCTGATGATAGATGTGGCATTCAACCACAAAGGCTAAAACAATCTTCTGGTCTAGCGCTAGTGAAAAGAGGATAGACTTTCAGGCTGATATCGACAATAGGTCATCTGCCGTTCTTTTTCTTTATAGCATTAAAAAAATATTTGCCCTATTAGTAGGATTTGAAACAAGTTCACAATTATGGAGCACCCAGCGAGGATAGAACTAGTAGTAGTAGTAGTAGTAGTAGTAGTAGTAGTAGTAAGGATCTGCGAGACTAGCTTGCTAATCATTGTACCATTACAGGACGCATGCAAATAGGACCGCGAATTCATTAATAGAAGAATCATGGCTATAAGTGTATTGATTTGCGGTGAATTGAGAGAAATAAGCATGGTGTATAAGACAAAAGGGGGAGGAGTTAGATGGAGGGGGGCTAAGAAATCCATAGTTATGTCTAATGAGTATGGGTGGAGGGAGAGGAGGGGAAGGTAGAGTGGGAGGAAGGAAATCAAAAAATGGCTTAAAACTGAAAGATAAAAAAATGTAACATAGAGATATAAAGAAAAGATTGGAGGATGGAAAGAAAAATGCGAACGATAGAAAAGGCATAAAAGAATGGAGAATAAAAAGTGGGGGGGGGGAGGAATGAAAATTAAATTTAACACAAATAGTGATGAGAAATACGTTGGGAACAAAAGAAAGAAAAATGAAAGAAGGAACGAAAGGGAACAGTGTATCTGAAAGAAAAAGAATAAAAGAAAGAGAGAATATTGAAGTTTAATAGGAAAGAAAGAAAGGAAGAAAGAAGGAAGGAAGGAAGAAAGAAAAATGAACAGGAACAATGTAAAGAAAGAAGAAAGAAGAAGTGAATAAATGAAACAAGAACAGTGTAAAATGCTGGTAAGTTGGTTAACGAAAGAAGAAAATGAAGGAATGAAAAAAGAAATGAATGAAAGTAAAAGAAAGAAAGAAAGAGGAGAGAAAGAAAGAAAATTGAAGTTGAACAGGAACGAAAGAAGAAAGGAAAAAGAAAGAAAAAATGAATGAATGAAACCGGGTGTGAAAGAAAGATGAATAAATGAAAAAGAAGTTTAAGAAAGAAAAAGAAAGAAAGAAAGAAAGAGAATTGAAGTTGAACAGGAACGAAAGAAAGAAGGAAAAAGAAGAAAGAAAAATGAATGAATAAACCGAAACAGTGTGAAAAAGATGAATAAATGAAAAAAGAACAGTGAAAGAAAGAAAGAAAGAAAGAAAAAAAGAAAGAAAAAAAAGAAAAAAAGAAACAAAGAAAAGAATGATTTAGTATGAAAACGAAAGAATAGATTAAATGAAAGAAAATATTTGAATATAAAAAGAAAGAATATTACAGAAATAAAAAATGAAAAGAAATCCGAGTATAAAATAAAAATTGAAAAAAAAAAAAAAAAAAAAGAAGAAAGAACATGACACAAAAAATCTACTCTAAAATCTAAAGCAATATTATTCTATAAATAAATATAATACATAATGGAAATGTGATTGTATTAAGTCAAGCCTCTTAGAAAGAAAGAAGAAAAACACAAGACGTATCAACAAATATAAAACACCTAATAGCTAAGCATCAACAAGCCGATAAAGTGAAAGTGAAAGTAATTTTTTCTCGACCTTAATATATGAACACCACGACGCGATAACGACAACACACTTTATATGAAAAAGAAGAGTTCTATTAAAAGAAGAGGAAGAAGAAAAAAATCTACTGCTGAACTTAGAACTTGTTAAGATCACTCAGATCTTCAAGATGCCATTCATTGGCATTCGTCTATCTCGCAAAATAACGGTCAAGATCATTTCTGGAGAGTGGTGCATATGTAGAGGCTCTGCAATCCTATTCTTGCCTAGTAGCCTCTTCCACAGGTGTGGCAGACAAAGTGGCAGTGTTGAACCAAGTCCTGTGGTAGCTGCCTCTACTTCCTGTGTGGTTTTCTTTCCTCTAGCTTAATAGTTTCTGTTGAGTAACTGGCCGCCATCCTTGGTTCCAGTTGTAAAAGAACTTAAAGTAAATAAGTAAGTAAATCAATAAGTCCTTGTGGGATGATGTCCTTTAGGTCCGACGTCCAAGATGGTCCGAGTGTGTATGAGTTAAGATTAGAATCAGGCCTCTATAAATACACCAACAGCAGCAGCAGCACTGCTAGTGATTGGATAATAGGAATCTTTCCCAGGTCACGTGCTTATAGGCGAGTCTATAAATAGAGGTGACAATTTGCCTCATACCTTATATAAAAAATTCCAACAGTTTCAAATTCAAGGACACTGTAGGACGATTATGTTGAGATGAATAGACTGTGTGATTCCCTATTTTCTAGTTCAGTGGTCCCAAAGTCAATGAAAAGGGCAATTATGTCGAGATGAACAGACTGCATGGTTCCCTGTCTTCTAGCTCATTGGTCTCAAAGTTAAGTACATAAAAGGACAAAGACGAGGTGTGGTTCCATGTTCTCTAGCTCAGCGGTATCAAAGGACTCAGTAGGTCGATTACGTTGAGACGAATGGACCGTGGTTCCCTGTCCTCTAGCTCAGTAGTCTCAAAGTTAAATACTTAAAAGGAGAATTATGCTGAGACAAAGACCCAGTATGGTTCCTGTCCTCTAGCTCAGCGGTATCAAATTCAAGGACTCAGTAGGTCGATTACGTTGAGACGAATGGACCTCGTGGTTCCCTGCCCTCTAGTTCAGTAGTCTCAAACTCAATGACTTAAAAGTGCAATTATGTCGAGACGAAGAGACTGCGTGGTTCCCTGTCCTCTAGATCAGCGGTCCAAAACTCATGGATTCAAAATAGCTATTGGATCTCAGGGAGAGGCTCAGCAAAGCTATCCACTTCTTCTGCAGGTATAGCAGACACATTTGCAGTGTTGAAAGAAGGCATTGAGAAACCGCCTCAACATCCTGCGTGGTTTTCTATCCCCTAGCTTAGTGGTCTCAAATTCAAGGAATCTAAAGGGCTATTACATACTTTGGAAGACGCTCTGTAATCCTATACTTACGTAGCAGCCGCTTCTGCAGGTATTGCAGACAGTTGCAATGTGGAACGAAGGCCTGGTATTGCTGTCTCTACATCCTACGTGTTTTACCATTATTTTGCTCAGAGGTCTTAAACTCAATGACTTAAACGGGCGATTACTTCGAGACGAAGTGACACGGCGTGATTCTCAGTCCTTTAGGTCAGCGGTCTCAAATTTAAGGACTCAAAAGGGACATTATGTCCAGTGGGGGTGTCATCAAACCTATTATTGCGTAACAGCCACTTCCGCAAGTATTGTAGACAAATTTGCAATGTGGAATAAAGGTCTGGGGTAACCGCCCCTATTTCCTGTGTGTTTTTTATCCCCTAGCCTAGTGGTTTCAAATTCAAAGAATCAAAAGGGCTATTACGTTCATAGGGAGAGGTTTAGTAATCCAATCCTTGTTTAGCTACCGCTGATATGGCAGATGGATGCACTGTGAACTGAAGGCAAGGGGAAACTGTTTCTACGCCCTGTGTGTTTTATTATCCTCTATCTCAGGGGTCTCAAATTCAACGACTCAAATGGTCAATTATCTCCAGGGGGAGAAACTCATCAATCCTATCCTTTGTGTAGCAGCCTCTTCCGCAAGTATTGAAGACAAATTTACTGTGTGGAATGAAGGTCTGGCGTAGCTGTCTTCACATTCTGTGTGGTTTTCTATCCTCCATCTCCGCGGTCTCAAACTCAATGAATCAAAGGTGTCGTTAGGACGACGAGAAGAGACAATCTTGAGATTAGGTTGGGGTGTGATTTCAACCAGTTATACTGCTGTGCGTATTTATGTATAATACATATTAATGTATAATAATGGACCACAGAATTCTAGAAAAAATAATCTCGTGTATAATATGTGCCAACCTTTTTAAAATTATAACTTCTAAACTTAATTAGTCAACATTTTATCCGGTTCGTATCACATGTGGTTTGGGTCATGGATATAACTTACTTTCATTTACGAAATTGGCGTCGCATGTGCCAGAAAAAATGTTGATATTTTTTTTATCTCTTGTCTAAGACACATCACTTTTAGAGTTTAAAAATCTGTGGGGAAATTACACATTATTATATCTTATTATAATGGAGATTTGTGTGTTTTTCTGTCTGTAACGCGAAACTATATTCCACTCAAGTCTCTTAGTTATTGACATCACATTCTCCATGATTTTATTTTATCTAAACCTCAATTATTAATAAAATTGTCTTACATTATTAATACTGTTAACTATGTCTACATACTGACAACATGCAATTATATTTATATATACAACAAAATAGCGGTTTACAGTGTGAACGGGAAGGCTCAATTTGCATATTAATATTAAAAAATCGAATTTAATAAATATGTGCTCAGTGTTATTGATTTCTAACTGTTTGGTTTTATTTTAAATGAATATAAGAAAAAGTCTCTTCAATAATCTTAAATGAAATCCATTAAAAAAGATAAAATAACTGTCATTTTATTCTTTACTTCCTCTTATAACTAAATACTTAAATTAGAAAAAATAACAATGAAAGACGGAGAGTGATGGAAGAGTAAGTTTCAGTTGTCTCTATTTTTATTATACTCCCTCTGTTTCAAATCTTTTATTATACCCCCTTTGTTTCAATCTTTTTTATCTGTATTCTTATTTAGTTTCATTAGCCTTTCTAATTTAATACAATATTTCATTACATTAAAACTTAAATACTTGCACCCGGAGGTGCATATATTTGCTAAGTACGGATAATAACTGTATCTTTGCTACAGCTTTATCGGCTTCTTTTTTTTTTTTTTTTCATCCACAATAAATTCGCATATGATAATAATGAGTCATGTAATTAGTACAAAATATAGGGGGGGGGGTAAATGTTTCGTTCCGAATTTTCCTTTTTTACTTTTTGGTAAATTCCTTTTTCACTTAATAAATTCCGTTTTTTTTTTTTTCACATTTTTGTATTTCATAGGTAAATAGCAATAATCATCAAAATAAACCTCAAACGTTCTTTGAGAATGTTTTCATATGGTCGAGGGCGATGGCCATTAGTAAGTTTGGGGAAATGATTGTCACGAAATTGTCCTGTCACGTGCTATAGAAAAGTCTTCTATGGAGTGCATGGATAGATAGATAGATAGATAGTAGATATGTACCAAGATATATATATTTATATAGATTAATAAAGGATAATAATATATAAAGATAACTGGCTCTACTTAGGTATCGAGCACTTTTTACAGATTACTTCTCCTAGCGGTTATATGAATATATAATATATATCTATAAATACAATATATTGCATATAAATTTTTTTTCTTTTGGCCAAAATACTATACAATAGATTATTTTTTGTTGGTACGAATATCTTGGTCTTTTCTTTTTTTTTTCAAAAATTTTTTCTTCTGGTTAATGTTTGGTAATATATTTTTATACAATCAAACTCGTCTGCCGGGTTTTTCTCTGCGCAAGGACTACCACACGATTGGTATTTATATATATATTTATATATTATATATAATATATATATATAGTAAATAATAGTATATAGAGAAGAGGAGAGAGAGAGAGAAGAGAGGAGAAGAAGAGAGAGAGATAGTAGTGGTGAAGGCTAGTGAAGAAACAGCCGCCAAATTTTACGTATGAGCTGATAACGAAAGAGTAATTCCTTATTTATCGTATATACCATTCATATGACTTAAGCGGTGGGACTCTAGATAGCAAATCAGAAGCCCTGAGATTTTCAGGACTGGTGCTCTGGCAAGACATTGTGACCAGCTTATTAATTGTTGATTATGTATGGTTGCTGACGCTGAAATATATATTTTTTCAAAGTCAGTCATATTAAGTTTATCTACAGCACAAAGCCACTCGTGTTTTAGATGCTGTTAATATGCACTGATTTGAAAAATATATATTTCAGGTCAGCAACTCTATAAAATCAAGCAAGGTAATAAGCTGGTAATTGTTTGCCTAGACGCACATCTGATAATCATTCAGGTATTGTTTGCTTGCTAAGAGTCCCCGCTAGCATATGAAATGTATATCGATAAAATAAGGGAATTACTCTTTCGTTAATCAGCTCATCGAAAATTTGGGGGCTGTTTCTTCACTAGCCTTCACGCACTATGCTATCTCTTCTCTCTCTCTCTCTCTCTTCTCTCTCTCTCTCTTCTCATAATATATTATAATTATAGTATATATAATTGATATATATATATATATATATAAATTACCAATCGTGTTGGTAGATCCTTTGGGAGAAAATAACCCGCAGAGAGTTTGATTGTAAAATAATATTACAAACATTAACAGGAAGAAATAAAATTTTGAAAAAAAGAAAGACCAAGATAATTCGTTACGCAACAAAGAATAATCTATTGGTATAGTATTTGGCCAAATAGAAAAAACAATTTATATGCATATATATGTTAAGATATATATCACTATCATATAACCGCTAGGAGAAGCTAATTGTAAAAGTGCTCGATACCTAAGTAGAGCCAGTTTCTTTCTATTAATTATCTTTAATTATATATATAATATTATATATTCTTGGTACATATCTATTCTGATCTATCTATTAATCTATCCATCACTCCATTAGAAGACTTTTCTATAGCATCGTGACAGGACAATTTTCGTGACAATCATTTCCCCAAAATTACTAATTGGTCCATCGCCGCTCGACATATGAAAAACATTCTCATAAGGAAGCGTTTGACTTTTATTGATGATTATTGCTATTTAGCCTATGAAATACAAATAAAAATGTGAAAAAAAAAACGGAATTTATTCTAAAGTGAAAAAAGGAATTTCCAAAAAGTAAAAAGGAAATTCGGAAGCGAAACATTTAACCCGCCCCCTCCCCTAATATTTTGTACTAATTCTGATCATTATTATCATATGCGAAATTTATTGTGAAGTGAAACAAAAAAAAAAAAAGAAGCCGATAAGCTGTAGCTAGATTACAGGTTATTATCCGTACAGCAACATAGTATGCACTCCGTGGTGCAAGTATTTAAGTTTTATGGTATGAAATATTGTATAATTAGAAAAGGCTAATGAAACTAAAATAAGAATACAGAATAAAAAAGATTTGAAACCAAGGGGGTATAATAAACGATTTGACAACCAGAGGTATAGATTATAAAAATAGAATCAACTGAACGTTACTCTTCATCACTCTCGTCTTTCATTGTTATTTTTTTCTAATTTAATATGTTATTATAAGAGGAAGTAAGAATAAAATGAAGTTATTTTATCTTTTTAATGGATTTCATTTAAGATTTATTGAAGAGACTTTTTCTATATTCATTAAAATAAAACTCAAACAGTTAGATACTAATAACACTGAGCACATATTTTTTAATTCGATTTTTAAATATTAGATATGCTAATGAGCCTTCCGCGTTCACACTGTAAAACCGCTATTTGTTGTATATATAATATGAGATTGCATGTTGTCAGTATGTAGACAATAGTTAACAGTATTAATGAATGTAAGACATTGTATTAATAATTGAGGTTTATGATAAAAATAATCTGGAGAATGTGATGTCAATACTAAGAGACTTGAGTAGGAATAGTTCGAGTTAGAGACAGAAAACACCATGCTCCATGTATAATAAGATAGTAATAACTGTGTAATTTCCACAGATTTTAAACTGCTAATAAAGTGATGTGTCTTAGACAAGAGATAAAAAGATTATCAACATTTTTCTGGCCACAGTGCGACGCCATATTTCGAAATGAAAGTAAGTTATATCATGACCAACCACATGTGATGACGAACGCGGATAAAAGTGTTGACTAATTAAGTTTTGAGAAGTTAATAATTTTTAAAACAGTTGGCACATATTATATTCACGAGATTATTTTTCTATGAATTCTGTGGTCCATTATTATACATTAATATGTATTATACATAAATACGGCAGCAGCATATAACTGGTTGAAATCAACCCCAACTAACTCAAGATTGTCTTCTTCTCGTCGTCCTAACGACACCTTTGATTCATTGAGTTTAGACCGGCGGAGAAGATTGAGGATAGAAACTCACCAGAATGTGAAGACAGCACGCAGACCTTCATGTCCACACAGTAAATTTGTGTCTTCAATACTTGGGAAGAGGCTGCCTACACAAAGGATAGGATTGAGATTTTCTCCCCCTGGAGATAATTGTGACCATCTTGAAGTCGTTGATTTGAGATCCCCTGAGATAGAGGATAATAAAACACAGGCGTAGAAACAGTTTCCCTTGCCTTCAAAGTTTCAAGTGCATCCGTCTGCCAATCAGCGGTAGCTAAACAAGTGATTGGAATTACTAAACCTCGTCCCTATGACGTAATAGCCCTTGTTGAATTGCTTTGAATTTGAAACCACTAGGCTCGGGGTAAAAAACACACAGGAAGATAGGGGGCGGTTACCAGACGCTTTATTCACATGCAAATTTGTCTGACAATAGCTTGCGGAGTGGCTTGTTACGCATTAGGTTTGAGTGACACCGCCCACTTGACATAATGTCCCTTTTGAGTCTCTTAAATTTGAGACGCTGACCTAAAGGACTGAGAATCACGCCGTGTCACCTTCGTCTCGAAGAATCGCCTCGTTTAAGTCATTGAGTTTAAGACTCTGAGAAAATAATGGTAATATACATAGGATGTAGAGACAGCAATACCAGGCCTTCGTTCCACATTGCAACTGTCTGCAATACTGCAGAAGCGGCTGCTACGTAAGTATAGATTACAGAGCGTCTTCCAAAGTATGTAATGCCCTTTAGATCCTTGAATTTGAAGACTACTAAGCTAGGGGATAGAAAAACACGCAGGATGGTTGAGGCGGTTTCTCAATGCCTTCTTTCAACACTGCAAATGTGTCTGCTATACCTGCAGAAGAAGTGGATAGCTTTGCTGAGCCTCTCCCTGAGATCCAATAGCTATTTTGAATCCATGAGTTTTGGACGCTGATTAGAGGACAGGGAACCACGCAGTCTCTTGGTCTCGACATATTGCACTTTTAAGTCATTGAGTTTGAGACTACTGAACTAGAGGGGCAGGACCACGAGGTCCATTCGTCTCAACGTAATCGACCTACTGAGTCCTTGAATTTGATACCGCTGAGCTAGAGGACAGGGAACCATACTGGGTCTTTGTCTCAGCATAATTCTCCTTTTAAGTATTTAACTTGAGACTATGAGCTAGAGGACAGGGAACACGGTCCATTCGTCTCACGTAATCGACCTACTGAGTCCTTTGATACCGCTTGAGGTCTAGAGAACATGGAACCACACCTCGTCTTTGTCCTTTTATGTACTTAACTTTGAGACCAATGAGCTGAAGACAGGGAACCATGCAGTCTGTTCATCTCGAATAATTGCCCTTTTCATTGACTTTGGGACCACTGAACTAAAAATAGGGAATCACACGTCTATTCATCTCAACATAATCGTCCTACAGTGTCCTTGAATTTGAACTGTTGGAATTTTTTATAAGATAGAGGCAATTGTCACCTATTTATAGACTCGCCTATAAGCACGTGACTGGAAAGATTCCTATTATCCAATCACTAGCAGTGCTGCTGCTGCTGTGTGTATTTATAGAGGCCTGATTCTAATCTTAACTCATACACACTCGACCATCTTGGACGTCGGATAAAGGACATCACACGGACTTATTGATTTTTTTACTTATCTTTGTATTTTACAACTGGAACCAAAGGATGGCGGCCAGTTACTCAACAGAAACTATTAGCTAGAGGAAAGAAAACCACACAGGAAGTAGAGGCAGCTACCACAGGACTTGGTTCAACACTGCCACTGTTGACACCACACCTGTGGAAGAGGCTACTAGGCAAGAATAGGATTGCAGAGCCTCTACATATGCACCCACTCTCCAGAAATGATCTGACCGTTATTTTGCGAGATTAGACGATGCCAATGAATGGCATCTTGAAGATCTGAGTGATCTTAACAAGTTCTAAGTTCAGCAGTAGATTTTTCTTCTTCCTCTTCTTTTAATAGAACTCTTCTTTTTCAAAATATATAAAGTGTGGTTGTCGTTATCGCGTCGGTGGTGTTCATATATTAAGGTCGAGAAAAAAATACTTTCACTTTCACTTTATCGCTTGTTGATGCTTAGCTATTAGTGTTTTTATTTGTTGATACGTGCTTGTGTTTTTTTTCTTCTTTTCTTTCTAAGAGGCTTGACTTATACAATCACATTTCGCATTATGTATATATTTATTTATAGAATAATATTGCTTTAGATTTTAGAGTAGATGTTCTTTGTGTCATGTTTTTCTTCTTTTTTTTTTTTTTTTTTTCAATTTCATTTTATACTCGGATTTCTTTCATTTTTTATTCTGTAATATCTTTCTTTTTAATCAAATATTTTCTTTCATTTTAATCTATTCTTTTCGTTTTTCATACTAAATCATTCTTTCTTTGTTTCTTTTTTTCTTTTTCTTTCTTTTTTCTTTCTTCTTTCTTTCTTCTTTACTGTTCTTTTTCATTTATTCATCTTCTTTCACACTGTTTCGGTTTTATTCATTCATTTTCTTTCTTTCTTTTTCCTTTCTTTCTTCGTTCTGTTCACTTCAATTCTTCTTCTTTCTTCTTTCTTTCTTCTTTCTTAAACTCTTTTTTCATTTATTCATCTTTCTTTCACACTGTTCCGGTTTCATTCATTCATTTTTCTTTTCTTTTCCTCCTTTCTTTCGTTCCTGTTCAACTTCAATTTTTTCTTTCTTTCTCCTCTTTCTTTCTTTCTTTTACTTTCATTCATTTCTTTTTTCATTCCTTCATTTCTCTTTCGTTAAACCAACTTACCAGCATTTTACACTGTTCTTGTTTTTTATTCACTTCTTCTTTCTTCTTTCTTTTACATTGTTCCTGTTCATCATTTCTTCTTCTCCTTCTTTCTTTCTTCCTTCTTCTTTTCTATTAAACTTCAATATTCTCTTCTTTCTTTTATTTCTTTTTTCTTCAGATACACTGTTCCTTTTCGTTCCTTCTTTCATTTTTTCTTTCTTTTTGTTCCAACGTATTTTCATCACTATTTGTGTTAATTTAATTTTCATTCCTCCCCCCCGCCGACTTTTTATTCTCCATTCTTTTATGTGCCTTTTCTATCGTTCGCATTTTTTCTTTCCATCCTCCATCTTTTCTTATATCTCTTATGTTACATTTTTTTTCTTCAGTTTTATAAGCATTTTTTGAGTTTCCTTCCTCCCACTCTACCTTCCCCTCCTCTCCCTCCACCCATACTCATTAGACATAACTATGGATTTCTTACCCCTCCATCTAACTCCTGCCTTTGTCTTATACACCATGCTTATTTCTCTCAATCACCGCAAATCAAGACTTATAGCCATGAATTCTTCTATTAATGAATTCGCGGGTCCTATTTGCATGCGTCTGTAATGGTAACATGATTAGCAAGCTAGTCTCGCAGATCCTTACACTTACTATACTACTACTACTACTACTACTACTAGTTCTATCCTCGCTGGGTGCTCAATTGTGAACTTGTTTCAAATCCTACTAATAGGGGAGGCGCAATATTTTTTAATGCTATAAAGAAAAGAACGGCAGATGACCTATTGTCGATATCAGCTGAAAGTCTTCCCTCTTTTCACTAGCGCTAGCCCAGAAGATTGTTTTAGCCTTTGTGGTTGAATGCCACATCTATCATCAGCTCCCCGGTTTAGCGAACAGATCCAAGCTGTGCTACTTTACATGCGCTTAGTTCGCGAGGGTTGGTATCGAACACGTAAACTTGTTGTTTTTTTTTTACGAATACTGTAACGACTGAGGTAAAACAACCATTAATAAAATAAATCTATCTTTCAATCTGTCTAAGTACATTACTATACAAATAGTATCTGTTTTTTTTAAATTTGTTTTTTATTGAGCGTATATTTTTTCAGAATCTTTTACGTCACATTATTCCTAGCGAACAGCCGTAATCTTTGAAGTTACAAGAAAACAACAGTTTTTTTTTCTTTATTGGCGGATCAAGACTAAAAGTCATTATTTCATTTCATATTAAAAAAAAAGTTCAATTCATTAATTTCTTTATTTTGTAATAGAAGCGGCTACCAGTATCGCCTGGGTAGAGGGGGAATCTGTGTATTGATTTGTTCACTTTTGAGATTTACAAATGCTGGAGATTTTTTTAACAGAATTTTGAATACTAATTTTCTATGTAGTTCTAAGTGACAATCATTTGTAGCTTCCAGGTTCAATCCTGACTACAGGCGAAAAATATCAAACAATACTTAACATAGCTTAACACATATACACATGGTTAAACAAAGGAAACTAATCTACCCCAATGGATTGAATTAAGCATTCGGTTCGAATTCCGTTGAAGGCTTGTGAGAGAGAGAGAGAGAGAGAGAGAGAGAGAGAGAGAGAGAGAGAGAGAGAGAGAGAGAGAGAGGGGGGTTTCTAACTTTTTACATATTGAACTATTTGGCTCTTAATATACATATCAACATAATAGTTAAATTGTCATACTGTAATATATCATCAATCGTGCTAATAATAATAATAATAATAAATAATAATAATAATAATAATAATAATAATAGTTGTATTTTGGGCTTAAGTCGGGTCACTTCATCCCAGCTAGAAGACCAGATCTAGTATAGATTGAAAAAAGGAAGAGAACTTGTCATCTAGTAGATTTTGCAGTTCCAGCAGATCACAGGGTGAAGATGAAGGAAAACGAAAAGAAAAGACAAATACTTGGACCTTACCAGAGAACTGAAAAGCTGTGGAATATGAGGGTGAAAGTGTTACCAATTGTAGTTGGTTGCAGTTAGGAACGTACGACAAAGTTTGGAAAAAAAGACTGAGGAACTGGAAATCAGAGGAAGAATTGAAAACCATCAAGAAATAGCATTACTGGAATAAGCTAGAATACTCAGAAGAGTCACGGAGACCGAAGAGACTTATTGTCACTTCAGACTCTAGCAAAAGATTATCAGCTAAACGGTAGAGTGAAAAACTCCAAATGATAAGATAATAATTCTCTGGCAAGGTCCAGGTATTTGTCTATTTTTTTCGTTTTCTTTCCGATCACATGATGAAGTTGAAAGAAGACGAAAAAATAGACAAATAACTACTTGACTTTCCTAGTGAATTGAAAAATATAACTAGGGTTATGAGGGTGAAAGTGTTATCCAATTGTAATTGGTGCAATTTAGAACGGTCCACAAAATAGTTTAAAAACAGACAAGAGGAATTAGGAATCAGATGAAAATCGAGAACACCATCAAAATAGCATTGTAAGATCAGCTACAATACACAGAAGGAGTGTAATATAATAATAATAATAATAATAATAATAATAATATAATAATAATTAATAATAATTGGAGACCTCAGGAGACTTGCTGTCACTCAGCTCCAGTGAACCACCGGCTAAGGCGAGTGTGAAAACTCGAATGGAGTGAGTGAAGGTCGTACAAATTGTAATTGTGCCCTGGAAAAAGAATATGGGTGAATTGGAAATCAAAGGAAGATCGAGACCATCAAAACTACAACACTGTTACAATCGGCTAGAATACTCAGAAAAGAGTTCTGGAGATCTAGAGGAGACTTGCTGTCACTCAGCCTCCAGTGACCACCGGCTACGGCAGGTGTGAAACCCCATAATAAAAATAAAGAGTGAAGATGAAAAAAAACAAACGAAAAGATGACAAATACTTAGACCTTGCTAGAGAAACTAGAAAACTATGGAACATGAAGTTGAAGGGTCATACCATTTGTAATCGCGTGTCCTTAGAACGGACCCTATGCTCGGAAAAGAATTTTGGTGAATTGAAATCAGAGGAAGAATCGAGACCATCCAAACCACAGTACTATGGGATCGGCTAGAATACTCAAAGAGTCCTGGAGACATGAGGAAACTAGCTGTCACTCAGCCTCCAGTTAATCATTATGATTAGGCGCGAATGGGGATGTGAAAAGATTATTTCATAGCGCTAATACCTTGGGTAAAGGTATGAATCCAACTATTTTCCCATAGCTGGAGGGAGAATAGTTGGATTCATACCTTCACCCAAGGGTAATTAGCGTTATGTGAACTATGATTTCGTCCAGGACTCGTCGACCCAGTTCAAATCCAGGACGAAAGCCGACATTTCACATAGGTAAAGGTATGAATCCAACTATTCTCCCTCAGCTAGGGTAAATAGTAGGGTAGACTGGGCCTTTAACCTTAGTTAGGCAACTGGTCACGAGAAAGGAAAAAATAAAATTCACACCTCTAAATCTCCGCTTGGGTGTGGGTCACTACTAGAATATTCAGTCATAATTAGTGATCTAATTCAATTTTTGAAAAAGCGGACAGGATCTGCTGATATGGGCCATGGGACATCCATTCGATTGAAAATTAGATGTTGAAAATAACGAGAGAAAAACGGAAATAATGAGATAATGACACTAATTGCAATGATTAGATTAATTGAACAAAATAATCAAGTAAAAACGTGTGTCAACAACAACGACAACATAACAACAACATACGAAAACTGATGATATCCAATTTGCATGCGGTGGGTCCTATTTTGGACACCATTGCTTTTCACACGGTTTGCAACCATAACTTTTTTCCTATTCTTGTATGCAGTCAGCAGAAAAGAAGCATGAGAATTACCGCGAAATCGGTTTTTCATGGTGGCCTTTCTACACACTAGGTTGGAATACTGCTAGATAATAGGTGAGGTAGCCTATTCATTTTGCAATGTAGTGTAGAGTATTTGAATTCAAAAGTCAATTACCGCGAAATCGGTTTTTCATGGTGGCATTTCTACACACTTAGGTGGAGTACTGCTAGATAATGAGTGAGGTAGCCTATTCATTTTGCAATGTAGTGTAGAAGTTTTGAATTCAAAAGTCAATTACCGCGAAATCGTTTTCATGTGGCATTTCTACACCTTAGTGGAGTAGCTGCTAGATAATGGTGGGTAGCCTATTCATTTTGCAATGTAGTGTAGAAGTATTGAATTCAAAAGTCAACGCTTTTATTTAGAACAGGGATCACCCAACCTTTTTCAGGGTAGGCCCGGATAATTGAATAAATACGAGCGCGGGCCACATTATTATTGTGTTCAATACTTGCTAGCTAGAACAAAAGCTTTGAGAAAAAGATGTAAAAAACAAGATTTTATATTCATAGATGAGTGGCCTAAAGATACACAAAAAAATTTAAACCAACATATTTATTTTCAAACATTATCAAAGAAACAAACATTCAAAGGCCTTAGTTTTGGTGTGACCCCTGATTTAGAAGAGTCGTGTAAATAGCTAAATATTTGACAGACATTTGTTGATCTTTATTGAATTGGACGTCATAATCAGATTCGTTTACAGTGTTCACGTGACTGGAATATGCGGGAAAATCTTAGCAGTTTAGATTATTCAATTAATTGGTTGTTGATTCAATTAATTGTTTGGTTGTTTGGTTGGGTTTTACGACATGTCAACCATTGTTGTGTTATTTTATGCCGAGGACATTTATTTATTCATTTTCTTATTGGGTATTCAATTTTTAAACTCAATTTTTAAACACATTTTTAATACTCTCCTTTTTTTATCTATGTAACTCAATAAGATGGGACCCTAAAAGGTACTACCACTCCGGGTCAGGGTGGACCTGAGAGTAATGGCGATAAAGGTATACTCTACATTCCCCAGATTTCCAGAATTGGAACTTCACCCCTAGATGCACTTTAACGTCATAACCAAGACACTAAAGACCCCTCATCACCGCCTTTCGCACATATATGATAAAATAACGATTGGAGGTTTGCTACGAGGAAATAGCGTTGGGGATAATAATATTAGATGTAGGGCTTGAACATGAGCAGCCCGATTGATCCGCCTGTGCCGAAAGAGCCAAGTGGAGTGTCATGACCGCCAAGCTACCTGGATTCCATCCTTAAGCATCAAAGGCCATTAAAACAAGAATCCGAATAAATACAAAAGTAAAGATATATTTTTTGTATATTAAACTCCATTCATAAAATGCTAGAACCTGTCAAATATTCGTATCATGATATTAGATATATAATATATATATTATTATTTAATATATAATATAAAGTATTGTTTGGGGGGGGTGGTTGACAAATATTTTGTTTAAATGAATTTTTTTGCGACAATTTTAGATTTCAATTTCTCAGTTTATTTCTCTCAGAAGAGCTTTCATTTCAAAACTGACTACTACGCCAGGCATTCTTTTCAGTAAAAAAAAATAGAGTATTGCTTATGAGAAGAGAACAGTTGGGTTAATCAATGGATGTTTCGCTATGGCTACGCGTCATGAGAATGATAATGCAAGGGTCATTCAATAAATAAGATGATTTCTTTTTTTGTTTTTTGTTTTTTTAAGGCAAGAAGACATTTTTTCAGAATTTTTCATAAATAAAATCTCCACATTTTTAGGAATTGATTTGATAGCTAACATTATTTCAATAAATAAATATATTTTAAATTACAGTTTTTTTGGGAAAAGGAATATACGTGTCATCATCGTAACGAAAAATCAAGAATATTAGGTAGATGATATATTAAAGGGACCGGATTCTAAAAATTCAAGGAATAGCACGCTAATACACTACTCAAGGTGACTCCATCGGTAACCGCCGAATTTCTGTTTATAAAAAGTGCGTTATATTGGAAAAAACAATTTTTTGCAAACTTTGCAGTAAAATTGTTTTTTCCAATAATAACGGATTTCCGCTAAAAACACTGGTAACCACTATATCACTGAAGTTAGCCAGCGATGAGCCTATTCAATACTTATTGGCGTGATCTTAAAGCAACGCAGCTACTGTAAGCAACCTGAATCCTTTGTTTATCAAAAATGAACTTGATCTGGTATGAAATGGCACATAAAGGGTTGTATGCGGTAAAGCAAATCAACCAACCAACCAACAATAATTATTGTGACACTTCATTTTTAGAAAAGAGTTTAAAATGAGGGGTCCATTTACAATTAGTTAAAACAGAAAATGAATATCCCCATTCTGAGTCAAACCCTTTTTGGTTTCTTAAAAACGATCCACAATAGTCTTCACGGTGAGTCACGCTGAGTGTCGGTCTCGCTAGATCACCGAAGTTAAGCAGCAATGCAGCATATTAAGATGCTTAATTGGGTGCCCACTTAAAAACAGAAGCTATGGTGGTCACCTGCAGCCATCTTGTTTATGTCAAAATGACTTGAGTGCATTACGATTACGCACGGAAGGTCTGATATGCCGTGAAACAATTCAACTAATCTAACCTTAAGGAAATTTAGCAAAATTCACCTTGAATTTATATGAAATAATCTTTCGTATTATAATGCGCTTATAGAAATTATAATGCTTTCTTTCTTAATTCGATTTTTCTCATTATAATTCCATTTTTTATATTCTGAGGACGCCTGCCAATAGCGAAACATGACAATTTGATTCTTTAAATGTTTTCTTTTCATACTGTCGATTTAATTCCAAGCTTACAATGATTATATATTATATATAATATATATTTTATATATATATATTATATATATATAAGTATATATATTGTGATACAAGGAAAAAATCGTGACTTGATTTTGTTCAATAACAAGGCAGTGCAG
This sequence comes from Doryteuthis pealeii, assembly GCA_023376005.1. Lineage (NCBI taxonomy): Eukaryota > Metazoa > Mollusca > Cephalopoda > Myopsida > Loliginidae > Doryteuthis > Doryteuthis pealeii. The sequence goes on along the minus strand of CM042165.1, from coordinate 40,519,912 downwards.
TGTCAGAATTTTTTTCGGTATTGTTGGATTCTCATGTAAGCATGCATAAAACGAGAATCGACGAGATGTATGGATTTTTTTTTCAAATGACAACAAAGATCTAAAACATTTCAAATAGTAAGAAAAAAATGTATATATATATATATATAATATAATATATATATATATATATATATAAGATAGATAGATAGATAGATAGATATAGATAATATGTGGTATTATATAATATATGTATATATATATTATATTATAATATATAAATATATGTATTATATATATATATTCATTGACAACATAAGAAATAAGTAACATTAGAACCCCAACCAGAGCATACACGACAATCAACTTGGTTACGTGGGTGGCGGAACGGTTATGTTGTAGTAATTAGACTCCGCCGCCCCGAGCCGAGTCAAATCCTGAAACGAACGTTTTTTTCTTAGTGCTCAAAGTTATGACCGTGTTCTTCTCCCCCTTCTTGCTCCAAGGGTAGGTTTCATATATTTCTATGAATATACTTTAGGAAAAATTGACATGTAATCGAATATGAATCCGTATCATAGGTTAAGAGGTATATCTAGGCTGGAGCAGAGGAAAATGGGCACTGCTTCCGGCCTGGTTTGGGCAAATTGGTCTTGAAGTTGGTTGAATGGATTTTAAACGGCTTATCAACACGTCTAGGGTTAATTCATGTCTAAGGGCTTAGGAAACGATATTGTGTATATCTATATTTACACTTTTGTAATTAAACGGTTCGATACCGGTCTGCCTACTCAAGCATCAGTAGCACAGCTTGATCTGTGCGTAAAGTGGGAAAGCTGCCTGGTGAGGTGTGGTGATCACCTCTCACAATCGCAAAAAGTCTCCTCCGTTCAAGTGATAGTGAAAAAAGAAGAGACCCCTTTGTGTCGGCTAAGTAGCGACAATAGGCCACTCCCACCATTTCACTTATTCTCCCTCCAGCTATGGGTATATTGGCTCTTTAATATTTTTTTGACAACCGTTCTAGAATGTAAATCTCTGAATCCAAAAATTGTTAAACTCCGCTTAATAAATTGGGCCGTGTATGTCGCATCCTGTTCGAACGGAAAGAGGAAAAATACGTATATGGTAAAAAATTGACATGGGACAAGTCGAGCTCTCGCATGCATAGTTTCATAGTAAGAACTATCATTAGATTCGTGGCGGGAGCAATGAGATTTCTAACACAGCCCTGGTAGGCAATCTGGTCTATCTATATATATTCCCACTGTTTCTTTTTCTCTGTAGCATGTCTTTTCTTCCTTTTATACATAAACACGAAATGGGTCCATTATTTAAGCTGACACTCAAAAAAAAATAATCGCTGATAAAGCAAACACCAGATATCATGATTGCATTTTCTGCATTTCATTCTTGGTGATTTGGACAGTCTATTTTTTTAACCAAGTGTGTTTTCAAAGATCGATAACGGTCGTACTTTTATGGAACACGATATTAATATATAGATTTACGTTAAATGAAATAAAAAATAAATGCCACGAAGCATAAGACTCTGAAATTTATTTTTAAACTCGGCATCATTCTGAACGCATATTGGTCCCATTAAAAAATAGCAAAAAAACAACACACCCTCTATAAAAAACATCTTACAAAATCTTTGTGTTGCTTAGAATTAAGAAGACCTTCCTCTTCTTGGGCAATTCTCAAGGAATTGGAAAAATATTGATTTTATTGGTAAGATGGAAAGGGCCTATTTACAATGTCAAAACGATCTCCCACTTTCCAACATTATATATCCGAGTTATCTCTCTGTATTTTTATTCATTTTTAAATGTCAATTTAAAATGTTGCTGTACGTCATTGTAACTTGGGCCCTGAGCATTTCTCCCTACCCTACTGTTCGTGGATATCCTTCGCTCCTCCTTTTAGGGAATACATACAAACAACAAATATTATATTATATAATATATACCAAAAATCCGGAGAGAAATACTATCTTACGGCATAGGAGTTTTTTTAAAAAATCGTGTCGCAGTTTGCAGAGCTTCAAGTGTGTCGCTCTTTTGTTAGAGTCACGAGCAAATCCATAAGTAAAAATATAACAAAGCTTGTAATTTTTTGGCATTAAGTCTATTTGAGGAAGCTTAGACAAGGTGTGTTACTCTCCCAAAATCTGAATGATTTTAGGAGAGTTAGCAACACCATGTCTAAGCTTCCTGATAGACTATAGATGCAAAATTCTAAGTCTTTGTTATATTTTTACTTATAAATCTATGAATTCTCTCTCTCATCCTCTCTCTCCTCTCTCTCTGTATATAGTATGTATATATATAATATTTAATATAGTATATAATCCCCCCTCTCTCTCTCTTTCTCTCTCATCAACAATCAACATCCGCTTCCACATAAGAATAACTTACCAGTCAGCCAGAAAATCACTACTGTCCTCAAGATTCTGAAGAAGGGAGAGATTACAAGTCCCGAAAATTTACGACTACTAATAATTGAACTCCGAATATATATATTATATAATAAATATATAGGAGAGAGAGAGAGAGAGAGAGGGAGAGAGAGGGAGAGAGGGTTTTTTCACGGAATCAGAGGGACTTGCTACTACTTATACGCTCCCCTACTCGGATGTATAATAGCATGTCAAACCCTAAAAAAATATTTACATTTCTGAAATAATTCTTTTATATGCCCCTTTAAAAAAAAATTCTTAAAAACATTTCTTCAAACAAAGAGAAATCTTC
>CM042165.1:40492838-40512838 GCA_023376005.1 Doryteuthis pealeii | reverse complement strand
TTCTTTGTCATTTGAAAAAAATAATCCTACATCTCGTCGATTCTCGTTTTTTATGCATGCTTACATGAGAATTCCAAATACCGAAAAAAAAATTCTGACACTGCCTTGCCTTGTATTGAACAAAATCAAGTCACGATTTTTTTCCCTTTGTATCACAATATATATATATATATATATATATATATATATATATATATATATATATATATATTATTGTAAACCTTGGAATTAAATCCGACAGTATTAAAAAGAAAACAGTTTAAAGAATCAAATTGTCATGTTTCGCTATTGGCCTAGGGTCCTCAGAATAAAGAAAAATGGAATTTATAATGAGAAAATCGAATTTAAGGAAGGAAACATTATAATTTCTATAGAGCTCATGTATAATACGACAGTTATTCAATAAATAAGGTGAATTTTGCCTAAGATTTCCTAAGTTGATTAGTTGAATTGTTTCACGGCATATCAGACCTTTCCGGGTAATCTAATGCCGACACAAGTCATTTTAATTAAAAAATGGCTCGGGTTACTTACCACAGCTTCTGTTGGTTAAGTGGCCACCCGATTAAGTATTTAATATGCTCATTGCTGCTTAACTTCGGTGATCTAGCGAGAACCGGCGCTTTCAGCGTGACTTCACCATGAGATTATTGTTCGAAATCATTTTTTAAGAAACAAAAAAAAAAAAAGAATTTGATCAGAAAATGGGGTATTCATTTTCTGTTTTAAACTAGGTGTAAAATGACCCCTCATTTTCTAACTCTTTTTCTAAAAATGAAAAGTGTACAATATATTATTGTTGGTTGGCTGGTTGGTTGATTTGCTTTACCGCATATCAACCCTTTATGTGCCATTTAATACTAGATCAAGTAATTTAGATAAACAAAGGACTCAGGTTGCTTACAGTAGCTGCTGTTGCTTAAGAGTCCACCCAATTAAGTATTGAATAGGCTCATTGCTGCTTAACTTCGGTGATCTAGTAGTAACCAGTGTTTTTAGCGGAAAGTGTCGTTATATTGGAAAAAACAATTTTTAGTGCAAAGTTTGCAAAAATTGTTTTTTTTTTCCAATATAATGGCACTTTTTATAAACAGAAATTCGGGTTACCGATGGAGTCACCTTGAGTAGTGTATTAGCGTGCTTATTCCTTGAATTTTTAGAATCCGGTCCCTTTAAATATATTCTACCTAATAATTCTGATTTTTTCTGTTACATTGATGACACGTTATTCATTTACCCCAAAAACTGTAATTTAAATGATATTATTTATTAAAATAATGTTAGCTATAAATCAATTCCAACAATGCGGAGATTTTATTTATGAAAGAATTCTGAAAAAAAAATGTCTTCTTGCTTTAAAAAAAATAAAAACAAAAAAAACAATCATCTTATTTATTGAATGACCCTTGTTTTATCATTCCCATGACGCTAGCCCATTAGCGAAACATCCATCTGATTAACCGAACTGTCTTCTTTCTCATAAGCAATACTCTATTATTTTTATGTAAGAATGCCTCGTAGTAGTCAGTTGAATGAAAGCTCTTCTGAGAGAAAATAAACTGAGAAATTGAAATCTAAAATTTGCCGCGAAAAGAAAATTTAAACAAAATATCTGTCAACACGATATTTGATTAGATGTACGAATATTTGACAGGTTCTAGCATTTTATGAATTGGAGTTTTAATATAAAATATATATATATATATATATATATATATATATATATATAATATATATTAATATATATTTATTATATATATATTTCAAGTATATCTTTACTTTTCTATTTAGTTCGGATTCTTGTTTTAATGGCCTTTGATGCTTAAGGATGGAATCCAGGTAGCTGAGCTGTTCATGACACTCCACTTTGGCTCTTCGGCTACACACGTGACTAATCGGCTGCTCACGTCAAGCCCTAGCATATAGATATTATTCCAACGCTATTGCCCTCGTGGCAACCCTCCAACCGTTTTTTTTTTATCATATATGTGCTAGAAGGCGGTGGCTGAGGGTCTTAGTGTCTTGGTTATGACGTTAAAGTGCATCTAGGGGTGAAGTTCCAATTCTGGAACTATGGGGAATGTAGAGTATACCTTTATCGCCATTACTCCCAGGTCCACCCTGAGCCGGTGTGGTAGTACCTGTTAGGGTCCCATCTATGAGTTAAATAGATAAAAAAGGAGTATTAAAAATGTGTTTAAAAATTGAGTTTAAAAAAATTGAATACCCAACAAGAATGAATAAAATAAAATGTCCTCGGCACAAAACAACACAACAATGGTTGACATGTCGTAAAACCCAACCAATCAACCAACCAATTAATTGAATCAACCAACCAATTAATTGAATAATCTAAACTGCTAAGATTTTCCCGCATATTCCAGTCACGTGACACTGTAAACGAATCTGATTATCACGTCCAATTCAAATAAAGGATTAAAAAAATGTCTGTCAAAATTAGCTATTTACACGACTCTTCTAAATCAGGGGTCACCAAACTACAGTCTTTGAATGTTGCGTTCTTTGATAATGTTTTGAAAATAAATAAGTTGGTTAAATTTGTTTTTGTGTATCTTAGGTCACTCATCCATGAATATAAAATCTTGTTTTACATCTTTTTCCCAGAGCTTTTGTTCTAGCTAGCAAGTATTGAACACAATAATAATGTGTCCCGCGCTCGTTATTTATTCAATTATCCGGCCCACCGTGAAAAAGTTTGGTGATCCCTGTTCTAAATAAAAGCGTTGACTTTTGAATTCAAATACTTCTACACTACATTGCAAAATGAATAGGCTACCTCACCTATTATCTAGCAGTACTCCACCTAAGTGTGTAGAAATGCCACCATGAAAAACCGATTTCGCGGTAATTGACTTTTGAATTCAAATACTTCTACACTACATTGCAAAATGAATAGGCTACCTCACCTATTATCTAGCAGTACTCCACCTAAGTGTGTAGAAATGCCACCATGAAAAACCGATTTCGCGGTAATTCTCATGCTTTCTTTCTGCTGACTGCATACAAGAAATAGGAAAAAAGTTATGGTTCGCAAACCGTGTGAAAAGCAATGGTGTCCAAAATAGGACCCACCGCATGCAAATTGGATATCATCAGTTTTCGTATGTTGTTGTTATTGTTGTCGTTGTTGTTGACACACGTTTTTACTTGATTATTTTGTTCAATTAATCTAATCATTGCAATTAGTGTCATTATCTCATTATTTCCGTTTTTTTCCTCGTTATTTTCAACATCTAATTTTCAATCGAATGGATGTCCTATGGCCCATAATCAGCAGATCCTGTCCGCTTTTTTAAAAATTGAATTAGATCACTAATTATGACTGAACTTATTCTAGTAGTGACCACACCAAGCGGAGATTTGAGAGGTTTGAATTTAGTTTTTTTCCTTCTCCTTGACCAGTTGCCTAACTAAGGTTAAAGAGCCCAGTCTACCCTACTATTTACCCATAGCTAGAGGGAGAGTAGGATTCATACCTTTCCCAAGGGTATTAGCGCTAAGTGAAATGCAATGACCACGTCCAGGATTTGAACCCGTGGCGACGAGTCCATTTCACATGACTTTAACCATTACACCACGCGCTTCCTTAGTTAGTTGCATATATTGTTTCCTAACATAAATGTCAGAACAATTAACGACTAGGGCCGGGAGAATAGTTGCATTCATACCTTTACCTATGTGAAATGTGGCTTCGTCCTGGATTTGAACTCGGGTCGACGAGTCCTGGACGAAACCACAGTTCACATAGCGCTAATACCCTTGGGTGAAGGTATGAATCCAACTATTCTCCCTCCAGCTATGGGAAAATAGTTGGATTCATACCTTTACCCAAGGGTATTAGCGCTATGTGAATAATCTTTCACCATCCCCATTCGCGCCTAATCATAATGATTAACTGGAGGCTGAGTGACAGCTAGTTTCCTCATGTCTCCAGGACTCTTCAGAGTATTCTAGCCGATCCCAATAGTACTGTGGTTTGGATGGTCTCGATTCTTCCTCTGATTTCCAATTCACCAAAATTCTTTTCCAGAGCATAGGGTCTGTTCTAAGGACACCGATTACAAATGGTACGACCTTCAACTTCATGTTCCATAGTTTTCTTAGTTCTCTAGCAAGGTCTAAATATTTGTCTATCTTTCCGTTTTTTTTTTCATCTTCACTCTTTATTTTTTATTATGATGTTTTCACACCTGCCGTAGCCGGTGGTTCACTGGAGGCTGAGTGACAGCAAGTCTCCTCAGATCTCCAGAACTCTTCTGAGTATTCTAGCCGATTGTAACAGTGTTGTAGTTTTGATGGTCTCGATTCTTCCTTTGATTTCCAATTCACCCATATTCTTTTCCAAGGGCACCAATTACAATTTGTACGACCTTCACCTTCACTCCATTCGAGTTTTTCACACTCGCCTTAGCCGGTGGTTCACTGGAGGCTGAGTGACAGCAAGTCTCCTGAGGTCTCCAATTATTATTATTATTATTATTATTATTATTATTATTACACTCCTTCTGTGTATTGTAGCTGATCTTAACAATGCTATTGTTTGGATGGTCTCGATTTTTCATCTGATTTCTAATTCCTCTTGTCTGTTTTTTAAACTTTTGTGGACCGTTCTAAATGCACCAATTACAATGGATAACACTTTCACCCTCATATACCTTAGTTATATTTTTCAATTCACTAGGAAAGTCAAGTTATTTGTCTATTTTTTCGTCTTCTTTCAACTTCATCATGTGATCGGAAAGAAAACGAAAAAATAGACAAATACCTGGACCTTGCCAGAGAATTATTATCATTATCATTGTGAGTTTTTCACACTACCGTTAGCTGATGATCTTTTGAGTCTGAGTGATAATACGTCTCTTCGGATCTCCATGACTCTTCTGAGTATTCTAGCTTATTCCAGTAATGCTGTTTTCTTGATGGTTTCAATTCTTCCTCTGATTTCCAGTTTCTCCAGTCTTTTTTCAAAAACTTTTTGGTACTGTTCCTAATGCACCAACTACAATTGGTAACACTTTCACCCTCATATTCCACAGCTTTTTCAGTTCTCTGGTAAGGTCCAAGTATTTGTCTTTCTTTTCGTTTTCCTTCATCTTCACCCTGTGATCTGCTGGAACTGCAAAATCTACTAGAAGACAAGTTCTCTTCCTTTTCGTTAATCTATACTAGATCTGGTCTTCTAGCTGGGATGAAGTGACCCGTCTTAAGCCCAAAATACAACTATTATTATTATTATTATTATTATTATTATTATTATTATTATTATTATTAGCGCGATTAGTTGATATATTACAGTATGACAATTTAACTATTACGTTTGATATGTATACTTAAGAGCCAAATAGTTCACTATGTAAAAAGTTAGATAACCCCCTCTCTCTCTCTCCGTCTCTCTCTCTCTCTCTCTCTCTCTCTCTCTCTCTCTCTCTCTCACGAGCCTTCTCGGAAATTCGAACCGAACGCTTTAATTAATCCATTGGGTAGATTAGTTTGCTTTGTTTAACCATGTGTATATGTGTTAAGCTATGTTAAGTATTGTTTGATATTTTCGCCTGTAGTCAGGATTGAACCTGGAAGCTACAAATGATTGTCACTTAGAACTACATAGAAATAGTATTCAAATTCTGTTAAAAAATGTCCAGCATTTGTAAATCTCAAAAGTGAACAAATCAATACACCAGATTCCCCCTCTACCCAGGCGATACTTGGTAGCCGCTTCTATTACAAAATAAAGAAATTAATGAATTGAACTTTTTTTTTAATATGAAATGAAATAATGACTTTTAGTCTTGATCCGCCAATAAAGAAAAAAAACTGTTGTTTTCTTGTAACTTCAAAGATTACGTCTGTTCGCTAGGAATAATGTGACGTAAAAAGATTCTGAAAAAATATACGCTCAATAAAAACAAATTTAAAAAAAACAGATACTATTTGTATAGTAATGTACTTAGACAGATTGAAAGATAGATTTATTTTTATTAATGGTTGTTTTACCTCAGTCGTTACAGTATTCGTCAAAAAAAAAAAACAAGTTTACGTGTTCGATACCAACCCTCGCGAACTAAGCGCATGTAGTAGCACAGCTTGGATCTGTTCGCTAAACCGGGGAGCTGATGATAGGCGTGGCGCTCAACCGCAGAGACTAAAATAATCTTCTGGTCTAGCGCTAGTGAAAAGAGGATAGACTTTCAGGCTGATATCGACAATAGGTCATCTGCCGTCTTTTTCTTTATTGCATTAAAAAAAGATTTGCCCTATTAGTAGGATTTGAAACAAGTTCACAATTATGGAGTACCCAGCGAGGATAGAACTAGTAGTAGTAGTAGTAGTAGTAGTAGTAGTAGTAGTAAGGATCTGCGAGACTAGCTTGCTAATCATTGTACCATTACAGGACGCATGCAAATAGGACCGCGAATTCATTAATAGAAGAATCATGGCTATAAGTGTATTGATTTGCGGTGAATTGAGAGAAATAAGCATGGTGTATAAGACAAAAGGGGGAGGAGTTAGATGGAGGGGGGCTAAGAAATCCATAGTTATGTCTAATGAGTATGGGTGGAAGGAGAGGAGGGGAAGGTAGAGTGGGAGGAAGGAAATCAAAAAATGGCTTAAAACTGAAAGATAAAAAAATGTAACATAGAGATATAAAGAAAAGATTGGAGGATGGAAAGAAAAATGCGAACGATAGAAAAGGCACATAAAAGAATGGAGAATAAAAAGTGTGTGTGGGGGGAGGAATGAAAATTAAATTTAACACAAATAGTGATGAGAAATACGTTGGGAACAAAAGAAAGAAAAATGAAAGAAGGAACGAAAAAGGAACAGTGTATCTGAAAGAAAAAAGAAAGAAAAGAAAGAGAGAATATTGAAGTTTAATAGGAAAGAAAGAAAGGAAGAAAGAAAGGAAGGAAGGAAGAAAGAAAAATGAACAGGAACAATGTAAAAGAAAGAAAGAAGAAGAAGTGAATAAATGAAACAAGAACAGTGTAAAATGCTGGTAAGTTGGTTAACGAAAGAAGAAAATGAAGGAATGAAAAAAGAAATGAATGAAAGTAAAAGAAAGAAAGAAAGAGGAGAAAGAAAGAAAGAAAATTGAAGTTGAACAGGAACGAAAGAAAGAAAGGGAAAAGAAAGAAAAATGAATGAATGAAACCGGAACAGTGTGAAAGAAAGATGAATAAAAAAAAAGAAGTTTAAGAAAGAAGAAAGAAAGAAAGAAAGAAAGAGAATTGAAGTTGAACAGGAAAAAGAAAGAAAGGAAAAAGAAGAAAGAAAAATGAATGAATGAAACCGAAACAGTGTGAAAGAAAGATGAATAAATGAAAAAAGAACAGTGAAAGAAAGAAAGAAAGAAAGAAAGAAAAAAGAAAGAAAAAAGAAAAAGAAACAAAGAAAAGAATGATTTAGTATGAAAACGAAAAGAATAGATTAAATGAAAGAAAAATATTTGAATATAAAAAGAAAGAATATTACCGAAATAAAAAATGAAAAGAAATCCGAGTATAAATAAAAATTGAAAAAAAAAAAAAAAAAAAAAGAAGAAAGAACATGACACAAAAGAACATCTACTCTAAAATCTAAAGCAATATTATTCTATAAATAAATATAATACATAATGGAAATGTGATTGTATTAAGTCAAGCCTCTTAGAAAGAAAAGAAGAAAAAAAACACAAGACGTATCAACAAATATAAAACACCTAATAGCTAAGCATCAACAAGCCGATAAAGTGAAAGTGAAAGTAATTTTTTTCTCGACCTTAATATATGAACACCACGACGCGATAACGACAACACACTTTATATGAAAAAGAAGAGTTCTATTAAAAGAAGAGGAAGAAGAAAAAAATCTACCGCTGAACTTAGAACTTGTTAAGATCACTCAGATCTTCAAGATGCCATTCATTGGCATTCGTCTATCTCGCAAAATAACGGTCAAGATCATTTCTGGAGAGTGGTGCATATGTAGAGGCTCTGCAATCCTATTCTTGCCTAGTAGCCTCTTCCACAGGTGTGGCAGACAAAGTGGCAGTGTTGAACCAAGTCCTGTGGTAGCTGCCTCTACTTCCTGTGTGGTTTTCTTTCCTCTAGCTTAATAGTTTCTGTTGAGTAACTGGCCGCCATCCTTGGTTCCAGTTGTAAAAGAACTTAAAGTAAACAAGTAAGTAAACCAATAAGTCCTTGTGGGATAGTGTTCTTTAGGTCCGACGTCCTAGATGGTCCGAGTGTGCATGAGTTAAGATTAGAATCAGGCCTCTATAAATACACCAACAGCAGCAGCAGCACTGCTAGTGATTGGATAATAGGAATCTTTCCCAGATCACGTGCTTATAGGCGAGTCTATAAATAGAGGTGACAATTTGCCCCATGCCTTATATACAAAAATTCCAACAGTTTCAAATTCAAGGACACAGTAGGACGATTATGTTGAGATGAATAGACTGTGTGATTCCCTATTTTCTAGTTCAGTGGTCCCAAAGTCAATGAAAAGGGTAATTATGTCGAGATGAACAGACTGCATGGTTCCCTGTCTTCTAGCTCATTGGTCTCAAAGTTAAGTAAAAGGACAAAGACGCTGTGTGGTTCCCTGTTCTCTAGCTCAGCGGTATCAAAGGACTCAGTGTCGATTACGTTGAGACGAAAGACCTCCCTGTTCCTGCTCTAGCTCAGCGGTATCAAATTCAAGGACTCAGTAGGTCGATTACGTTGAGACGAATGGACCTCGTGGTTCCCTGTCTACTTGCTCAGTAGTCTCAAACTCAATGACTTAAAAGGGCAATTATGTCGAGACAAAGAGACAGTGTGGTTCTCTGTCCTCTAAATCAGCGGTCTAAAACTCAAGGATTCAAAATAGCTATTGGATCTCAGGGAGAGGCTCAGCAAAGCTATCCACTTCTTCTGCAGGTATAGCAGACACATTTGCAGTGTTGAAAGAAGGCATTGAGAAACCGCCTCAACATCCTGCGTGGTTTTCAATCCCCTAGCTTAGTGGTCCCAAATTCAAGGAATCAAAAGGGCTATTACATACTTTGGAAGACGCTCTGTAATTGTATACTTACGTAGCATCCGCTTCTGCAGGTATTGCAGACAGTTGCAATGTGGAACAAAGGCCTGGTATAGCTGTCTCTACATCCTACGTGTTTTACCATTATTTTGCTCAGAGGTCTTAAACTCAATGACTTAAACGGGCGATTACTTCGAGACGAAGTGACACGGGTGTTCTCAGTCCTTTAGGTCAGCGGTCTCAAATTTAAGGACTCAAAAGGGACATTATGTCCAGTGGGGGTGTCATCAAACCTATTATTGCGTAACAGCCACTTCCGCAAGTATTGTAGACAAATTTGCAATGTGGAATAAAGGTCTGGGGTAACCGCCCCTATTTCCTGTGTGTTTTTTATCCCCTAGCCAGTGGTTTCAAATTCAAAGAATCAAAAGGGCTATTACGTACATAGGGAGAGGTTTAGTAATCCAATCCTTGTTTAGCTACCGCTAATATAGCAGATGGATGCACTGTGAACTGAAGGCAAGGGGAAACTGTTTCTACGCCCTGTGTGTTTTATTATCCTCTATCTCAGGGGTCTCAAATTCAACGACTCAAATGGTCAATTATCTCCAGGGGGAGAAACTCATCAATCCTATCCATTGTGTAGCAGCCTCTTCCGCAAGTATTGAAGACAAATTTACTGTGTGGAATGAAGGTCTGGCGTAGCTGTCTTCACATTCTGTGTGGTTTTCTATCCTCCATCTCCGCGGTCTCAAACTCAATGAATCAAAGGTGTCGTTAGGATGACGAGAAGAGACAATCTTGAGATTAGGTTGGGGTGTGATTTCAATCAATTATACTGCTGTGCGTATTTATGTATAATACACATTAATGTATAATAATGGCCCACAGAATTCTAGAAAAACATATCTCGTGTATAATATGTGCCAACCTTTTTTAAAATTATAACTTCTAAACTTAATTAGTCAACATTTTATCCGGTTCGTATCACATGTGGTTTGGGTCATGGATATAACTTACTTTCATTTACGAATATGGCGTCGCATGTGGCCAGAAAAAATTTTGATATTTTTTTTATCTCTTGTCTAAGACACATCGCTTTTAGAGTTTAAAATCTGTGGGAAATTACACATTATTATATCTTATTATAATGGAGATTGTGTGTTTTTCTGTCTGTAACCGAAACTATATTCCTACTCAAGTCTCTTAGTTATTGACATCACATTCTCCATGATTTTATTTTTATCTAAACCTCAATTATTAATAAAATTGTCATACATTATTAATACTGTTAACTATGTCTACATACTGACAACATGCAATTATATTTATATATACAACAAAATAGCGGTTTACAGTGTGAACGGGAAGGCTAATTTGCATATTAATATTAAAAAATCGAATTTAATAAATATGTGCTCAGTGTTATTGATTTCTAACTGTTTGGTTTTATTTTAATGAATATAAGAAAAAGTCTCTTCAATAAATCTTAAATGAAATCCATTAAAAAGATAAAATAACTGTCATTTTATTCTTTACTTCCTCTTATAACTAAATACTTAAATTAGAAAAAAATAACAATGAAAGACGAGAGTGATGGAAGAGTAAGTTTCAGTTGTTCTATTTTTTATTATACTCCCTCTGTTTCAAATCTTTTATTATACCCCCCTTTGTTTCAAATCTTTTTATCTGTATTCTTATTTAGTTTCATTAGCCTTTCTAATTTAATACAATATTTCATTACATTAAAACTTAAATACTTGCACCCGGAGGGTGCATATATTTGCTAGTACGGATAATAACTGTAATCTTTGTTACAGCTTATCGGCTTTTTTTTTTTTTTTTTTTCATCACAATAAATTCGCATATGATAATAATGAGTCATGTAAATTAGTACAAAATATGGGGGGGGGGGTGAATTTTGTTTCGAATTTTCCTTTTTTACTTTTTGGTAAATTCCTTTTTCACTTTAAATAAATTCCGTTTTTTTTTTTTTTCACATTTTATTGTATTTCATAGGTAAATAGCAATAATCATCAATAAAAGTCAAACGTTCTTATTGAGAATGTTTTTTCATATGGTCGGGGGCGATGGACCAATTAGTAAGTTTTAGGAAATGATTGTCACGAAAATTGTCCTGTCACGTGCTTAGAAAAGTCTTCTATGGTGTGCATGGATAGATAGATAGATAGATAGATAGATATGTACCAAGATATATATATATATATATATAATAAAGATAATAATAATAAAGATAACTTGGCTCTACTTAGGTATCGAGCACTTTTTACAGATTAGCTTCTCCTAGCGGTTATATGAATATATATATATATCTTATATACATATATATGCATATAAATTGTTTTTTCTTTTGGCCAAATACTATACCAATAGATTATTTTTTGTTGGTACGAATATCTTGGTCTTTTCTTTTTTTCAAAAATTTTTTTTCTTCCTGGTTAATGTTTGGTAATATATTTTTACAATAAACTCTGCCGGGTTTTTTTCTCTCCGCAAGGATCTACCAACACGTATATATATATATATATATATATATATATATATATATATATATATATATAGAGAGAGAGAGAGAGATAGATAGATAGATAGATATGAAAAGACTGGGATAGATAGATAGATATGAAAAGATAGATAGATAGATAGATAGATAGATAGATAGATATGAATAGACTGGGATAGATAGATAGATAGATAGATAGATAGATATGAATAGATAGATAGATAGATAGATATGAATAGACTGGGATAGATAGAAAGATATATATGAATAGAGCAATATAGATAGATAGATAGATAGATATGAATACCCTGGGATAGATAGACATGTAGATATGAATAGACTATATATATATATATATATATATATATATATATATATATATATATATATATATATATAGATAGATAGAGATAGATAGATAGATAGATAGATAGATATAGTAAATTGGCAGAAAGAAAATAATCTCGCCGTGTTAGAAATCTTGAAACGTTTCTCTAACGCTATTAAACTGTATACTATGAAAGTGCACACTATTAATTATAATACAAAAAAAAGCACTGTAGTTTAGAAAAAAAAAAACACTCGTTAGAACGCCAGCGTAATCAGGGGGAACAACTCATGTTTGAACATAAGAGGTCTTTATTTACCTGCCTTTTCATTGATTGCTCCGACAGCAAATTATTTATTTCAATCGCTCTGCTCTTATCAAGTTGATAATCTTTTGTAAAGGATTATTTGATTCGTTGTGTTTTGTTTTGATGGGGTTTTTTGTTGCTGTTTTTTGGTGGGGGGGTATTATTCATTCCCTTACATTTACTTTCTTGCTATCTTTCTTTTTTCTCCCATCCTCATTTTTGTTGTTTTATTTCTTTCTCAACATCTTTTCATTCTTTTCATTCTTTCTTCCTTCCGTACCATTGTCTTTTTCTTCTATAGTTTTTTTCTTTCTTTCTTTCTTTCGTCCCATTCTCTTTTTATTTTCTTTATTTATTTATTTCTAACTTACTTTCTTTCATCCCATCCTCCTTCTTTCTTTCTTTCTTTCTTTCTTTCTTTTTCTTTCTTTTTTTTTCTCACATCCTCTTTTTTATTTCCTAATCTTTTTCCCATTCTCTCTTTTTTTTTTCTTTCTTTTTTTTCTTTTCTTTCTTTCTTTCAAACCATTGAACTTTTCTTCCATCGTTTTTTTTCTTTCCGTCTCTCTCTCTCTCTCTCTCTCTCTCTCTCTCTCTCTCTCTCTCTCTCTCTCCTCTCTCTCTCCTTTCTCAATATATCTATATCTATCTATCTCCCTTTCTCAATATATATATCTATCTATCTCTCTCTCTATATATTTAATTAATTTTCTCCCATTGTCTTTATTCTTACGTTATTACTTTCCTTGTATTCTCATCTTAGTTTATTTCTCTTTTTCTTTCCTCCTTACTCTTCTTTCTTCATTCCTTTTTTCTCCTATCCTTATTTTTTTGTTTCTTTCTTATCCTTTTTACCATTCCAAATTTTTCAACTCATATTCTCATTCTTCACAAACTGCATGTTTCTTCTATTTTTGCATCATATCCATCAACATCCGCTTCCTTATTTCTGTGTCTAGCCCCACCCCTCACCTATCCTTTCTCTCTCTTTGTACTCAGCCTCTGTCAACCTCACTCCCTTCCCTTCTCCACCCCCGATTTTCAACCCGCCTCCACTTTGGGCCCCCACCCACTCAACCTCCGACCCCATCAACAGCCTATTTATCTTCTCCACTTAAATGTTTCATTCTAATTTTTCATTTATTTCTAATGAACAAAAATCCCAAAATTCTGGTCGATAACAAGGTTTCTATTAATAGCCCCCACCTCCCACACACACATACCTGAGCAGCATCACGCCCCACACCCCCAGAACATCGACCGATTCCAAAACGGGGCGATTAGACGCCCAGTGCAGCGTGCAAAAGAAGCTAATGCTAATTGTTTTGGGATAGAAAATTCTTCGCCGAAGCTCAAGAACGTGACTTTTCGACCACAAAATTTAATCTTTCTTTTCGTTCAAAATCTTCTTTCGATGGTTTTTGTCTTTCGGTTATTATTAGTCTGTCCATCTTTCTACCTTTTTTTTTACACTTAATTCTTAATTTCTCTCTCTTGACATCAGCAACATAAGAAGCGCCTATAAAGATAATAATACCAGGTAGCATGTTTCCCCGTTTCATTGCAGACGGGATTAGTTATGTATGGATCAGTACTTCTGGAAAAGAGCAGAGTGTAGTATCTGTGCGATCAGGCTGGGATGAAAATGTATAACATCTGATTGTCATTCAAATATTTTCACAATACATCGTCATATGCGAGCTCGAACTCCACTCGGGCTATTACTTTCGGACTGATACACTTAGTAAAGTTATAAACTTCATCCCCCAGCTATGAGTTAAATAGTACTATTGCTATTCTTCTACGAGAATGGTTTTGGTATTAAATAACCCACACAATGTCATTAAACAAAGAAAGCAAAGCAGTACACACACATATATATATATATATATATATATATATATATATATATATATATATATTATTTCCGTTAAAATTTATAGGCTCTCCTTAAAATCAAATAGAACTCTCTCTCTCTCGTGGTATTTACATATGTATATATTTATCAGTATCCAACAAATCTCCCTCCAGCTATAGGTAAATAATAGGGTAGACTCGGCTTTTTAACCTGTGCTACTACATAGGAGAAGGAAAAATCTGAATTCAAACCTGTTAAACTCCGCTTAAGAAATTAACTTTGTGTCCCATCTTGCTCGTGTTGGTGTATATATATATATATATATATAGAGAGAGAGAGAGAGAGAGAGAGAGAGAGAGAGTGTGTGTGTGTGTGTATGTATGTACCAACATTTCGAACAGGATGTGACACAAAGTCCATTTTTAAGTGGTATTTACCAGGTTTTTTTAATTCGAAGTTTTCCTTCTTCTAGACTAGTTACCTAGCCAAAGTCAAAGAGGCATAGTCTACCCTACTATTTACCATACGTGGATGGAGAGTAGTTGGATGCATACATTTCCCAAGGAGATTACTTCTATGCGAAATGCAAACAGCCTCGCCCAGGATTTGAACTCACGTCGACGAGTCGAAGTCCCACGACTCGTAACCATTACACCACGCCTCCATTGGCACACAGTATACGCATTCACAACTTCCCGGTTTACGGTATCTCTGATTCTTCTCCGGTACAGAACCGCTTTAGCCCCTCCGGTGTCTTTATCGTCTATTAGCGTATGTATCTTGCTATATGAACACGGCGGGGGAAATTCGCTACATTATGAAACAATGGCAGCGCACACCAACAGCGTCATATTTCTCCCCAAATCTCGTTCGTTTCGCTGCTAGGCAATGAAAAATCAGCAGATCTAATGGCAAATCGAGAAGTAATATTACATTTTCTTTACAAAACAATAGAGAGAGAACCAGTAGGCGATATCTCGGAGGGGATCTCGTTGGTGAGAATAACGTGACATGATCGTAAAAATTAAAAGTTCCTGCGCAAATCATGCACATTATATAATAGAGATGCGGTGTCTGTTTATAACCGAAACTCAGTGATGCTGATAGTTTTTTTTATGTAGTGAGTCCTGAGACGCACATATTTGCTTTGAATGAGTCCCCGGGAAAATTTATGGGTCCCAAAGAAAGCCGTCTAACTCCTACCTTGTAACCTATCCTGTGTAATTCGTTTCTAAGAAACTATTGAAATGTATTTACAGTTAGCTTGAAATTGTGAGGGAAGGAAACAGAAAAAACACTGGGACGCATGGATACGATTTTACTGCGTCCTTTTAGATTTTGTGCGTCAGGGACGCAGGATGCTTACCTATCAGCATCTCTGGAAACTGCATCACTACTTATTTCACAATACCCTCTGGAATTGTGTAAGGTTATTAATTTAGTGAGTATTTAATTCATAGCCAAATCATTAATCCAGAAAGTAAATCTTATTCATCAACAATGATCTCTATGAAAATATGAGTTAGATATTAGTGCCTATAAAATCCTGCAATGTGTCATATATCACGAAGAAATGAAGGTATTTATAATATATGGTGTGCTTAATTTGCATAATGGTTTTAACAAAACAGGGTTTAATAAATAATTACCGCCCAACGATTTACCCACAGTTGGAGGAAGAATATTTGGATTTATACTTTTCCCAAGGGTGGTAGTGCTATATGAAATGCAACCAGCCTCGTCCAGAATGTGAATTCGTGTCGACGTGTCCATTTTCCTCGAAGATGTATATATATATATATATATATATATATATATATATATATATACTTTATCACAAATATTGAGCACTTTTTATTTATAAAATATAGCCTTTTTCTACAACTATAAATGCTCTATATATTACAAAATATATGGAACACTTTTTGGATTAACTGCTAATGCTACTTCAATGAAAACCTTGTAGTAACATTTGATATATATATATATATATATATATATATATATATATATATATATATATATATATATCTGTGGGTGTGCGTGGGTGGTGTGTGTGAAAATTGTATGTCAGATTTGCCCAGTTTTTTTAGGGCTTCACAAATGGATTTGTTTTTAAGTCCTGAATGGTAGGAAAGAAGAAACAAGAAAATGGGTGGGGTGATAAATAGGGCCTATCATCCGTTGCTTATTTATAGCTTTTAGGTTGGAAAGTAATTGCTTCCTGACAACTTCTATGCCAGTCCCTTCCTTTTCTTTTTTCCTCCACCCACTTTTTACTCTGCCCATCATTTTTTTCGCCTTCCCCTATCTGTATTTTTACTATTTCCTTCCCTATTTCTGCCGGATAATGAGTTTCTACTCTGTCTGTTTTTATCTTTCAGATTTAGCCGAACTTATTGTTCCATCTTTTTTGTTTTGTCCAATATTCTGTTTAAACTTGTAACTACTACTATAGGTATGGTTTTGGTATTAGATAACCCACGAAGCTTGATCTGCCAGTAGACAATCAAACCAAAACATATTCACAGATCCCGCTAGTATATAATAATGCATATTATAATCTATATATTTAGTTACTTTTTGTTACCGCTGGTTTCAAAGAATTGGCTGCTTATCATCAGACAAATCTCTTTGAAAATAACATCCAAATGAATATCACTTAATGATGAGACTTGGATTTTTCTTTTCCTTTTAAGGTGGTTGATTTTGTGTTGTTATTCTATATATATATATATATATATATATATATATATATATATATATATATATATTGAAAAACCTTAGAAATCGGTCATATTAACAGTTATAGATCTATTTCAACCCATATGTATAAGTATATGTATATACATAGGAGTTTCATCAAACCGCTAACTTTTATTAAAAAAGATTGTTTTAATAAAATGTAGCGGTTTTTTTTTAACTTAGAAATCGGTTATGTTAGCAGTTATAGATCTATTTCAACCCATATGTATATGTATATACATAGGAGTTTCATCAAACCGCTAAATGTTATTGAAAAAATTGTTTCAATAAAATGTAGCGGTTTGATGAAACTCATATTTATATACATGTACATATGGGTAGAAATAGATCTATAACTTCTAATGTCACAGATCTTTAAGCCTTTTTCTTTAACATATACATTGCTCTGTACAAAATCATTGAACATTAAGCTCTAAACTGGAACAGAGTAAATATAACATTTTGTTGTTAAAAAGAGCCACCTTAGAATCATCCTAAAACCAACTAATCTGGTAAATTACCTATATACACACAGATATATAAGAGTATATATACATACGGGAGGCGTTTGTTTGCGTGTTTGATTGTATGTATGTATTTAAGATCAAGGTGTACTCTCGCTCAGATTGTAGAATCAGTGCTCTTTTCTGAGAGTAAAAACACAATTTCTCTCTCACTCTCTCATTCTGTCTGTCTGTCTGTCTGTCTGTCTGTCTGTCTCTCTCTCTCTGATCTGATTTTCATTTTATCATTTTTCTTCACAAATGATGAGAATTCCTATTAACATGGCTTCACGCAACCCACGCAAAGCATAACGCCCCATTAGTAGTGGTTAATTAAATTGCGAGTCCCTACAGCCAACACAGACATCATTATCTGCTTGCTGTTGAAAACAGACGTGTGTCTCGTTTGTGCTTCGTTTATTTTGATTTCTCATTGAATTGGGGGGTGTTTCCCCGCTAACAATAATTGTCAGAAATAAAAATATGATGTATTAAAAAACAAAACAGTTTTCCTGTACATTTCACGGATATTCCTACTGTATGAATGTTGACGTTTTACCCGTAAAAAGAGCGCGTAATTCACCGAAGACTTACGTGCGTCTACCGCGTCTAGAGAAGTTCCAAATTCTGTCTGTTCTAATTGATTTCATAGGTGTAATTGTGATCGGGCGTGTAGTTGTGGGTAGTTGTGGCATATATGCTTAAAAGAAACGCCCCATAGGTTTCTGCCGGGAATCATGTAGGTGTCACGATTCACGTCAGAGAGAGAGAGAAAAAAAAGAGATTTACAAAAAAATTCACGTCAGGCTGTGTTAATGAAGTCTTTGGGACTGAATAGCGACTTATTTCTCATTTTCGAGAACTTTAAAAATATGCAAGCATATATATATATATATATATATATATATATATATATATCAGCTTTATTACTGATATTGAGTACATTGATATTACCGCGAGAAACTTGGTCCATTACCAACTCACCGATTGAGCAAGTGATAACCATATAATATATACTATATATATATATATATATATATATATATTGTATACTATTGATACTCTATATATAGTATTTTATTGATACTCTCTATATTCAGTATACTATTAAAATTCTATATATAATATAATATCGATACTCTATATATAGTATACTATCAATACTATAATATATATATATATATATATATATATATATATAGTATACTATTGATACTATATATATATATATACTATCGATACTATGTATATACATAGAATACCATCCATACTATATTATATAATATACATCGATACTATATAGTATAATAGTATATATATATATATATATATATATATATATATATATATATATATATATATATATATATATATATATATATACAGAGTAACAGTGGAAATATCTCAGTTTAACTTAGTAATGACATCGCCTTAGTCAAGTATAAAGTAGGGTTCTGATGAGATCATTTTGATCGAAACCAAGATTGAACCACAACTCTGTTTCACTATTACTATTACATCTACCATATTTACCCCGTTTTTGATATATTAAGCACTTTTCGATAATTTACTAATACCACTGCAATGGGAAAGTTAAAGCGCCAATTGGATAGTATATATATATATATATATATATATATATATATATATATATATATTTTTACCTTGGATTTGCAGTTGTTGCTCATAATATACCCCCATTCCTGCACCTCGACCGCTTTAGAAGTTTGTTTTGTTGTTTCTTTTACCTTTTTCTCTCGTGTATTCTTGTTTTTTTCTTTCTTCTTCCCTTTCTTCTTGACTCTCTTCAGATTGTCCCCCTTTCTTTTCACTTAATCTGCCGTTGCCATAGTTACCACCGTTGTATCAATCATCGCTCTTCTTCATCTTCACTACTGAAAAAAGCCGATTGAAAAGCGAATGAAAAAACACTATGTGACGTTGTCAGTCACAAACAACGGAGGAAGTAGGATATAATTACGCGGGAAAAATACCGAAAAAAAATGGCGCTGAATGTACATGCGCACAACGCTCATGTATCCCATAATTGACTTATGTAACTAAAATTCTGCATTTTGCTCTTTTTTTTTTTTTTTTTTTTTTTGGGGGATTATTTTCTTTGATTGCTACCCCTGCCCAGCTACCCTCTGTTTGAAAACCGTGATGATTATATTAATGATTATATTGATAGTCATGCAGATGATGATAGTGATAACTGTTGTGGGGTGGGTATGCGATTGTTTCAATTTCATTCATATGAGTGTACTGTAATCATCAGGGGAAAAAAGATAAACAAAAGAGACTTTGCATTATGGGATTGATTCTACTGCAGTGACAGGCGCCGTCATATCCACATCCATATTTCATTAAATGCATATTCTCACCTTGGCGCTGAGCGAAATTCAGATATTATCGTTAGTTTTAAAATTAAGTCCTTAATTCCTTCATTCTATACTACTGCAATGCAAGGGATTTAGGCTCGTCGCCATATTAGCTATATGCAAATCCACTCTGTGCACGAATCAGCAAGGTTAAACATGAAGCTGGTTCTCTGTGGATTACATCGCTACTTTTCCACATAGTCACGTTTCTCTCTATAGCAATTTTTCACCTTCGAATGAGAGCATGTATCCTGCCCCATGAAATTCTGTTGATTGTTCTTTGAGCCACTTCTTAACTATATATATAAAGTGATATAGTGGTTTGTTGGT
>CM042165.1:40480338-40482838 GCA_023376005.1 Doryteuthis pealeii | reverse complement strand
CATTTGATTATATCCTTTCTGGGTTTCGGTACAAAATGGTCGACTCGTAAACTGATTGCGATTTGAATTACTTGACATGAAAAGAAATTTATGAGAAAGTGAAACAGTTATATATATACATATATATACATATATATATATATGTATGTGTGTGTGTGTGTGTGTGTGTGTGTGTGTGTAGGAGCAGAAAGGAAGCATTAAAGGAAGGAGAAACGTAAAAAGTAGGGAAAAAGATAGATGAAAAATGTTGAGATAATAACGAAGAAGTGAGAGAGTTTGGCTAACTATTTGAAGAAATGGAAGAAATAGTCAGGAATGTGAGTAGAAGTAAAAGAAAACGATGAATGATAGAGGGGAAACAATAAATGAAAGAAAGAAAGAAAGAAAGAAAGAAAGAAAGAAAGAAAGAAAAAGAAAAGAAAGAAGAGATTATAGCAAAGAAAGAAAGATAAAAATGAAGGAATATAGCAAAAACAAAAACTGAAAGACTTATACCAAAGAAGGAAGCAAAGAAGAAATGGGTGATATTAATTAAAGAAAGAAAGAATGAATGAAATATAAAAAAGAAAGAAAAAATCAGGAAGGAAGGGGTAATAGGAAAGAAAAATAAAGAAGGAATGGTGAGAGCAAAGAAAAAAGAAAGTAAAAGTGTTATAGCAAAGAAAGAAAGATAGAGGGAAAGAATGAATTAAAACAAACAACGACAGGGTGATAACAAAAGAAAAGAAGAAAGACAAAAATGAAAAAGACATTCAAGGCAAAAAATAAAGAAAGAGAAAGAAAGAGAAACACTGAAAAGGTGATAACAAAGAAAGAAAGGAAAAAAATAAAGAATGAGAAAAAGAAGGAAAGAAGGAAACAGTGATCGCAAGGAAGGAAAGGTTTGTTGGGAGTGCGTGATGTAATGGTTAAAATCGAAGGAAATAGACTCGTCAACCCGAGTCCAAATCCTGAACGAAGCCACAGTTCACATAGCGCTAAAATCCTTGGGAAAGGCATGAATCCGACTACTCTCCCTTCAACTATGGGTAAAATAGTAGGACAGACTGGGCTTTTTAATATTGGTTAGGAAACCAGTCTAGTAGAAGGAAATCTCTGAATTCAAACCTGTTAAATCCACTTGGGGTGGTCACTATTAGAATAGTTATCTATTTCACTAATTATTAACTGAAATATTTTTGATGATTGTTAATAATTAAAAAATAACTAATTGTGAATCTCATGGGATTGCCTTCCCTCGTCAATGAAATTTATCTAAGCGATCTAAGTTTTTGTGTTTCAAGTTTTGAATTATTTTCCCCAGATTTTATAAATTGTAATGAAATCTTCTGGGCACAGTTGTCGGTGTGGTCATTCTGACAATCTTTTGGAACATGAAAAGTACCATGGTTATTGATTTCCTTGAAAAAGGTGCAACTGTACCAAACTCGGGAAAATTCACCTCATTTACTTAATGACTCTCGTATATGAATGAACAGAGAAAGCCTTATTAATTTCAGAATAGATGACTACTTTCACTTTCACTTTCACTTTCAACGTACAAGTTTACACTTATATCTACATTGTAATACTAATTACTGGTACAGAACTTATGACATTTTTTTTTTTACTTCTGTGTAACTTTTTAGTTATTAATCACAGGTTTAGTACATGACCAGAAGTAGTGAGCACCCAGTAATGGTCTGGAAGTCTAGATAGCTAAACATCGCCAAACAAAAAGCAGCCATCTTTAATTAGCGATGAATGCATTCGTGTCTTCATAGAAGGTGGATATATTGCTATAAATACATGTTTATAAGTTTGTAAAGATATATAAATGTCAACAATTTGAGAAGCATGATGTACGGTCAAGTCACACAGGAGCGGTCACCGCTAGATCATCAAAGTTAAGCAGCGACTTATCTGCTCGGAACTAGATGGGTAAACTCTTACGAAGTGCAGGTTCTGTGAGTCCCGTGTGCCAGACTAAAAAAGTTTTAGTAAACAGAGGGAAAGAAAGAAAGAAATTAGATAATATAATAGAAAAATAATGAGATAGATAAATAGATGCAATGTATCTATTGAAAATATATGACTCGTAGCAAAAACAGAATAAAAAAAAAATTAAATATATAAAATAAATAATAAATAAGAATAAGTGTGTAGCGGCATGTGGTGTAATTGTTAGTCATAGATAATTGCTAGTCGGCCCGTGTTCAAATTCTGGATGAGGCTGATTGCCTTTCACATACTGATAATACTCTTGGGAAAGGTATGCATCTATTTCCCCCTCCCAGCTATGGGTAAATAGTAAAGCGAACTGGTTTCTTAAACCTTGGCTAGGCACCCAGTCTAGGAGAAGGCAAACTGAATTCAAACGTTTTTAGACTCCGCTTAAGAAATTGACCTTGTGTCACATCCTAATCGTGTGTGTGGTTGCTAAACATTTATAACACAAATAAACTCTGGATAATGTATAAATCCAACTATTCTCCCTCCAGCTATGGGTAAATAGTAGGGC
>CM042165.1:40467838-40470338 GCA_023376005.1 Doryteuthis pealeii | reverse complement strand
TGTGTCGCTCCACCTCAGATGCTAAAACAATCTCCTTGGTCTAGCGCTATTGAAAAGGGGATAGACTCCCTCGCTGACTGGCTGATACCGACTTTAGGCCGCCCCGTCGACTTTACTTTTTTTTAATGTATTATACACGAAGCGCGTGGTGTAATGGTTAAAGTCATGAGAAATGGACTCGTCGCCCCGAGTTCAAATCCTGGATGTGGTAATTGCATTTCGCTTTGCGCTAATACCCTTGGGAAAGGTATGAATCCTACTCTCCCTCCAGCTATGGATAAAATAGTAGGGCACTGGGCTCTTTAACCTTGGTTAGACAACCGGTCTAGGAGAAGGAAAACTCTGAATTCAAACCTGTTGAACTCTGCTTGAGAAATTGACCTTGTGTCGTATCCTGCTCGTGCGGAGGGGTTGGTAAATATATATATGTATTATACACTATAAAAATAAATAAATAAATATAGCTCTTACACCCGTAATCGAGCAATTTATTTTCAATTTTCCAATATCAGAAAAAACTACCAAGCTATTTAAATATATATATATATATATATATATATATATATATGTATGTATGTGTGTGTGTGTGTGTGTGTGTGTGCGCGCGTGTGTGGGAATATAGTAAAATACGAAGTGTTCCAAAAGATGAACATTCATTCTTGATGGTAATGTCGACGCTATAACGTTTCGGTCTTTGTAACCTTCTTCAGTACGTGTGGTGAGAAGTTAAGTTCTTGTCTGTTGATGAATAGTGTTGGTCGATATTGGGAACGTTTTTGGTTACATTAGAAGCATCGGAAAATATAACAGGAACAAATCCCAAAATTCTAAAGGATGAACGTTGCATTGCTTTTGATTTTCTTTTATTATATCCAATATTTCGAGTGGCCTCCACTCTTTTTCAAAGGCTTCTGTAGACAGACTGAGCGGAATTAAAACAAACATCACACCACAAACAATCAATTCAATTAATATTTCGTCTCTGTTCATTCAGAAACTACTAGTCTCTAAATAACAGAGATGAAATATTAATTGAATCAATTGTTTGTGATGTTATTCAATGTCCCCTATATATATATATATATATATATAATAGATAGAGAGAGAGAGACAGACAGAGAGAGAGAGAGAGACAGAGAGACAGAGACAGAGACAGAGACAGACAGACAGAGACAGTTCATTGGCTTGTACAGATATTTCGCGCTTTTAGATTTACGAGGATGAGTAGAAAAATTAATGCCATTTTGTTTAGGACAGGTTAATTACTAACACAGGAACATGTATCATGCAGCAAAATGAAGCTGGTCCTCTGTGGATCACATCCCTACTTCTCCACATAGTTACCGTTTCTCTCAATAGCAATGTTCCAACCTTCAAATGAGAGCATGTATCCCTGTCCCGTTAAATTCTGTTGACTGTCCTTTGAGCCACTTCTTTACTACAGATTTCACTTCCTCGTCACTGGAATAATGTTTGCCTCCCAAACCCTTTTTCATGGGGCCGTAAATATGATAGTCTGAGGCAAACATTATTATCATGTTATATATATTCGTATATATTTAATTGTATATATATTATATATATATATATATATATATATATATATATATATATATACATTAGGGTGTTAGATAAATGTTTCGATGTATTAAAAATTATCATGTGTGTGATTTAGTCCATCTTCTTATGCGTCTGTTGTGTGGATGTGTGTCTTTGTATGTATCTGTCTGTCTGTCTGTCTGTCTGTCTGTGTGTGTGTGTGTGTGTGTGTGTGTGTGTGTGTGTGTGTGTGTGTGTGTGTGTGTGCATTGGTGTATTGCGTGACTATTTGCGTATGCGTTCTCCGCGATATCAAGTACATCTTATTATAATGGAGATTCGGTGTCTGTCTAGAACCGAAACTACGTCACTGCCGACGTCTCAATAACCTCAGGAATTACCTATCTTTATCAATGAGTATTTATTTTTAGACTCAAAATCATTGGTACATAGAAAAATTATCATTTATCAATGATGTATCCATGAAAATCTGACTTAGATTTGCCTCACCACCGATGTCACAATTCCCTTAGTTATTTATATCATTCTCAATGAGTCATTATTTAATCTTGACGTCTTATTTATTAAAGATGCTTCTATTAAAGTTTGGCTGAGTTAGGTTTGCCTCAAAACAGCCCATGTTATGGTATTTGCCTCTCATCCCATTTATGAGGGCGTGGCACAAGGACATTTTTATGTGGGCCCACTACGAGCCGAAGCTCATGGTGGTAGACACAAAAAATGCGTTGATCCCGTCGGCATTCCCATCAAGTGGTGCGCCTCGGGCGCTGGGCAATAAACCCAGCCCTGCCCCTTTAAATCAAGGGGGTAGGTGTTGCCTGGGGGATAGCCCCCTGGGATCAACACTGTTAATTTACATTAACAAACACAGTCCCCGAAAGGCCCATGTTATTAGTGCGTTTAAAACCCTGAACGTTTCTCATATATTGCTAATAAATAA
>CM042165.1:40457838-40462838 GCA_023376005.1 Doryteuthis pealeii | reverse complement strand
CACAATCCCCAATCTCTAGAATTTAAACCTCACCTTCAGATAGAGTTTAACATCAAACCCAGGACATTGAAACCCTAAGGCACCGCCTTCTAGCACAAATATGATAAAAAGAGTTAAGGATTTGCTATAAGGATAATTGAGTTGAGACAATCATATAGGTGCTAGGGTCATTAAGTAGAGAGAGGATGGTTTACTATCTCTCACCCATCATATATGTGATCCGCTATACTTGATTTCATAGTATTCGAGTCGCTAATAAATCCATCACATTCGCCTTCATAATCATTGCTTTAATTTCCACTTATTTTTCATTTATTTTTTCTATCTCTATTTTTTTTTCTTTACCAGAAAATTCAAATTACACGAACGCACTATTTACTAAAAAAATATATTTAAAAAATGAAAAAACAAACAAAAAAAACAGCACTACTTTTTCGGCACCATTTTTTATTTATTACATCTTACGCATGCGCACACACATAAACAACATCAGTACACAAGCACACTCTTTAAAAAAAAAATGGCACCAAGTTGTTGTGTGAGTATTTTGTGTGATTTTTTAAAAACTGATCGTGTGACTGTTGTCTTTTCTTTATACCTGGTGGTTTTATTGGAACTCTTGTCATATTTTTACATTTATTCTCAATGTATTTAATATATTTTTTCGAAAAAAAAAATTTCCACAGCATACACAAAACACCACTGACCATGGGAAGCTAAATGCGATACTTCAAAAAGAAGTGAATTTGCATGTCTATTATATTCTAGAAAGATAAACGAATGGTTGATTTATTTCAACATTTGATCTACAAGGTGTGTCAAAAAAGTATCGAGATTTTTGTACTTTTTGACACACCTTGTATTCTGGAAAAAAAATAACGTTCCATTCATTCTTTTTTTCAGAATACACGTTGTGTCGAAAAAGTACCAAGTTTAAAGCTGTATTTACCAAGATAGAAATAAAGAAGGAATGGAACGTTATTTTTGTAAGGTGTGTCAAAAAGTACAAAAATCTTTATACTTTTTTGACACACCTTGTATAAATGCTCCACGGTATCTTTTATTTTATTGTTAATTGGGCCAAGATTTGAAGAGTTTGCGTGCTTTGAAAAAAGATTCTATATCAAGGGATACGTTTTATATAAGTAAATGAATCCGTTTTAGTTCCTATAAACTGTGTCCTTTTATTTTAGAGATGATTGCAATATATGAATAGAATTAAAAACAATAACAATAGATGATGAAAGTTTGAGTAACTGTGTGAAAATTGAGTGGGAGAAATTTGATATCTGTAAATAGAAGACATTTTATACTCAGATACACATACATATGCACGTTAGAATATTAGTACATTCAAACATTAAAAACAAAATAAGAAAATTCATACGTTTGAATTTCGTCACAACAGAGCGTCCATATTTTAGCACAATGTGACTTTGCACGTTAGAATATTAATACATTCAAACACTAAAAACATACAGAAACACGCAATTTACTACCCCAAAATTAACCTGGATTAATACATTATATATATACGTTATATATATATATATATATATATATATATATATATATATATATATATATATATATATATATATAGTGGCTAAACATATCAGTGTCAATATTTAATGATGTGTCAGACGTTTATGATATCAGAAAGAAAGGAAGAATCGCTAAAAATAAATTCGACTTGTGAACGAAGTATTAGAAAAGCAGGGTCGATCTCAAAACGAAAGAAAGAAAACGTAACGAAGAAAGACTGGTAGCCAAATAAATTAAGAAAGAATATCTGTTAAAAAAAGAAAATGAAAGAAAGAAAGAAAGAAGAAAGAAAGAAAGAAAGAAAGAAAGAAAGTAGTAGCACAAGGTAGGAAGAATGAACAATTTGTGGTATTTGAACTAAATATTAAAAGAGCAAAGGGAATCTCAAATTTAAAAAAACTTACCGAAAAGGTAAGAAAGAAAAAAAGAAAAAAACTTTTAAAATTACCGAATAGAAAGAAAAAAAAAAAACTGGTATCAACAGAAAGAAAGAAAGAAATACTGGTAGCAAGAAAGAAAGAAAGAAAAAGAAAGAAAGAAGACTTGTAGCAAAAATGAAAGAAAGACTGATAGCAAGAAAGAAAGAAAGAAAGAAAGAAAGAAAGAGTAGTAGCACAAGATAGGAAGAAAGAACAATTTGTAGTATTTGAACTGAATATTAAAAGAGCAAAGGGAATCTCAAATTTAAAAACTTACCGAAAAGGTGAAAAAAAATTACCAAATATAAAGAAAGAAAGAAAAACTGGTATCAACAGAAAGAAAGAAAGAAAGAAAGACTGGTAGCAAGAAAGAAAGAAAGGAAGAAAGACTAGTAGCAAAAATGAAAGAAAGAAAGAAAGGAAGAAAGACTGATAGCAAGAAGGAAAGAAAGAAAAAAAGAAAGAAAGAAAGAAAGAAAAAAGAAAATCTGGTTTCAAAACAGAAAGAACGAAAGACTGACCACTAAGAAAGAAACGAAAAACAGCAAGAAAGATGAGTCAAAAATAAAGAAAGAAAAAAGAGTATTCAAAGAAAGAAAGAAAGAAAGAAAGAAAGAAAGAAAGATTGGTCTAAAGATAAGAAAAGTATGACAAAGAAAATATCACAATTTAAAATCTGGACAGAAATAGGAAACGTCTAAAGTCTAAAATTTATTGTTAAGAAAGAAAGAAAAAAAGAATGAATGAAAGAAAAAAATTAAAGAAAGAAATATAATCGTGGTTCTTATTGAATTATAATTGGAATCTTTAAAAAAAGAAAAGGAAGAAATCGCCCAAAAAATGCGTTAAAACACAAAAGAACGAAAACGAAATTGGAAGAAAGATATAAATAAACGTATGAAGAAAGAAAGTAGAAGAAAAAGGAGCAAAACGAGGAAAACGTGTAAAAATACAATTAACAAGCGAAAAAAGAGGATCAGACTATGAAGCGGGCCACAGGGTTAAGAAAAAGGTCAGCGTTTGACCTTTACCATCTGTCAATCGAAAAGGCGACTTTCGTTCCGGCTGTCAGCCCTCTATGGTCAACTTTTCTCTCTCTCTCTCTCTCTCTCTCTATATATATATATATATATATATATATATATACTCTCTCTCTCTCTCTCTCTCTCTCTCTCTCTCTCTCTCCCTTTATCTCTCTCTCTTCAATGACCATTTAGAAAGCTCTAACGATAGCTCAAAGGCAGAGCAAAGGACGGTGGGTTAGTGATAACTAAGTTTCAGTTTTTCTCTCTTATCTCAGTCATCCAGTACAAGAACTAAAACGATTAAATCTTTTAAAATCTATTTTTACTATTTTCTTCATAATGATTGTGATGGTGGGTCAGGATCTTTTCGTACCATAAATATTCTGTTCACTTGGACAGATATAATCTTCCCTGACAGTCGCATTATTATATAGGATATTTTCTATGGAGGTGTGTTGTATAATGGTTAGAAAATGGACTCGTCGACCCTAGTTTGCATTTCACATAGCGCTAATACCTTAAGAAAAGTATGAATAAAGCTACTCTCCCTCCAACTATGTGTAAATAGTAGGGCAGACTGGGTTCTTTTTACCGTAGCTAGATAACCAATCTGGGAAAAGGAAAACTCTTAATTCACACCTGGTAAATTCCTCTTACGAAATTGACCTTGTGTCACATCCTACTCGTGTAGAGGGGTCGGTAAATATATATATAGGATATTTTCTTTAATGTCACGCGACTACCCCCCCCCCGTTTCCAAATCATTCTTCTCCCTCATACACCTGGTTGGTTGGTTATTTGGTTGGTTAAATTTTACCGCATGTCAACCCTTGTTGGGTTATTTTGTGCCAAAGACGTTTCATTTTATTCATTCTTGATGGGTATTCAATTTATTTATGTCAATTTTTAATCACATTTTTTAAACTTTTTAAATTTTTAACCCCTGAATGGGACCCTAACAAGTACCCCACTCTGGGTCAGGGTAGACCTAAGAGTGATAGTGATGAAGGGGTACTCGATATTCCCCAGAGCTCTAGAATTGGAACTTTACAATTATATGAAGTTTAACGTCATACCCAAGACACTAAGAACCTCAGCCTCAGGCTTCTAGCGCATATATGAATAAATGGTTGGTTCCATACAGACAATAGGGTCAGGACAATCATGTTGTTACCAGCCGATTGATGGGAGAGGCCTCTGCGACCGACCGTCAAGCCCAAATAAGGGCCAAAGTGGAGTATGCATGTCATGGACTGCTCAGCCACTAGGATTCCGTCCTTACAATCACGGGTCGCCACCTAGGGCCAACAGATAGCCCAATCTGGGAGATTTTACCCCTCTGAAAAGATGCAGTTCTACCTCAGACAGGGCGATCTTACACCTGGATTGCTAGCTGAATTTGAGGAACCATAGCCACCCAGAACAGGTGGCAGTTGTCCCGTAATGGTTATCGACGTAGTAAATTGAACTGAATTAAAGTGTCTAATATCCCACAAGGGACTATCGTTGTTGCAAACATAACTTCAAACTTGAATTAAAAAGCGTATTTTAAATACAGGCATATATATATATATATATATATATATATATATATATATATATATATATATATTGCTACTGACAGTTTCACGTTTTCCGAACACGAGGTGATAAATAAAGTTTCTATGCCGCCTGATGATCTTACAACCTTTGGCACTGCCTGTGGTGGTATACCGGCTTCTATTTTAAATTGATTTTTAAATTTGGGGCCTAAGGTAAATTTACCATATACACACACACATCCATAATATGTATATATATATATATATGTGTATGTGTGTGTGTGTGTGTGTATACATATATATATATATATATATATATATAGAGAGAGAGAGAGAGAGAGAGAGAGTAAGAGAGAGAGAGAGAGAGAGTTTGTGACAGAGTAGGAAAGAAAGAATAGGAATAATAGAAGAAAGAAACATCGGAACGCTAAAGAGAGACTAAGTAGACCGAAAGTGAATAAAGAAAGAGT
>CM042165.1:40450338-40452838 GCA_023376005.1 Doryteuthis pealeii | reverse complement strand
CCAATCACTGGCAGTACTCTGCTGCTGATATTGTTATTTATACTGGCTGTTCTGGTCATACCTACGCATATTGCTTTGAACCTTCGTGGACGACGGAACATACGATTATATCACTGGACCTTTGACACTACGCCAAACCAAACCAAATTAAATGAAGTTAATGACAATTATTTATACAAATCTGAAGATATCAAGGACTTGAAACAGAAACTTTTTTTCAAAATGTTGTTTCGGCACTAAATGACCCGGAATGGGTTGATATGCCGTCAAACAAACCAAACAAAACAAAACCAAATCAATCTTATAAAAATATTATTAACTACTGATTATCGCCGACCACACACAACTTAACTTGTTTTACACTGTCTGAATTCTCTGTTTAAATATTAATCTGAAAACAAATGATGTTTCTTCATCATCTTGAGTTCATTGAATATAGTTTGAGAGAAATATTGACCTGGAGTGGGAAGTGTATTCTTTATAGAGACACAGGTGACAAGCAATGCCCTTACACAGAATTCCCTTTAGAGTAACACAAGTGTACTCTTGGCACTCATGAAAGTGATCAAAGGAAATATCTATCTATCGATCTATCTATCTCCATATCTCGGTTCATATATTTCTATCTCAATATCTGTATTTCTTTATCTATCTGCCGCTTTCACTTTGTTCATATCTATCTTTCTATCCATCTATCTATATTTAAACTCATATCTGCATATGTGTAAGTGTGTTTATGCGTGAGTGCGTTTACGTATGTCTGTGTATGTGTTTATCAACCTCAGTCATTTCTTATCTATCTTTTTATCTATTTCTGACCGTCAGTTTTATATCTCCCCCTATCTCTCTCTCTCTCTCTCTCTGTCTCTCTGTCTCTCTCTCTCTCTCTCTCTCTCTCTCTCTCTCTCTCTCTCTCTCTCTCTTTCAATATCCATCTATCTATCTATCTAGAACTCTTTCTATCTGTCTGTATGTTTGTCTTTTATATCTATCTATCTATCTATCTATACAGCAAGCATTCTCAAAAAGATCAAAGGAAATATCTACCTATACCTCTTCTCTCTCTCTCTCTCTCTCTCTCTCTCTCTCTCTCTCTCTCTCTATATATATATATATATATATATATATATATATATATATATGGTGTGGATAGAGAGTAAGGAAATGAATCCGACGGTAAATGTATAGATAAAAGTGTATGAAAACACACAATATTGTTAAAATGAATATATTTTATATTATTTTCATAGCTATTATTGACAATATTTCGATTTTAAAAAAATCCTCATCAGAGCATAATGATAATTAGGTCCGTTTTTAGATGTAAATATTTTTAATCCGGACTCATCGAAAGAGAAGCAGAAAATAATTAAATTCAAACCGGAAGCATTGTTTTTTTCCAAAAAGCGTGTAAGCTATGCGATCGCTTCGTCTTTGTACATCCGCCGCGTGGCACTAACGTCATGTACAAACGGATCTAATTATCATTATGCTCTGATGATGATTTTTTAAATCGAAACATTGTCAATATTAGCTATGAAAATGATATAAAAATATATTCATTTTAACAATATTGTATGTTTCCATAACCTTTTATCTATCTATCTATCTATCTATCTATCTTCTCTTTCTCTCTCTCTCTCTCTCTCTCTCTCTCTCTCTCTCTCTCTATATATATATATATATATATATATATATATATATATATATATATATATGATAATGAAGTGAATTACATAAGTCAATGTTAAATTAAATATGGAATTAACACGCCTATAGGATTTTTTATTTAGCAGTATATAAGCTAATAACAAATCAGTCGCAAAACATTTTTCCTTAATTGCTGAACATTCTAGTTTCATAAAATATATCTTAAACAAGATTAGAGTTGATATGGTTACCGTTGTAGGAAATGGACACGGCGTAAGGAGTTCAAATCTTGGACGAGACTTTTAATTTGCTAATATCCTTGAGAAAGGCATGAATCCTCCTCTCCTAACCTTGCACAACCACTCTAGGAGAAGAAAAAATATGAATTTAAACCTGTTAATTGTTC
This sequence comes from Doryteuthis pealeii, assembly GCA_023376005.1. NCBI lineage: Eukaryota > Metazoa > Mollusca > Cephalopoda > Myopsida > Loliginidae > Doryteuthis > Doryteuthis pealeii. The sequence goes on along the minus strand of CM042165.1, from coordinate 40,450,782 downwards.
GTTTAAGAAATTAACCTTGTGTTATATATTACTCGTGCAGAGATGCATTTTTGGCTTCGCTGTGATAGAAAGTGATTGTATCCGAAAAGGAAAATATAGTTAGGCATTATCTAGATGGAGCTACTATTGCCATTTGCCTATGTTGACTGACATCTCATAAGTGACAAATCAAAATGGGGGATGTATTTCTGCCACAACTTGTATAATGACTACATTTTTTTTCTGATTTTATAATTTTTTTCTAATTACCTATTTTTTTTTCTATTGCAAATTCCCTGTCCCGTTTTTTTCATATATCCTGAATCTTTTTCTGTGTTCTCTTTTCCAAATCTTTTTTTCATTTGTCTTATGCAGCCTGTAGACATTTTTTATCTTTGTGTTTTGTTTGCTCGAAATTATTTTGGCTGAAAGAATGCTAGACACATGCGTATGCATGTACATCTC
>CM042165.1:40432838-40445338 GCA_023376005.1 Doryteuthis pealeii | reverse complement strand
GACGTCTTGGATTCCTTTGCCATGCTTAAAGAAATTTCCAGCCCTTTCTTTATATTTGCGTTGTCTTTTTTCTTTCTTTTCTTTTTTTTTTTTTTGTATTCGTTCATTTTTTTTTTCTTTCTTTTCTTATTTCATATAGACTTCTTTGGTGTTGCCCTTCTTTTTGTCTTCCTCTTTAGCTTCCCTTTGTTTTTTTTTTTTTTTTAAATCAATTTATCTCCTGTTGAATATTCGTTCTCCTTTTTTCCTTCCCGCCTTTTTTTAACACTATCTTCTTTTCAAAGAATACCACTGCGGCACCATTAACGTCAGAGTACAAGAAAAAGATAACTCCGAGAAACATGCTTCTAGTTTGTAAATATTCTATTAACTAGTATCATTTGTATCATTCGGACTATTGTCTTCTTCTTCATTGTTATCTGTACAACGTTTCGGTCGATGTACCCTCCGGCCTTCTTCAGGTATTTTCTTGTCGGACTCGGGAACCTTCTCGGACTCAGGAACCTTCTTCTCGAACTCGGGAACATTCTTGTCTTAATCGAAGGTTCCCGAGTTCGACAAGAAAATACCTGAAGAAGGCCGGAGGACACATCGACCGAAACGTTGTACAGATAACAATGAAGATAAGGACAATAGTCCGAATAATACAATTATACTAATTATCAAGCCTCATCAAAAAAATTCAGAGAAATTCTATTAACTAGTCTAGCAAGAATATGTGCCCTCTGCCAGGTGTAAATATTTAATTTTTAATGAATGAAATATATTAAATTAAAAAGACTAACGAAATTAAATAAGAACGCATATTAAAAGATTACTTATTTTCATATTTTAATTGGTTTCTATATAAGATCATTCATAGGATTGATTTTAATACGTTGGAGAATACAACAATAATATTAAAGATCAATAAAAAACAAGTAATTATTTATTAAATACAGGTTTGTTAAAACCAGTATGAAAATCAACCACACCATATATTATGAAACCTTTATTTCTTAGTGATATATAAGACACAATGCAGGATTTTAAACGCACTAATCACCGGGGCCCTTTTGAGACAAAACTAACTCAAATTTTAATAGAAATATCTTTGATGAATCAGATTTATTGACTATGACTATAAATTAGTCGTTGATAAACTGAGGCAATTCCTTAGGGTATTGTGACGTAAGCAGTGTTGTAGTTTCGGTTAAAGACACAGACACCGAATATACATTATAATAAGATCATTTCAATGTGAAGTTAATAAAAGAACCTAACATAATAATTATTTCTACCAGTTTATTAATACTAATGACACTGACTGCAAACTCCACAAAAGTGTCATTCATTGTCAAATTGGACTGGAAATTGCATTATTCTTGAATGTAGGTAGTTACCAAATCGGGTATATAAATGTCGAGAGGAGCTTCTAGGAGTGTTTTATTTCGCCGACAGGGCATTTTCTTTTTGGTTGATTTCTTCTTCCGGTTGACCCGGGCTTCTGTTGTGCTCGTCCGATTGTCTGTGTTCATTCTCTTTCTTTTGAAACGATGACACAAGACTTAGTTTATTTTTCCCAGACGTCTTTATTAAAACCGAAGCCCAAAAGGGTTCAACTACGCAGTGAGAAATGGCTTACTAAGGAACAGGCAACCTTCACGTCTGGCCTCTTCGACTAACCGCCAAATTCTAACTGCTCTAACTCAGTTCCCTTCACACGCTTTTTATTTAGCCAATCAGAAATCAGCGGCTAGGTCAGTGAAAGGTGAACAGTTGTCAATAACTTCTATAACGATCATGCTATAATGGTAACTTTCCATTTGCAATACTGTTATTCGAATTTTACTACACTACAGTCATAATTCGTAGGCAACCCACGATTTATGTAACAGATGGAGGAGGATTGGTTACCAATTGTTTCGCCAAAAATCCTCAATGTCTGTCTGTTGTCCAGTTCTAAGAACTTCCTGCGTCGATATTTTTGACGATTTGACACACTTGAACTACTCGTGTTATTTTGTACCACTGAAGTAATCATACGTTGCAAAATCGCTACGCCGATGGATGCGTTTTTGGGGAGGGAAAAAAGTTAAGCAGTTGTTGACTGCGACTTGAATGCTGGGCAAAATAACTTCAGGAAGAGGCGATTGCTTCTTCTGTGATGATGCGATCGTCCGTGTGGAAGGAATGTAAGAGGAGAAATACAACGTTACGCGTTTCTTGGTGTTTTCTTAAACCTTGAGCCTATGGAGATTGTATAATGATGTTTGAACATATATTTTCTCTCTCGCATGGTGTAATGGTTAAAGTCATAGGAAATGGACTCGTCAACACGAGTTCAAATCCTGGACGTGGTAATTGCATTTCACTTTGCGTTAATACCCTTGGGAAAGGTATGAATTCTACTCTCCCTCCAGCTATGGGTAAAATAGTAGGGCAGACTGGGCTCTTTAACCATGGTTAGGCAATCGGTCTAGGAGAAGGAAAACTCTGAATTCAAACCTGTTAAACTCCGCTTAAGAAATTGACCTTGTGTCACATCCTGCTCGTGCGGAGGGGTTGGTATATATAGAGATTTTTTTTTTTCTCTCCACCAGTCCCGGCTGAGTGTGATCTGGCTTCAACTCCAAACTTTATTATTTACTCATAATTGGAGAGGAAATAGTGTGATGCATATCTTTCCCTGGGGTATATGAGAATGTAAAAATCCTCATCCCGGATTTGAACTCGAATCGCCGTGTCAATTGTACAAAGGTAAATGTTACACAAGACGCTTTCTAGAGGTATCCCTATCATAGTAGCGAGAATAATCCTTATTAAACACACATCTTTAACACAACAGACAATAAGTAAATTTCAATTTTTTTTAATTGAATGTCGGTTAATTAAAAGCATGTTTTTCGGGGTTACATTTTTTTCTTGTTCTTCGTTATGTTTCTTCGGAATACTTTTCTTTTTCTTCTACTTTGATTCTTCCGACTTTTTCATACTATCCTGCCATCTTTCCTTTGCACGTAATGTTTTCCTTCTTATTTTCTTTCTTCTTCCCTTCTTCTGTTTCATTTGTTCTTCCCTCTTTCGGTCCTTTCTCCTTTTCCAATTTCCTTCCTTCCTCCTTGTCGTTGTTTCCTTCGTTTCGTATTTCATTCATCCTTTCCTTCTTTCTTATTTCCCTTCATTTCTGTCTTTCTCCATTTGTTTCTCTTTCATTCATTCCCTCTTTTCTTATTTCCTCCCTTCTTTCCTTCCTGTCTTTTTTCCTTCAATTTCATTCGGTATGTTTTATTCCCTCTCTCTTTACTTCTTAACTTTCTTTCTTCGTGTATATTCTTCTTTGTTCTGATTTATCCGTTATTTCTTCATTCATTCCTTCTTTGTGCCTTTCCTTTCTTCTCCTTCTCCTTATTTTCTGTCTTTCTTTCCTTCTTGTTTCATTCGTTTTCCCTTCATTCATTCATTATTCCCACCTTTCCTTCCTTCCTTTAGTTATTTTCTTCTATTCGTTCCCTCATTAAATCCTTCTTTCCTTCCTTATTTTCTCCTTTTTCTTTTTTTCTTTCTTCCATTTCATTTACTCTTCCTTCATTTATTCCTTCTTTCCGCTTTTCTTCTAAATCATCTTTCCTACATCATGTTTTCTCTTACTTTTTCTTAACTATTTCTTCTTCTTCTTCTTCTTCTTCTTCTTCTTTCTTCTTCTTCTCTATGTTTTCATCATTTTCTTTTCGTGTAATTTTTTTACTTATACCCATTTTCTTTCTTTTTTCTAATTGAATATTACCACTCTCTCTCTCTCTCTCTCTCTCTCTCTCTTCTCTCTCTCTCTCTCTCTCTCTCTCTCTCTCTCTCTCTCTCTCTATCTATCTATCTACCTATATCTTTATCTCTCTCTGGGCCTGTAAATATCTATCTCCCCCCCCTCTCTCTCTCTCTCTCTCTCTCTCTCTCTCTCTCTCTCTCTCTCTCTCTCTCTCTTATCTCAGATTATTCTTTCTTTCTCCCTCTTTTTCCTTACCTTCTTTTTTCATTTCCCAGTTTAGATCCTTTCCTTTTTCTTTTCATTCTTCTACTTCATCTTCCGATACATTGTTTCCTTTTCCTTAAAAGTCTTCTTCTTCTTCTTCTTCTTCTTCTTCTTCTTCTTCTTCTTCTTCTTCTTCTTCTTCCATACCACCCACTTTTTGTCTTACCTTGTTCTTGTTCTTGTTTAGCATCCTCCCTCTTTTTGTAGAAACCCCCCCAGCTGAATTTATCAATTTTCTTTCAATTCCCCATTTTTCCCGCCATTTTGAATTTCTTACCCTTTAATCCTAACTTCCTTATTTTCTTCCTTTTCTCTTGCATCCTCTTCATGTGATCTAAGATGATTCTTTCAATAAAAGTCTAAAGAAATATTATAATAGCTCATTTTAAAATGGCATCAATTGTTTCTGATTAAATACTTTAAAATTCATCTCATCGATGTGTCTGTCTCTCTCAATAATATTAATCTTTAGACCTGTAAATCCAAAATGGTGGCCAGACGTTCACGGTAACATGTAGCAATAAGAGAACATGAGGTAGAAAATAAGCAAGAATATGATAATTGATTTAAATAAATTTAGAATTAGGTCTTGCTTTTGAGGTGATTGTCCTTTTTCCTCATTGTTCGCCGATGTATTTTGGTGAAAGACTTAGGAAGAAATTTCGATGAATATTTTCAGAATATTTTTTAAGTTCTTTTTTTTTTTAAATATGAAGCTTATTTTCTTTCTCTTGTTTGTTTTTAATTTTGCTTTCTTGTCGTACATGTTACTGTAGCAAATGTTCTACCAAATGATAAGTAGCTCCTTACGTAGTAGTCCTGCTTTCGTATAAATAATATATCATTGCTATAGTTATCTATCTACTTAACTAACTTTGTCTATATATATACATATGTATATATTAATATCTATATTTTTGTGTAAAGTCAAGACGATCATTTTTAAATGTGTTTAATTCCGTTTGCCAGACCAGGGCTTTTTAACAATAATCTTCTCATATACTTAGACGGTTTTTATAAGTCAGATAGAATTAAATGTCTTCTCTTCGACGTTATTTTTAGGGGAAACGCCTCGAAATTATCAAAATTTATAGCGATTTTTTTATCAGTATGAAGGTGTAGTTGTATTATACTATATTATACATTCTATTGGACTTTATTTCTATTTAGGATTTTCAGTCTGGGATTAGACTGTAGTATATGTGCTATCTCTCTAGATGGTAAAAAGTATTTTCCTGACTATTAAGCTTAAATTCTAATGTAGAATCTTCACCACCCCCTCCTTGAAATATATATATATATATATATATATATATATATATATATATATATATAAAAAAATTTGAAAAACAAGTGTTCCGAAATAAGATGAATTTAATTATCGATGTTTAAACATTTCGGTTTCATTAAACTTCATCAGGATATATCTTGGGGTGAAGAAAATGATGGATGTTTTTATAGATGACAGGAGATGAAAATCTTTTCAGCTCCTCTCATCTATACAAACATCCATCATTTTCTTGACCCCAAGAATATTCTGATGAAGGTTTAATGAAACCGAAATGTTTAAACATCGATAATTAAATTCATCCTATTTTCGGAACACTTGTTTTTTCAAATTTTCTTTATATTGATGGATTTATTTTCCATATTTACTCCCAAATATATATATATATATATATTATATATATATATATATATATATATATATATATATATATATATATAAGGAAAGTTGGTGGTTGGAATGATTCTAAGTAGACCGTTTTTAATATCGAAATATTAAAATTGGTATTGTCTATGTTGAGTGCTCAATGTATAATTATTGGAATCATATACAGAGCAATATATCTTATAAAGAAAAGAGGCTTAATTATCAGTCATTTTAACTGTTATAAATTTATTTCAACCGATATCTCGTATTCGCAAGTAACGGCTACTTCAGACTGTTATTTTTTTTATCTTGCACATATATTAGTCTGAAGATACTGTTACTTTCAAATACGAGATGTAATTATAACTGTCAATCTGACTGATATTTAGGCCTTTTCTTTAATATATATATATCTATATATATATATATATATATATATATATATAGTTTTTCCGTAGTTAGAATCTTTCCACGTGTGGTTTAACCAAGCTGATGCAGGTAGACCATAAGGAGAGCTCAATGTGCCTAATACCAGTGAGTAGAAGGACAGAGCAAGATATCTAATAAATAAATAAAAAACTCTAAACTTACTTCATTACAATAATTTATTTCAACCGTATTAATACGGCATTTCAGGTAATTACAAGAACAGTAAGAGTCATGTTCTTGTGATTACATGAAGATGCCGTATTAATACGTTGAAATAAATTATTATAATGAAGCAAATTTAGAGTTTATTCTTCATTTACATATATATATATATATATATATATATATATATATATATATAACTGCAATATAAGTAAAAACTAAAATATATATAAAATTTTAAAATGTTCAAAAGTTTTAATTATTTTAACATATATATTCAGCTTGAAATTCAAAAGATATTGTGCCAAATATTAATAAAACAAAAATACAAAAAAGAAAATGAATACTGATATAATATTTGTTTTTTGTTTTGTTTTTGTTTTTTCTTTGTTGTATTTTTTGTGTGTCTTTATGCATCTGCTGCATTAATATTGACGCTTTGGTCCAAATCCAGCCCACTTTCAAGCTGAAGACGAAGCTTTTTCGCAGTATATTAGAAATAAGTTTTCACGACTTAATAATTCGTTTTTATAGTAATACGGGACATGATCTACGTCGTGTAAGTTCTTGTGTTACGAGAGAACTGTATTTATATATTTTTTTAATTTTGTAGTGAGAACAAGTCTCACGAGCAATATATATATTATATATATATATATATATATATATATATATATATATATAACTATCCATGAACTCGTTGGGTTCCTCGTTGTACCAACGGTCCCTGAGGATATTATAAAGAAAGGGTTGAAAGATTTTAATTACTTACGTACTAGGTATGGCCAAAATAATAGTGCGAGAGAAATTCCCCTTTTCTTTAAAATTTTATTAATAAAATAGACCTATATAATTACGATTGATTGGCCACATTTCTCACTTCCCTCTAGAGGATTGTACTCACCACACGAAACTTAAAGTAATAAACTTCTAATGCTCATAATTTGATATTTTCTGGCTTTTTATATATATATATATATATATATATATTATATATATATATATATAAAAGGAAGTGTTCAATAATATAAGGTCTTTACATTTAAAAGTCGTTGGGAATTAAACACAAGAAAAGAATAAATGTTTAGGTACAGAATTCTACCCATTTCAGTAGTAGATAGTTTCTGTAGAAGTGGTTATTGTAAAGCAGATAGCTGTTAGTACTAATAAGTTCTCAGAATGTCTAAGATTTACAAAACTACAAGCACTATGATGCTATCTGAATCCTGTTATTTTTTTTCTTTGCGAGAATTTGGTTAAGATCACTATTGTTAGTAAGCTCTGGTCTGTCAGATTTAAGTAGTATATATATATATATATATATATATATATATATATATATATATATATATATATATATATATGTATACGTATATAATTCTATATCTTTAAGGTATGATAAATAATGCTAATTAATTAATTAGAAATGCGTGTATCTGTCTATAAATACGAATAACCGACCCTGGGTCACCAATGTTTCCTTAATGTTTGTTAAATTCCTCTCAGTACGTCTTGTTGAATTACAGAGACACCATGGACAACGTACCCAGATCTCATACCTGAAACATGAGAGACGGATTTTTATTCAATGGCACAAAGTTGAGTCTCCTCCACCTCCGCGTCTGTCGCCACCACCGTCACCATCTTCTACTGCCTCTTCTCCTTACTATCAATTACAACCATACTAGTCCTAACGCCTCTTCTACTAACACTAATACTAATCACAATAATCCTACTAAACGTACTAATACTGCTTACCATCAGTTCAGCCACCACCACCATCATCTTCATCAACACCATCTTCATCACCATCACCGTCGTCAGCACCAGCGCAACATTTCGGGGAACGTCATCGACGCTAAGGCCAACGTCAACGCCGTCATCTTCATTACCATCGCTGTCGTCGACGTCACCGTTGTTTTCAGGGGATCTCTACTATTACTACTACAACTACTTCTACTTCTACTACGACCGCTTTTGTAGCGTCGGCCATACTCCTGAGGGTTCTATTCATGTAACCTCCGGTATTCTGATCGTTGGGAAAAATGCCTTCATCCAGGCAGTAAGCACCGCTATTTTAATTAAATGGTTATTTATTTGATGTCTCAAGCGGCCCCAGTCGCTCCTTCCTTCTTTCTTCACTACTTTCTTTCTCTCTCTCTTTTCTTTCATTTTCTCACCCGCTCTTTTACACCTTTTTCCCTTAAGAATACATATACCATCACTCATATTATATATATATATATATATATATATATATATATATATATATATATATATCAAATTCTGAATTAATCCCGTAGGCATGAGAAAGGAACCGGTTTTGAAAATCAAATTGGCATGTGTCGCTAGTGATCTAACGTCACCAGAATAAAAAATCTAACATTAAAAAAACGAATTCTACATGGCAAGCGAGAAACGCGTAATAATCTATGTAAAGTATCGTGGTGGTCGTGGTGGTTTTTCACCGACATCTAAGTGGCAGCAAATCTTCACCGGTCTCCAGGACTCTTCTCAGTATTCTAGGCGACCTTAATATTGCTGTAGTCCGAATGGTCTCAGTTCTTCCTCTGATCATCAGTTATACCATTATTATTATAATTATAATTATAATTATTATTATTATTATTCCCATCATCATTATTATTATTACCATTATAATTATTATTACAACTAGCATCATCATTATTATTATTATTATTATTATTATTATTATTATTATGTTTGCCGATTTTTTTAGTTATTGGGTTTGGTATCGTACTTTTATAATACTAATATAGTAATTAGTAACTATATTAAATATACGCTCTCAAGTATCTCTTGCTTCCAGGCGAGATTCAGTATTTGTTAATATATTCACTTGAATTAGGATGACGCTAGACCAACAGTGAAACGTATCATTTTGGTTTTCCAAACTGTCCTCTTCTTTCATATATATATATATATATATATATATATATATATAATATATATATATAATAATCTCGATTACACTTAAAACTATCCATTTACTACATCAAACAACTAAACGTATCATGACTAATACTATATCTCCTCAGACACCTCCATCAAACATTACCAACGTCATCTACAAACTGTCTTGCCCTTTATAGGATCGTCTCCTATTATACACAAACATCACATCCGTTCATAAGACAAACAACTACCACAATATCCCGTAGACTAAAGCGACCATTGTATAAGTATCTTAGCTATGATTTTAAACTGAGTACGGTGGGGAGGCTTCAATTATGGAGATTATGGGCTCACCCTTCCGTTACATTTACTCATAGTTCTCACTCTACTCCGATTGGTAGTATCTGTTAGGGTACTATCTATAGGTCGAATAAATCTGTGACAATGTTTTGAATGATTCTGAACGATATTTGCTATTAAAACATTGATATTGTAACTAAGTATGAAGTCTTTATTTTTTAGAATTATTGATGTGTATTAATATATTAGCTCTTAAAATGTTTATATTGCAATTTGTTATATATGGTTAATTGAACTGTAGAGACAATTATTGTTATTATTATTATTATTATTATTATTATTATTATTATTATTATTATTATTATTATTATTATTATTATTATTATTTAACAGGGATAGTTATTTGGAAGTATGTTACTTATAAATTACACCATGTAGCTTAATTTTTGTTCCTGGATTGTATGTGATATTTCTTGAATGTTTATTTTGTAAAAGTATTAAAAAAAACTGTCATTATTTTCTTCTAGCTTCACTTTGTTCCACTCGAAATAATAACATCCTGGTATTTTTGGTTTAGAATAATATTAACTTTATATGAAAATAATTGTTACGGATGTACTTATCTATGGACGATACTGTAATACTTAATAATATCCGTTTTCATTGTATAATGTTTCTATAGAAATCCTGGTATTTTTGGTTTAGAAGAAAATTAACTTTATATAAAAAGAATCGTTAAGGCTGTACTTATTGATGGGCGATACTGTAATACTTGATAATATCCGTTTTCATTGTATAATGTTCCACTGGAAATAATAAACTTCTAATGTCGTTGGTTTAGAAGAAAATTACCTTTTTATAAAAAGAAGTGTTAAGGTTGAACTTATTTACTTGGCTTAGCTTTGATGTGGCACAAGAATATAAGTATGGGGCGCCCGGTGATAAACGAGCTCACTGACAGGCTGTATTTATTCATGTTCTACTAGAAATTATAGAATTATTTGTAGTAAGAATAGTTCCTTGAAGTTACATTAAGGTTTAAAAAAATTCGGCTCTTGGTCACCATTTATAATCTGGACTTTAACCCTTACACGATACTTGGAAAAAAGTATTGACTCAAAGAAAGAAATACACTTTTTTGTAAATTGAATTTTTTTAGATAAAAAAAAACACTCGAAGAATATACATTATAAAACAATTATATATATATATATATATATATATATATATATATATATAAGTGTGCTAAGCTGTGATAGGTAGGTATTTATCCAACCTATTCCCCACGGGTAGGATGTGACATCCGCTGTTACTTAATTTCAACGTTATTAATACTCCTCTTCACCCTCTTTCATTGAAATGGCTTCTCTATCTTCCTCCATTGTACAGATGTCTCCAGGGTTGATTTTTATTGGAATCCAATTAGCCAGTCCCGTTCTGAATATTAACTCAACATCTGTATAATTTTCATCATGATCGGATCCTTGGTGTAGGCGACAACTGGCTATACATAGACAGATTGGAATTACCAGTTACATAGTTGATCTTGATAATGGTTTCATGTTCTCAAACATCTGGACAATTTGTACATTCGCAGAATCCAGACTTGCTTCTGAATATATTCTTGTTTATGTTTAATCGAAATAATAGACAGTTTCATCTGATAATTGTATCTTTAATACGTGAAACTTTTAGTCATGAAACTAACATTGTATTTACCTCGTACCCCACTTGTACGGTTAGGCACAAGGCCCTATTAACGTGGGACCACCCACAAACCGAAGCGCATTGGTGGCGGGTGAAAAATTGCGTCGATCCCGTCGGCATTCCCCCTCAAGGGGGCGCCTCAGGCGCTGGACAATAAACCAGCCCTGCCCCCAAGGGGCAGGTATTGCCTGGGGGGTTAGCCCCCTGGATCGACGCTATTACTTGTAAAGATCCAGGGTCGAAACCACTGGACCCCGGCGTTAGTCATGAAACTAACATTAAAAGATGTGATTTCAGTTTAGTTTATATTCTGACTTTCATAATTCATCTGAATATTTGTTTTCGAAATGCGTGAAACTCATAGTAATGGGAGTGACATGAGAAGGTGAGGAAAAAATTTATTTAAAGTTTTATCCTGCTCTCCTGGTCAGTAACTCATCACTTTCAATAAAAAAAAAAACGTTTATACACACGGCCGGTTAGCTCAGTCGGTAGAGCGTTCGGCTAGAAACCACAAGGTTCCTTGTTCGATACTGGCCCTCGCCAAATCAGCGTATGAGTAGCACAGGGATCTGTGCAGTAAAGTAAGGAGCTGATGATAGGTGTGGCGCTCTACCTCAGACGCAAAAAATCTCCTTTGTCTAGCGCTAGTGAAAAGGGGATAGACTCCCTCGCTGATTGGCTGATACCGACTTTAGGACACCCGACGACTCTAATTATTACTTATATATATATATATATATATATATATATATATATATATATATCCGATAAGTATGACCATGTGTCGCATCCAGCCCGTGCTGAAGGGTTGGTAAATATATATATATTGATAGATTTATCCTGATGATCCGTTAGGAGAAACCTAGGTAGATATCACTGACTCATTAGGTTTACTTTTGTTGTTATATATATATATATATATATATATATATAATATATATATATATATATATATATTGATAAAAGTATCCATCTGACTGGTATGGAGGGATAATTCTATTTGGGATCATCAATATCTCCTGTACATCTACAATGCATGCTCATGTTAATGCAAACTTAAAGATTTATAAAAAGGACTTTTACAAATCCCCAAGAGTGCTCAATGTATAATAACTGATAAATTAATTATATACGAAGCAATATTTACACTTTCAATAAGAAAGAAAAACTAAACAAACCGTCATTTGGCTATTATAGATTTAATTCGACCAGCTAGGCCCTTTGTTGAGTTCTGTACGAAATAAATATATAATAGCCAAATGACGGTTTGTTAAGTTTTTTTCTTATTGAATATATATATATATATATATATATATATAT
>CM042165.1:40425338-40427838 GCA_023376005.1 Doryteuthis pealeii | reverse complement strand
TCTTGATGGGTATTTTAAACACAATTTTTATAAACAGGATTTTTCAAACTCATCTTTCAACTTAACTCTTATATGGGACACTAACCGACACTACCCTCAAGGTTAAAAATGGGCCTGAAAGGAATGGCGATGAAAGAGTACACCACACACCCTAGAGTTACAAAATTGACACTTCACCACTAGATGCAGTTTAAAGCCATACCCAGGACACTAAGACCATTAGCCAACGCCTTTTAGCACATATATGATAAAAAGGGGTGGGGATTTTTTTATAAAAGCACTAGGGTTAGGACAGTCATATAGGTGCTAGGCAGGCCCCGACACTAACTTCGGAATCAAAAATATTTTTGTTTAATTCATTAGCATCATCTATACTTGTCAGACATCAGTAACATAATAACATGTAATAAAACATTAAGAAAAGCTGAAGCAGTGATAATTCTGAATATTTGGACAAAAAATCCATTTCCTAGTGTCTTTTGAGCTAAAAAAAAATACTTTTTTACTTTAAGTTACCCTGAGTAGGGTTAATAGTACATAATTCGGTCCTTTTAAACTATCTCCCTCCACCATTACATGGCTTTGAGAATAGACCTGCGGTGCCATAGCCTCATTTTGAGGTCAGCATTCAGGCAATCACTGGACGGCCATTATTTGAATGTAGTACTAACTTTTAGGAAAAATTTTTACCGTCTCCGGCAAACTGTCCCGGATGACGTATTGATCGTCCCGGGTGTAATTTGTATCGTCCCCGGGACGACGGACGGCGTCAATGTTGAGTCCTGTGCTAAAGCTCCAGTCGACAAAGCTTAGGAACTCGTGGCATAACATTTATTATCGTGGGTAGTGGATTCAGTTACCCAAGATCAAATCCCGAACGAGGTTGTTTGTATATCCCATAGGACTCTCCGCCAGAGCCTTCTTGCACATATATGATAAAAAGGTTTGGGGCTTGCCATAAGGGCAATAGGGTTGGGACAATCATATAGGTGTTTGAAATATAGGTGTAAAATGTGTTAAAAATTGAGTACCCATCAAGAATGAATAAAACAAAACGTCTTCGGCATAAATTAACCCCACAAGGTTTGATAGCCCGTGAATTCATCCAATCAATCCATCGTGGTTTAATGGTTAGCAAGCTAGTCTCACAGATCCATTACAACTGACTTGAGACCTTGTGTCACATCCTACCTTTGAATGGGTTAGGTAAATATCTACCTATTGAATTTTCCCAACACTCCTCAAATCGTGACTACAGAGTTGGGTCTGATTTGAGGGGATGGAAAAGAAAAAGTCACAAGGACTCAGAACGGGGTGGGGGTAAAGGGGCTGTGGTTCCACGGGGATATTTTTGGCCCACACTTGTTCAGAGAGAGAGGGGAGAGGGGGTGTAATCTAGACAGTTAAGAGACTAACGTTTTCTATTGATAAAATAATGAGACTGTTTTCAGCTTAGGATACTAAAATTTTTTTTTTTGAAAAATGGTGGAAGTTATCGACTGACACAGCCTTCAGTTATTTCATTGTGTATTTACCACTTGTAGATTTTATTCTTGAGAACAGTAAGGAATATTCATAAGTGGATTTATGTACGTATTTACCCAATCTGTTCCCAACGGGGAGGATTTGACACTAGGTCGCAAGTATGAGAAATCCAGCGAGGATCGAATTCATTATTCAGTAGTAATGGATCTGCGAGAGTAGCTTGCTAAACATTACACTTTTTTCCTTTTAAACCAAAGATACCAGGATTTTATTATTTATAGTGGAACATTATATGCTCAAAACGGATATTATTAATTACTATTTAGGTAGGATTTGACACGAGGCCGCATGTATGGGAAATCCAGCCGGAATCGAACTCGTTATCCAGTAGTAATGGATCTGCGAGACTAAATTGCTAAACATTATACATTTTTTTTCTTTTCAAACCAAAGATACCAGGATTTATTAATTCTAGTGGATCAATATAAGCTCAAAATGGACATTATTAGGTGTTATTTATTACCAAACTCTAAGGTATTGAAAGTGTGTAAGCTAAATATCAAATTGCAGCAACTCTGTAGGCGAAAATTTAATTTCTTAATAGAATTTAAAGGGTGTGTTTATTTTTGGACTGTTCCATATTTATAATCTTGGTTAGTAGCACGTGAGCTCTAGGGTAGGCATTCTCTTTGATAGCTTCTTTATTCTCCCTCCAAGAAAAATCTTTTGAAAGTAGGGTTTTAAAAAATGGCTTTTAGCTTATCTAATTCTTCGTTCATATATTCTTTAGGTAATGCATTAAAGATTAGATTTCTCTTCGCAGAAAGACAGTCCCTGCCTATTTATATGATCTAAAAATTACATATCAATTGTTGAGAAATACTTTTAGTAGAATATAACGACAAAAGAAAATTCTGAGTTATTGTTCAAGTGTGCGTCAATGTTTAAAATAAATAGATTCCCCCCCACACACACACAACACATTCGATAAAATTATTCTATTGAAAAGGGCGGG
>CM042165.1:40417838-40420338 GCA_023376005.1 Doryteuthis pealeii | reverse complement strand
CGTAAGGTGTATATAAATTTACTTTGTCATTAATTGTTTTATTTGCTCAGTTTTATCCGTACATACATACATACATACATACAAACCAACTTCTCTTTATATATGAACTAGAGTCCGGCATCACATATAACAACATTGTAAGAAATGTGTTCTTGAATACAGGGCGTTTCATTAAATTATTTTAAGTTATCAAAAATAGCTAATTAAAGCATTTCGCACTGAAAAATATTGAAAAAGATTACTTTTATGTTAATGGAATATCTGATATCTATCATTGTATTTTTATTTAGTATTTTTAAATAATACTAAATTTTAGTTCAAGGTATTGATTTATTTACGTTTAACAGTGACAAAACTGTCAACAATGGCTTTGTAGAATTCAATGCTATTTCTATGTAAATTCTAATTTTGAATATCTCATGGAATATAAATCAATTCTCTATAATTTTTTGCATAAAAGTTAGTTTTAGTGATAGGGAATGTGTTTATATATTTACTCTTTCGTTAATTGTTTTATTTTCGTGTGTCAGTGTGGGATTTATATGCAATTTTTTAGATATGTACATAAAAAAAACTGTTTGATATAATGGTCTGAAAAAGCGAAAATACTTTTGATACAACCTACTAAAGAATTGTCTATCCAATATCATCAGTGTTAACTGATTTACTGATCAAGATATATATATATATATATATATATATATATATATATATATATATATATATATATATACAAGTGGATTATCATTTTTTCGTTTTAGTTATATTGGAATAACAAATTAATGTTATTTTTTTATATCATTATTTTCAAAAATATAAAATTATTATTATTATTATTATTATTATTATTATTATTATTATTATTATTATTATTTTCAAATATAAAAAAAAAATGTTTAAAATACAATCACGCTTAAATCAATTTTTCTCAAATGTATTTTTTTATATGCAATGACTTGAATGTTTTTTGTTTTCTTTTGTTTCTTTTTCTCTTTTCTCGTTTTCAAAGTGAAATTTGACTTTTCTTTCATCTTTTGCCAAACTTTTGCCGTTCAATATTAATAGAACTTGCGGGTGTTCTCTTTGTTTTGATTTAAAAGACACCACGCAATAAAAAAAATGTTAAATAAATCTAGAAATGTTTTGAAAAAGAAAAATGTATAGACACTTTTATTGGCAGGTTTTAAATAATAGACATAAATACAGAGAATAAACTTGTTGTTAGTTCCAGACCTAACGAAATTTAGAGTTGCATCCCTTGATCAGTAGAAGACAGTTACCTCGAATAAATGTTGCATTGTGGGAAGCCGGGAATAGGGTTTCTGCCATGACACTTTTGGATTGGGTTCGTGCTGGCTGGGTGCACGTACACAAGTTACAGCTGATTAAGTCACTTTTAGGGTAGAAGCATTCCTTACCCTGTGTTAAGTAAAGCCTTGTTAATTTCTAACAACTTGGTCTTACATTTTCATTCAGTGCTCCTTATTTCATTTGAATGTAAAAGCATAAAACTTGTAAACTCACAAACGGTTGGTATCAAGTCCCCAGCCAATAGACATTACCAAAACAGTTAATTATTAGATCCAGAATCGGCAAGATGTGTCCTTTCTTGGCCGGAAAACTCATCAACTGTAAAATTATAATTGCGCTACCACTATATCATATAATAAAAAATAATTTGTTATAATTAATTTTAAGCACTATTAAGATAGTAGTCGCCAAAAAAATTATAATCAATATTAATTTATTTTGTTATGCCTATTATATTATTATTATTATTATTATTATTATTATTATTATTATTATTATTATTATTATTATTATTATTACTAGTACAAAAATTAAAAAAAAACCCAGCGATGTAAAAATAGATTTTTGAAACATATTGCCTGAGGGGTGGGAGTAAAAAATTCTATGTCAGCGAGTTTGTACCCTAGGTAAGTAAAATCATCAAATTCATTAAAGGATTAAAAAAATAAAACAATTTGAAATGTAAACTTTAAATATGTATTAAAATAAAACAAACTATATATAGATATATGATACCAGTCATGTTTTTATTAAAACTTGTTTTAAAAAACAATGCGGACTGTCTAATGCTGCATGTTCAAATTTTGAGTGTATACACTCAAAATTCTATGTTATGACTATAACGATTTTGGGTAATGTGACGTAAGCAGTGGCGTACTTTTTGTTACAGACAAAAACCGGAAGCAAATCTCCATTATTAATAGATTATTATTTACCGTCATTATTAAATTTATTAATTATTATTATTATTATTATTATTATTATTAATTATTCGTAATAATAATAATAATAATAATAATAATAATAATTATAAATAATAATTATAATTATAATAATAATAATATCACCTGGTTTATGCATATACCATTTTGTTG
Organism: Doryteuthis pealeii; assembly: GCA_023376005.1. NCBI lineage: Eukaryota > Metazoa > Mollusca > Cephalopoda > Myopsida > Loliginidae > Doryteuthis > Doryteuthis pealeii. The sequence goes on along the minus strand of CM042165.1, from coordinate 40,417,933 downwards.
AGTGGTCAAAATTTAGTCTTTTGCATAATTATTATCATTATTATTTCTTAATTTGTTGAAGATTTTGATGTCTCTAAATGATACTATCATATCTT
>CM042165.1:40405338-40407838 GCA_023376005.1 Doryteuthis pealeii | reverse complement strand
TATATATATATATAATGGAGATTGTGTGTTTTTCTGTCTGTAACCGAAACTATATTCCTACTCGAGTCACAATTCTCTTAGTTATTGACATCACATTCTCCATGATTTTATTTTATCTAAACCTCAATTATTAATAAAATTGTCTTACATTATTAATACTGTTAACTATGTCTACATATTGACAACATGCAATTATATTTATATATACAACAAAAATAGCGGTTTACAGTGTGAACGGGAAGGCTAATTTGCATATTAATATTAAAAAATCGAATTTAATAAATATGTGCTTAGTATTATTGATTTCTAACTGTTTGGTTTTATTTTAATGAATATAAGCAAAAATCTCTTCAATGAATCTTAAATGAAATCCATTAACAAGATAAAATAACTTTAATTTTATTCTTTACTTCCTCTTTTAACTAAATACTTAAATTAGAAAAAAATAACAATGAAAGACGAGAGTGATGGAAGAGTAAGTTTCAGTTGTTCCATTTTTTATTATACTCCCTCTGTTTCAAATCTTTTATTATACTCCCTCTGTTTCAAATCTTTTTATCTGTATTCTTATTTAGTTTCATTAGCCTTTCTAATTTAATACAATATTTTATTACATTAAAACTTAAATACTTGCTCCCGGAGGGTGCATATATTTGCTAGTATATATAATATATATATTATATATATATATATATATATATATGAGAAGTTGTATTCTCTTCATATATATGCGTGTATGTACGTATATATATATATATATATATATATATTTGGCTGGAACGTACTAACAAATAGATGACCAATGAATGGGAAGCCAATTTTCTTTAAAACAGACCCCTTGCTATTCACGATACTATCCTAGCCATCGATCGAATAGCCCCCGAGACATGACTTTTTATAAGTTCTGAAGCTGCGCCTTATCACTACCTTTTTTTCATGATCTCTACGACCCGTATTTTCCACTTACCCTTGAGATTAACCTTTTGCTCAAGAAGGAAAAACAACAAAACAAAGTCACACCTAGCTGGTAAATGTCCTACGATTCGCACTTGCACGATCCTGTGTTTCACTAAAAACAAATGCTGGTCAAAGTATCCAGAATTAGCACGGACATTGACATCTACGTGAATTCAGATAAAACAGTTAACTAGAAAGAACCATCTTCACATGAAATAGCAAGCCTCTGAAATTGATAGAGCATTTCAAATACCTCGGTAGCAATATCCCATCTACATAGAGTAATCAATAAAAAAAGGCATGTATTGCTATAGACAGGTTATCAGTCATATGGAAAATCTTTCCGATTAAATGAAAAATAATTCTTCCAACGGTGAGCCGTATCAATACTACAGTAAGGCTGCACCACTTTGACTTTAACGAAGTGCATGAAATCGCTAGATGTTAAATACACAAGGACTTGCTGTTTTGCTCGATCTCTTCGTCTCACCAAATGAAGATCACTTCTCTAACCATCTTACATTTCTCTTCCAGTTTCTCTAACTCTTTCACTTTCACCCTAAGTTCTTTCAATCCTTAACAAACTCTTTCTTCCATCTCTCTCTCTCTCTCTCTCTCTCTCTCTCTCTCTCTCTCTCTCTCTCTCTCTCTCTCCCGGCTCGCTCTTTTCATCTCAGATGAAGTCCATTCTCTAACGATCTGACGATCTCTCCCAGTCCTCTCTCATCTCTCCTCTTTTTCGGATTCTTTCAATCTTAACCATCTTATTACTTTCCCCCCTCTCTCTCTCTCACACCACTTCCTCTCCCCCCTCTCTCTCTCTCTTCTCTCTCTCTCTCTCTCTCTCTCTCTCGCTCTCTCTCTCTTCGTTTCACTCAAATGAAGTCCACTTCTCTAACGATCTTAAATTCTCTCCCAGTCTCTCTCTCTCTTACTCTGTCAATCTTTAACCACCTTATTCTCCCCCTCTCTCTCTCTCTCTCTCTCTCTCTCTCTCTCTAACGATCTTACAATCTCTTTCCAGTCCTCTCTCTCTCTTACTCACTCCCCTTCACCCTCAGATGCTGTCATTTCTTTACCCCCTTTACCCTCTCTCTTTCCTTACTCATTTCATCCACATTATTTTCTTGTCGAAATGTGTCAATTTCCTCGATTTTATTTTGGTAATTTTCTTTCTATTTCACTTCTATTCCTCTTGCCAAGAAATATTTTTATGCAGCGTTTCACTTCTTCTTCTTCTTTTCTTCTTTCTTCTTTTTCTTCTTCTTCTTCTTCTTCTTCTTCTTCTTCTTCTTCTTCTTCTTCTACCACGACTTACCTCCCTTGCTGTACGCTTGTTTTGTTACGTACAAACAGCGTTTCTTGGAACGAGGCCATACTAACAAATTTATTTCTTGTAGACTTTTTTGTAAATGTATTTATCTATTTGTTTATTTATTTATTTACTTATATTTTAGGTTTTCAATGGTTTACGCGTTCATATCTATCTTTTCTTACCAAACTTTTATAGCTGGTAGTACTGCAATATATCACGAAGTACCAC
>CM042165.1:40385338-40400338 GCA_023376005.1 Doryteuthis pealeii | reverse complement strand
TATATATATTCGGGTATGTGTGTATTATATATATGATATATGTGTATATTATGACATATATGTAATATGTATATATATTGCGTATGTCTATGTATATACATATATATTATACATATGTATATATATGTGTATATATATATATTATTACATTTGTATATATATGTATATATATGTATATATATGGAATATATATATGTATGTACATGTATATATATATATATTATATGTACCTGTGTATATGTATATATATATAATATATATAGGTATATGTATATATATATATATAAATATGTGTATATGTATACATATATATAATCTATATATCTATATATTGTATATAATATATATATATATATATATATATATACTTCTCCCATCTTCTTTTAAGAATAACTATATACTCTCCCCATCACTTTTTCCTTTTCACTTTCTATTCATCTCTCTCTCTCTCTCTCTCTCTCTCTCTCTTCTCTCTCTCTCTCTCTCTCTCTCTCTCTCTCTCTCTCTCTCTCTCTCTATCAAAATCTATGTTTCTTGTATTAGGGTCTCTTTCTTTTTCATTTTCTCCTATCTCGTAGTTACACTCTCTCTTTCTTCTTTATTTATCTCCCCCCCCTCTCTTCTCTCTCTCTCTCTCTCTTTCGTCTCTCTCTCTCTCTCTTCTCTCGCTCTCTCTCTCTCTCTCTCTTGTTTTATGTCTCTTCGTTTTATTTTTATCGCTATCTTGATAGGTTACCCCTCTCTCTCTCTCTCTCTCTCTCTCTCTCTTCTCTCTCTCTCTCTCTCTCTCTCTCTCTTTATCTCTCTCTTTCTCTCTCTCTCTCTCTTCTTTCTCTTCTTCTTCTTCTTCTTCTTCTTCTTCTTCTTATAACTGAGAACGACGTCTAAAAGCTTTGTTGGTGCTGCTTCCTCGCACAACAGAGTCACAACAACTGACATAAGAGTATGTCTGTTCACTGATGACGTCATCGCTATGACGTAGGCTAAACGCGCCTTCAGCCAGGTATGATGTATACACGAGAATAATCACATACAGGCCGCACACAACACTATATATATATATATATATATATATATATATATTATATATATATATATACTCACACACATGTACATATATATATCACAATCTGATAATGTGCAATGTATTTAGCCAATGCGATAGAATTCAATTAAAAAATTGTACATGTATGCATACATTTACAGAGGGAAAAAAATAAAATAGGTAGATATACAAAGCTTATGCATAAACATATATAGAAAGAAATAGCTCAAATTCTCAATCAATCATACATAGATATAGTCTAATATATATATATATTATAATATATATATATATATATATATATATATATATATGTGTGTGTGTGTGTGTGTGGTGTGTGTGTAAGTTGAAAATGGAAATGAATCCGACGATATGCTGAAAGGAAAAATAAATAAAGGAAATTTTATCCATTCAACATTTTCTTTCCTTTATTCATTTTCCTTTCAACATATATATATATATGTGTGTGTCTGTGTGTCTGTGTGAAAGAGAGAGAGAGAGAGAGAGAGAGAAAGAGATAGAAAGAGAAAGAGAGAGAGTCTAAAAATGAAAAACTAATATGCAGAGGATGTATTCATTTATGAATGATAGTATTCCAAAGTTTGAGCGTTTCGTTGTTTTTTTAATACCATCTTCAGGCAATGATGCATAATATGAACATTACGATATATTTAAAGTAAAGTAAGAAAATTTAAGTTGGTGGAGTGGTCTATAGTCAGTATTAACCTGATAACGAGTAAGTCTATCCGCTTTTCGCAAGCGCTAGACGAGGGATATTGTTTTTGCGCCTGGGTGGAGAGAGACACCTACCATTATCTCCCGACTTTAACGTACAGATCCAAACCGAGCTGGCGATCGTCGGTATCGAACTCTGCACCTTGTGGTTCCGAGGCGGATGTTCTACCGACTTAGCTACACCAGCCTCTAATCAGAACAGGACTAGAAGCAATGATTAATCGAGCGCTGAAAAACTTTAATGTGAGGCTTTAAGAGGGAATAGCTCATGGGGACAAGCATTTAGACGGTATAATCTTTAAACAAGTTGAAGAAAATTGCAAGTAAAAGTGACAAATTATGCTATTTCTCATAGTAACATTATTTTTTCAATAGGTTGTATGTTATCTTTTTATATACATACCAAAGCTTAAAACTCGAGATATCATTTTGCCGGATGATATATATATATATATATATTATATATATATATATATAAATATATATATATATATATATGAATGAAAGGTAAAATGGATATTGAATCCGAGAATATGTGTAGAAAGTTTGTAGAAACGGAAAGACGAAATAAATATATCATTAATCAAGAGCCACAGAAAATGCTCTCGATTACTGCGAACTCTTTTGAGCTTTTTTTTTTTTTGTAATGATAAAAATGCTTATAATTTTTAAAAATAAAATTTATTTTATTTTTAACATAAAATATGCATTTTTTTTTTAATTTTTTGAAAATTCCGGTACTGATTGAGAGCGTTCTTTGTCTCGTGATTAATGATATATTTATTTCGTCTTTCCGTTTACAATGTTGCTTTGATAAAGACATATTCATAATGTCGAAACAGATTTCTGTCAGTAAAACTTTTAACATGTTGTTGTTTTTTCTACAAAACTTTCTACACACACACACACACACACACATATATATATATATATATATATATATATATATATATATAATATATAATATATTAATAAGAAGGAAAGAAAAAACAAAGTACAGATTGTACTGACATGCGTATTCGTCTTTTGTTAGAGCACAGTTATATGAGTATACAATGTTTTCTACAATATTTTTAAAAATAGTTTCATTTAGATTAGATATTATTAACATTATAATGTCAAAACATGCGCATGTCAGCACAATCTGTACTATCGTTTTTTTCCTTATCTTTTCTTTAAATTGTCGGATCTAATTCCATTTTCGTTTACTCTCTCTCTCTCTCTCTCTCTCTCTCTCTCTCTCTCTCTCTCTCTCACTCACACACACACACACACACACACACATATATATATATATATATATATTATATATATATATATATATATATATATATATATCCCTATGCGGTAAATTCTGGTAGGCAAAGAGTTAATCAGTTTTGAGTTTTAATTTTCGGCGGTAAAGACGTCAATCAATCTGTCTACTTACACGAAACTGCGTTTACCAACTGAGCAGCTTCCTTGCCAACAAATAAAACTGCTACAAATGGGCAGATAACTGTGATTCATTCAATTTGGACGCGGGCCGAGTTTGCCGATCAAATCTAACCGTAACAATCTCACAGAGCGCAGCCGTATCTAGTTCTCGCAGCTTCACGCCATTTTGAATGAGATTTGCCCACTTGTTCAGCCATTAACACGGAAATAAAACATTGTCTTTGGTCATTCGCTGTCTTGGCTCGCGTGAATTTCTATTATCCAGTAAAGATTTTAACCAACCGTCTTTGCTGTTAAAGTACTTGAGGATAGCGGAAACGAAACGATGTAAATAGGCTTCTTGTCGGTGTCGGTTTGTGGCTTTAGACCAGTATGTAGTTGGTTTAACGCATGCAGATTCTTCGCCCATCATTTGTGGCTGGATAGAGAATCATATGAAATGGCCGAAATCGTCTAGAAAACACTTAAGGTAAAAAAAAAACAACCTCGGACGACAACTTGTAGCGGATATAGTTTATTCTCAAATAATTAATATTAAGAATAGTTACTTGAAGTTATTATTGTGTCTAATGGATTATTAATATTAGTTACTTAAAACCGTATAATTGTTTGAAATACTTGAAGCTACATAATTGTATGCAAGTTATTAGTATTACCGGAACTGCGGGTATACCACAGTATGATAATTTAATTATTACGTTTGAAATGTTTACTTAAGAGCCATCGTAAAATAGTTCAATATGTAAAAAGTATTAAAACAATCTTGAATTAACTCTCTCTTCAAACCCCCACTCTCTCTCTCACACATTCTCTCTCTCTCTTTTTCTGTTTTTCTTTCTTTTCATCTTTTCATTATGTTTGATTGAAACAGATAAGCGTTATCGCTTCCGTGCTCTCTATATTTTTCTACTCTCTTTCTCTTCTATTTCTTCTTTTCTTATTATTAGGATATCATTATTCCAAAATATCAAGAAACACACACACACACACACACACACACACACACACACATATATATATATATATATATATATATATATATATATATATATATATATATAAACGTTCTCGTAAACATTTTCTATTTGAATCCTCTTCAGCTACTTTCGAGCAGTACGGTCACCACTTTCACGTTCACCGAACACTACACATTCTACAGGTTGTTTCGCCTGATTTTGTTCCGAATTTTAATCCATACAATAGACAAGCTCACACGATCAAGTTCTGAATTGCCCAGTTGACTTCATTCATTACAATTATAGCTATACTCTTCCGAAGTTTACCGAATAATAAACGTATTCAAGTGCCATGCTCCGGAAAACGCTAAAAACGGACATCGAAAGCGGCAGAAACTTTTTGTTCACCGAATATTTTCTTGTCACTTTTCCATTCGTTCATTCTCTTTCATTTCATTCGTTTCATTCTCTTTCATTTACCTTGTCACTCTTCTTTCGCTTCCTTCTTCATTACTTCCGCCATAATTGTCCTTCCTCTCGTATCTTCTTCCTTCTTCGAGCTTACTCATCCGTTAATTTGAACCAATCAAAATTTCCCTTGTTATTTCCATTATTTTTCTTTCTAAATCGATTGCCTACTTTCACTTTCACTTTTAGATCTTATTTTCTGCAATCTCTTTACGTCATTTGTTCATATTTAATCAAATTTTGGCGTTTTGTTCTCAACTGCAGACGCTTGGGCCATTTTAGATGCTGCAAAGTTAGTCACTCGGAAATTTACATACAAGCAATTATTGGTAATATTGTCAAGAGTCGGTAATTGCGCCACACAGTTCCCTTAGCACTTATATACCTATTTACCTCATAAGTAACATCCGTGTAAATATGCTTATTCACTTAACTGTCCTTTAAGCATGAGAAAGTATTGCACCAAAAAAATATGACTAGACATAAAGACCATAAACAAGACTACAAGAAAAAAAGAAATCGACAAATAATGCGTTGATTAAGGAGTGTATTTATACATTCTATTTACGATTACATTGAGAACTAAACGTGGTTATCGCCGTGGTGTTCAAGCTGGTTACACACGTTAGTATTCCGGAGAAGTGAGTTCAATCCTCACAAGATGTTGATACTTCTGGTCTTGATATCAAAACTGATACTAGCTGAGTAAATAACCGTACGTTGGGCGTCTTGACAAGGTTTATATAAAAAGTAAAGTTGCCTTTTGTCAGTATCAGCCAAACAGCGTGGAATTCAATCCCATTTCTCGCTAGCGCTAAACCAGGGAGATCTTTTTTTTGTTTGTTTTTTTTTTGCTGAGGTAAAGCCCCACACCTACCGTTGGTTCCTCACTTTACCACACAGAGCTAAACCGATCCCTGTGGTGAGCTTTATTTAATAAAAAATTAAGTCTCAAATGTAATTAGAGAAGAGTGTTTGTGTTACAATGGTGTAATTGTTAGCAAGCTAGTCTTGTGAATCCATTACTATTGAATAGCGAGTTCAATTCTCGCTAAATGCACCATACTTGTGACCTTATGCCACATCCTATCCGTTCGCCACGATAGGGTAAATAAATACATATATTTTTATTGAATCCATCGCATTTCTATTCTCTTATCAAAATTAGGCTAAGTTTAATAAATGCTATTACAATAAGTATAATTTTGTTTTTCGGATTGTTGTCCTCGTCGTTATAGGGGTATGTAAAAACACAACGCTGTATCATAAGGCCTTCTGCAGATGTTCCATGTATATCTGCGCATAGCAAAGAAATCATTTTGAATAGTTTTACTGTTGATCAAATAGGCTCTCTGTCTGTCTGTCTGTCTCTCACACACACACACACGCACACACACACAACGTAAGAGAATGTTCGGTGTCATCCTTCAAAACCGTTTATCCCAGCGTTTCATAAATTTCGACCTATTCTAAGAGTGCTAATTTTCCATTCCAAACATTTTAAACAAACTGATCAACAAGGGTTGTCGCAGTCTCCTTGTTGTTCTGTGTAAATTTTACTTTTCCTTATATCAGCAAAAGCCCTGAAGAAGATCTACTAAACAGATTGAAACACTGCAGCGTTGGCTGAATAAATATCACTCATTTTATTTTATTTGAACCTGTGTTTTTTCAAATTTTTTACTATATTACATACCGTCAGATTCACTTTCATTTTTCTCTTCACACACACACACACACACACACATATATATATATATATATGTTTGGGAGAATATGTGCTTAATTGAAGTCAAACCTAATTTTTTTGAAAGTTAATTCATTAATGATTAATTAGGCGGAATTTAATCATTAATGAATTAACTTTCAAAACAATTAGGTTTGACTTAAATTAAGCACATATTCTCCCAAATATTGTCGGCTGAAAATAGCCATATTTGTTTACATTTACATATATATATATATATATATATATATATATATATATATATATAGAGAGAGAGAGAGAGAGAGAGAGAGAGAGAGATAGAGAAATTGAGTTTGTGTGTATGTGTGAGTGTGTGTGTCAGAGAGAGAATTCCACGCTGTTTCACGGCTTTAGATAAAGACTCAAGCAGAAAATCCTCCATTCTCTTAGGATACACACATAGGTAATGCTGGTCATTTAATACTGAATGCTTACTGTACCTGCTGTTACATAAGTTGTCACCCAATTATGTATTGACCAGGCTCATCGATGCTTAACTTTCATGATCTAGTGCGAACCAGTGCTTTCAGCATGACTTAACCATAATCTTTGTTTAATTGCATATCAACCTTCAGGGCTTATTTAATGCCAAAGGACATAATTATAGAAGAACAATAGTGGTACTAATTAACGATGAGAGAGTCAAACCTTTCCCAAGAGTATTAGTCCAAAAGTAAATATAATTGTGTAACTTGCTTACTATGATGTCGCACTCCAACACGTTAGCCACAACGCTACGAAGACTGCCCCAAAGTCTTTAAAGTATTATACATATGACCCTGATGCAAGCAGACACAGCCGTGTGCTCGTAGAGAGATGAGCGCAAGCCCAAATTGATTCGACACATATTTACACATGCCAGAGAACAAGCGCACCCACGCATGAGTACTCCCACGCATGAGTACTCCCACCCTCTTCTTCTGATATATGCCTGTGCGCGCTTTGCTCATATCTCAATGCGGCGAAACTTAATAAATAAATAAAAATATAAAAATAATAAAGATAATATAAATTTTAAAAAAGAGAACAGACAAAAAAAAAAAAAAAAAAAAAGAGACGACAAATCATCTATAAATTTCTTTCCCGGTTTAAAATAGTGCAAACATATTTCAGCTCAGGTCGTTTGAAGCCGGATTACTCAATCGTTTCGTAAATTGGACCGCTTTGCACAGAGTCAAGATCTTTTAAATCACTGCGCATGTAATTTGCATCGAGTCGAAAAGAGTCCGCCGAGGTAGGTAGGTAGGTAGGTAGGTAGGTTGGGTTAAGTGAGGAAGGTGGGGGGTAGAGGGGTAAAGCTATGGAAGCTAAAAGAAGGACAAGAAAAGGAAGGAAGGATGTAATATGGAAAGGAAGGAAGAATAGTCGACTGAGAGGAAGGAATACGAGAGATTCATCAAAAGCCAACGTTAAGTATCTTAAAATAAAACCAGAAATATCTTAAACAATCTCGGAATGCTTAACATGCTTAATTCAATGCTTTGAATGATGTCATTCAAATTGATGCAGTTAGTACATCTCTCTCTCTCTCTCTCTCTCTCTCTCCTCTCTCTCTCTCTCTCTTCTCTCTCATCTATCTATCTATCACACACATATATATATATATAATGTGTGTATATATAATGTATACATATATATAAAATGTGGTAATATATAATGTATATATATAATATATATATATATATATATATATAATATATATATGTGTGTAAACGTGTTTTGGTTAAACGATTTTCGTCCAATATATATATATATATATATATATATATATATATAATAGGAGGGTGAAGTGTGAGCCTACTTTTTCTGGGGTCATGGCTGGTTGGTTGGTTGGTTGGTTGTTTGTTGGCATATCAACACGTATGAGTTATATAAGGACAAATCTTTTATTATATATATATATGTCGTATTTGCAGCACGGACATCCATGACAATCTCTGGACAACCATCCCCATCTGTCATCGCCCCAGGGAGGTATAAGGGCCGGGTTAGCCCATCGTAGAGCGTTCGGCTAGAAACCACAATTTCCTAGTTCGATACGGTCCTCGCCAACTCAGCGTATGAGTAGCACAGGGATCTGTGCGGTAAAGTAAGAAGCTGATGGTAGTGTGGCGCTCCACCTCAGACGCCAAAACAATCTCCTTGGTCTAGCGCTATTGAAAATGGATAGACTCCCTCGCTGACTGGCTGATACCAACTTTAGGACTTTACTTACTTTTTTTACTTATATATATAATATATATATATATATATATATATATAATATATATGGGGGTGGTTTTAAAAAATAATTTTCATCACCTTCATGCGTATTAATAAATTTGATACTAGCGCATTGTGTAATGGTCTCTGCCGTTAGAAATGGACACGGTGAGGCACGTTCAAATCCTGCATAGGGATGTTTGCATTTCACATGTCATTAATAACCTTGCAAAAGGAATGAATCCAACTACTCTGGTTAAATAGTAGTTCAGACTGGGCTCTTTAATCATGTTTAGGTAACCAGCCTAGGAGAAGGAAAACTCTGAATTATAACCTGTTAAAACTATGATTAATAAATTGACTTTGTGTCATATCCTACCCTTGCGGCGTTGGGGGGGTAAAATAACTTTCATTTACTTCTGTGCAATCATAAATTCTGGTGATTGATCCTCAGCCAACGCTTTCTATTCACATAGTTGCTAGGGTTTTAAGTTATCTGAGTGGCCTATTGTCGGTATCAGCCGTGATAGATAGATAAACAGGTTGACACAAATAGATTGATAGACATAAACAGGTCATATAAACAGATCGAGATAGATAAATGTAGACAGGTTGGGATATATAAATAGATAAACAAAACAGGTTGGGATAGATAGATGTAGACGGGTTAAGATAGATAGATAGATAGATAGATAGATAGAAATTGAGGTAGATAGATATAGATAGATAGATAAATAGATAATAAACAAATCGAGATAGATAGATAAACAGATCAAGATTGATAAATGGATAGATAGATAGATAGATAGATAGATAAAAACAGAAATAGATAGATAGAAGAAGATAGATAGATAGATAGATAAACTGATCTAGATAGATACATAAATAATAAGCAGGTCGATATAGATAGACAGATACATAAATAAACATAATCAGGTCGAATAGATATATATAATATATTATATATATATATATTATATATATATAATAATATATATATAGATATAGATAGATATAGATAGATAGATATAGACTGATTGAGATAGATAGAGATAATCAATCTAGAAGATAGATAGATAGATGCGAATGAACTCCGGTGGAAATGTTTCGGCTGGTGGTAAGTAGGTAAGTAGGTAGACAGTCATGCACTTTAGTTAATAGATTCATGACGGTAGGGATTACTAAGACTTGCTTACAACAGACGAAATTTAGTCTAATTTCTTCTATCGGCAAACGCTGTTTAAAGAGACAGAGTAAACAACGCGCATGCGCTCACACATACACATGCACACATATACACACATACAGACACAATAGGTTTGCGTGCGTCGGCGCGAAGGCAAGAATGGTGGAATTGATCAAATGGCGCATAATAAGAATTAGACGGTATTTCAGACCTGCACTTTTGTTCTCAATACACGTTCGAGTTTATAACGCTAAAGAACTCTCATTCCAACCCCTTTTCAAAACCCCGCCATCTCTCTCTTTCTCTCTCTTTCTCTCTCTCTCTCTCTCTCTCTCTCTCTTCTCTCTCTCTCTCTCTCTCTCTCTCTCTCTGTAATATATATATATATAATATATATATATATAATATAGGAAAAATTTGAAAAACACAGTTCATATAAAATGAGTAGTATTTATCAGCCAACGCTGCAGTTTCAGTCTGTTTAGTAGATCTTCTTCAGGCCTTGTTGATATAACGAAAGTAAAAATTCTATCACAGAATAATTTGGTGACTGTGATCGGTTTGTTTACAATGTTTCGAATGGAAAGTCAGCGTTTCTGGAAAGAGATTCGAAAATTTATATATATATATATAATATATATATATATATATATATATATATATATATATTATATTATTTATTTATATCTTACTTCTACTAGCGTGAGATCACGAGCTGTTTTTGGAAAAGAACGTAGAACCAAGGGCCGTCGAATGTGCAATTCCCAGTACGCATTTTTATATTAATCTAGTGTTACATAATGAACGGGTGTAGCATATTCATTTTGTTATGTAGTGTAAAAAAATGAATTCAAACGTCTGCGAAACAAGCCATAGTCGGTACGAGCCTAGACCTTTTCTGAACTGTACGCTGCATTCTTGTGTAATTCCCTTCCTAGGTTTGTCTCCATTGTTTCTTTAAAGTCTAAGTGCTGCAGCCATACAGTCACACTGATACGAATATTATATTCAGGTACAGACAGACAAACAATTATAAAGTATTTAGTTAAACTATACCATTACTGTTCATCTGCAAGGGTGGCTTTGGCATTAAATAACCCACGTGGGCTCACATGCCATTAAACTAAGAAACCAATACCGAAAAAGAAAGAAATACACAAAGAAGTAAATATGAACGTGATTCCCTAACCTCTAAGCATAAAATAACCTTGGTTGGGTTGATATATCATTAAAATCAATAGATCAATCACCACCTCAGCATTCGAGTGTCACAACTGGATGCAATTTAATATCATCCCCAGGACACCCTTTTGTGTTACGGGGGGGGGAGTATTACTCCTCTTCAGGGGATGCAGTCTGAGTTTTCTAACCTTCGCTTAATGAGAATGAGAATATGGTGTCTAATTAAAATAAGATTGGGGGGGGGAGAAAGAAAATTAAATTAACTACTCAATTTTTCAATCACAATAAATAATTCCTGAAGATGGCGTCGTCGAAATCCGTTTTATTTTTTCAATGATTGAAGATTAAACAAAATTGGTAGGCGGTTTGAATATGACACGTTTGAATTAATAATAATAATAAAAAAAACAAATAATTACCCCTTCAAGTTCTGATTCGTTAAAGTTAAATTTCGATTAAACCTTCTATACACATACAGTTGGTGGTTATATATGTATGAATGTTTGGATGAAACCACAAAAATAAAGTAATTAACGAAAACTATATATATATATATATATATATATATATATATATATATATATATATATATATATATTGTTGTAGTGTTTTAAGGGTCAAAATAAGACAAACAAATGGTAAAAATGGATACAAATGTATTGAACAACAAGGAGTAGAAATTACAGCAATTGCTTCGTCTTAAGACACAATTGTTCCTGCTACTTATAGTAGTCGTCGGCGCATTCCATTTATGTACATAGGTTATATCACCTAAAGCATATATATATATATAATATATAAATATATATATATATATAGAATACGATGAGGAAATTAATCCGACAATATGAAAAGAAAATATTTTTAAAATATAACAAACACAGGATGTTACAGATGACACTAAAATTTGTTCCTGATCGTAACATCCTGTGTTTGTTATATTTTTAAAAATATTTCTTTTCATATATATATATATATATATAAATATATATATATATATATTCACCAGTTCTGGCTTTCTGTGCAAAAATATTATGATGATTTGATTTATATTTGAGGATATCTGAAAATTACAATATACATAGAAATAGCATTGAAATTTACTTTAAAATGTTCATAATTTGTGAGTCTCAGGAGTAAACAATTCAATACGCAATTTTTTTTTATTTAGTTTTTAATTGTCCTCCCTCTACCCAGTCAATGCTGGGTATCCGCTTCTAATTTAAAGCATTATACAGGGTGATTGCAAAGTAACACGTTTGAATTAATAATAATAATAATAATAAAGTGTCAATTTCCAATCACCCTGTATAATGCTATTTTAGAAATCTTGAAATTCACCACGAAGCTGTAGCCGTGTTAGTGCAACTATATGGTTGCACCACTTTGAGTTTAACGAAACGCATGGAGGCAAAGTTAGATGGAATTTACCATGCTGTTTTGAACAAATACTGGAAGAAGCAACCTACAAAAAATACCCAAGTAAGCGTTCTTTAATTCGTTTGTAATTCGATTTTTTAATGATTATTATCATTAAAAAGTCGAATTATTAATATAATATACCGTCACATCACGTTTTACGTCATTAGTTGTTCCCAAAAAACCCGATGTTACCAAGTTATTGATGCAAACCAGAAGTAATGCCTTAATAAGGATTTTAATCAAAAATAGACCGCGTAAAACTAGCGTAAATAGATTGCGAAAAATACAGAGTAAAGTAACTCCCTATTTTAAAATTTTACAAATCTGTGATGTTAATTTAATTTGTTACTTTACGTTTTTCGTTTTTTAAAGAAGGGTAATTAGAATAGAAATTGCCCAAATATATATATATATATATATATATATATATATATATATATATATATATTCTGATTGTATGTGTGTGTGTGAAATTTAATGTTTTCCAGACCTTCAAAGGAACAGTCATTTACAGTAAAAGAAAATAATTTATATAGTTTTATTGTGAATTTCTTGTTGATTTTATAATTAATTAGCTAATTATGTAATTAATTTAATTAATAAATGTTAATTTAAGTCGAACGGGGTTGAGTAGTTAGGTGTTAGCATCTATACTGTATTCTTTTATCTTTTTTATGTGTTATTAAGTGTGTTGCTGAACGTACCTTAATTGGTTGCACTATTTGGAGTGTGCGTCCGCGTGTGGATCTTCAGGTAGTGCATCTTCCTTTTGAGATATGTGCATCGTTAAATTGGTAGAGGTATCCTTACGTCATTCTTCGTGTGGACTGTATTTTTCTTTTTTTAAGAACTGTAACAAGCGAACTGCATTGCATTTCTACTGAACCGTTTATTATGGGGTTAGAAATTACATACACAAAATCACACAGTTATCTTAGCGTACAGACAGACATATAAAATGGCCTGGCACACATACAATTAGGTTGGTTGGTAGGTGTCTAATGACATATTAACTCTCGTAGGTTATTCAATGCCAAATCGTGTATATATATATATATATATATATATATATAATATATATAGAGAGAGAGAGAGAGAGAGAGAGAGATAGAGAGAGACATAGATAGATAGCTAAACCTAATGAGTCAGATATACCTACTAAAAGTTTCGCTTAGTGCTCTTCAGGGCTAACAGTCAGATCTTAGCACTGAAGAGCACTAAGCGAAACTTTTAGTAGGTATATCTGACTCATTAGGTTTATCTTTATTATTTGCTCTACTTAGGTATTGAGCACTCTCTACTTATTAGCTTTAGTATATTCCTTGCGATTTTTGTATGAATATATATTTTTATATATATATACATACAAATAGTTTTTTCTTTTGGCCAAGTATTATAGTATCAACCGATTATTTTCTGTTGGTACCACTATCTTGGCCTTTTCTTTTTTTTCAATTTTTTTTTCTCCCCAGGTAATGTTTGGTAGTATATTTTTACAATCAAACTATTTGCCGGGTTTTTTCTTACCGCAAGGGTCTACCAAAAAGTTTGGTATATGCGCCTGTGTATGTGCGTGTGTGAGCAATTTTATATAAAATTTAAAAATCACAACTTTCATTGGCGCGGGATGTTTGATAAATCGACGCTGCAGCGTTTCGGTTGTTTAACACACCTTCGTTGGATCCTTCGTCTGTTTAAAGGAAAATGAATTATCAGTGAAAAGTGTGAGGCGGCTTTTCTTGATGATCAATATATAATATCTATATCATCTATATCTATATATATATATATATATATATATATATATATATATATATATATATATATATATATATATTCCGGGGTACCTGGAATTATACTTTAATTCTTTCTAATCGTAACTCAATTTTCTCGTATATCACATAAATTTTTCCCATTGATATTCAGTCGTATCTTATTCATAAATAAATAGATCATTTATTATTCATTCATAAATATTTTTAATAAATTAACAAATAATAGATAAACAAATAAATTCAATTAAATGAATGAATGTGACGTGTTGACTAACGTGCTGGACATCATAGTAAGCAAGTTCGAAATCCAGTCATCCTATTACGTTCACTTTCGGACGAATACCCCCCCCCCAGCTATGGGTTAAATAGTACCAGTGCTGTTCTTCTACAAGGATGGGTTTGGCATTAAATAACCCAGAAATGCTGATATGCCAACAAAACAAGATTTCGAAAAAGCAAACACACTAACCAATAAATTAAATGCCAATGATTGTTTAATGCATAATCTTTTTCTTTCTTTTTGGATTTTGAAAGTTTAAGTTTTGTAAGATTCGCTCAGCCTTGCAGCAACATAGCTTCCCGCTGATTGCTTTCTGTTATTAAAGAAAGCCTTTCGATAAAAGCCATTTTGTTCACAAGCGGTACGAAATATACGTCAAAATCTTCCCCTTGGTACAATGAATGTGGGCTGCAACGAAATTAGTTCTACTCCAGGTCGTTTCGTGTAAACATTATACAGAGAACCAAACAAAATGTCTAATCAAATTTTACGGAAAGCCAGTTCGAATTGATTGCTTTTGTGAAAACAAAACCGTGATCATCGTTTTGGCCCTGGGACCATTCTG
>CM042165.1:40365338-40382838 GCA_023376005.1 Doryteuthis pealeii | reverse complement strand
TACCCACTTATAACATATCGTCAAGGTGTGTGGCCTAATGTCGGTATCAGGCAGACAGCGAGGGAGTCAATCCCCTTTTCACTAGCGCTAGACCAAGGATATTGTAAGCGTTTGAGGCGGAGAGTGTCGGCACCAACTCCTCACCTTACCTAACAGTCCTTCTCATGGTTATAAGCAAACCGGAAGAGGAGGTCAGAACTCAGTTTGTTATCTGTCACTAAAATCTATAAAGGTCATAGTCTTCAAATAATATCTTTTCGATTTGAATTCAACAGTGTGAAACATGTCAAACACTTTTGACTGTTAAACACTTATTCAAGAAATGCAGTTCTTTTTGCTCACATCAGAAACCGTTATTTTAATGCAAACAATATGAAAGATCTATTTCAAAATGTCAAAATAGAGGACATTCTGTCCTTTTTGAAGAAAAGAAAATTATACCATAGAATATAGATATGAACTTAATCAATACCATACAACATGATCCCCAATGGTGCTAACACATTGTTAAAACCAATTACTAAAAATGTATAAATATAAATACACAACATATATTACTTCTTAACCGTTAGGCATGACATAACCCCAGATGGGTTTGTATGCGGTTAAAATCAATCAACTAACCAACTACCCTTACATAATTAACAGGGTACCCGTCAATTATGCAACACGAAAATCAGACAGGAGTTTTGAATTCCTTCACTTTAAACAATAGCATATAAAATCAGAGAATATACTTTTCTTATCTAATGATAGAATAGAAGCGATGAGCGTATGAAACCAATGGTCGCTCCCTTCTTTACTAGATACAGCAACAAGAAAACTATTCTATCAGGTATGTGATGGGTATGATATTAAACGTTATCCGGTGGGGAGGCTCTAGTTCTAGAGCTCAAGGGAATATAGAATATCCCAGGTCAACGTTGAGTAGTAATATCTGTTAGGGTTCCATCTAAAGGTAAAATAAATATGTTTAAAAATACTTACAGTTGAATAGGAATACTTATATAGTTATGTGTAAACAAAGTGTTTATCATTAAAGAAAAATCGTTATATAAAACTGTTGTGATGTTAATCCAACAGTAAAAAAGAAGTCAAGTCGAGATAGGGTAAAATAAGACAAGTGTATTTACAGTAATGGTACAGGAACGACTAGCTTGTCGTTAAACGGTAACAGTACAACCTTTCACTCGGTGTCTCATTATTTATAGTGAGAACCGGTGTATATTCTCCACTGTAGGAACGGCCGGTACAACAAAAACCATAAAATTGTCTATAAATTAGTATAATGAATAGACACACTTGAAACCATACAACTGTGTAAATTAATTTTATTAGATAGAAATACTTGATACAATCAAATGATTTGAAACAAGTAAGTTCGACGAAATGTTGAAAATACATTTATGATTAAGGAAATTATTCTCAAAACCAACCAGAAAGCAAGCTGTTCCCTAGCTATATACCTTCAGTGTACTTCTTCAAACTATATATATATATATATATATATATATATATATATATATATATATTGGTTTGGAGGTTGAATTTGAAGGCTATCACAATGCAGGTGTAAAGAAAAAAATAATAAGGTAACAATGGTGTTGTGTGTTAACCTGTATTTTATTCTTGAATTTTTCAAAAGATCACTGGAAGTGAAGTAGTCTTGTTATGGCATTTCTAGTTAAATTTAACTAGAATTTTAATTTTAATGATAATTTTAACTAGAAATGCCATAACAAGATGACTTCAATTCCAGTGATCTTCTGAAAAAGAGATTTTATCTCAAAAATTCAAGAATAAGATACAGGTTAACACACAACACCATTGTTACCTTATTATTTTTTCTTTACACCTGCATTGTGATAGCCTTCAAAATCAACCTCGAAACCAATATATACACAATGCTTCAAGCAAATTATAAAACTCTCATATATATATATATATATATATATATATATATATATATAATATTCAAAAGGAACAAGGAAGCAAGTTATTTCCTAGCTAAAACACCTGTATACGTCTTCAGACAGAGGACTGGAAGGTATTTTTAAAACGAACAAGGAAGCACGTTGCTCCCTAGCTAAAGACCCCTATACACTTCTTCATGCCGGGTATAGGAAAACATTTTCAAAACGAACAAGGAAGCAAGCTGTTCCCTAGCTAAAGACCCCATGTACATTTCTTTTACTCTTACACGCAGCTCCGTTTTTCAAATAACCTGGGCACGAACATGACCCAACACCCTTCTCCCCAAAGACGGACAGTCAAAAACAAAATGCGCATAGTAATCTTGATGGCCTGTTAATTTTGGCCGGTGATCTATTGAGTGTCCCAATTGGCCGGCCGATCGATACGTCATCACGAAGATGGACCGTTTAAGAGGAACGGGCCACATAATTCATTAAACTTTTGCCAAATGTTTACAATTGGAGGAGATGGAGGTTGGACTTTTGCCGATGGAGTAGGAACATAAGAAAGTATGTAAGATGGCCCGGGGAATGTTTCACCAACACTGACACCTATTGTATCGCTCCGCATGCGGCCAGATAATAGAAAAAATAATTACTTCCCTTGCCCAATATTGTCAAGAACTTTCACCCACTTATAAATAATCTATGAGCTAGATTAGGTTACTACTACGACTAGTAGTACTACTAATACTAATACTACTACTATGCTAGTTTTTCACACCAACGTAAGCTTTCATTGGAGGCTCAGTTATATAAAGTCTCCTCAGGTCTCCAGAACTCTTCTGAGTATTCTAGCCGATCTTAAAAATGCAGTTGTCTGGAAGGTCTCAATTCTTCCTCTGATTTTCAATTCCTCCAGTCTTTTTTCCAAACCCTTGGATTTTTATGGGTATGATGTTAAACTTATCTAATAGTGAGGTTTGAATTCTGGAGCTCTGGGGAGTGTGGAGTACCCCTTCATCGTCATTACTCCCAAATCAACGCTGACCTGGAGTAGTATTCTTTATGTTTTATAACTAACTACAAAGAAAATAATATATATGATTTTTACCCTATCTACAACACATGTTCACCAACCACTCAAAGAGAGGGTAACCATTTTATCTCAAATGTTGGGTAGCATTTTAAAATATTTAAAAACCTAATTTTAAAAAATAGATTAATTTTGGCGGTTACTATTAATAATTGAGTTGGTTTTAAATTTTAAGTTGTAGTCAAATTAAATGAACCACCTATGACCGCAAATGATACAGCATATCTTTGCTATCACCTCAAAGAGATCTTAGCAGAAAGAGACAAAATGAGATGTAAAGTAATTAGAATAATTAAAATAATCTAGTAATTTAATTAAATTTATTCTAATTAAAAAAAGAAGACTTATCTAAATGGGTTTTCTCTAGGATTGAACTTGAATCGGTTGGTTTAAGATACTAATTGAAATTACATACACTGGGCTTGGTATTCCGCTAAAGAGAACAAATCGATATTATAGGAAAAGTTCAGAGAACAAGGAGTGGGGAAATTAACGCTTAAAGACCAAAGGGAAATTTTGACTTAATTATAACAAAACCAATAAGATATTTCAATCAGAAGTTATCTTTCTATTTAGTCTTTATTATATTTGATACAAAAAATGCTACGTTTAACACGTTGCCTACGTTTGCTCAAATGGCAGTTTCTCCACACTGAAGTTGGCTAATTTCCTTTAATGCATCAGTTTGTGAAAGTATTTATGGTAGACAAAGTGGCCGATAATGTACCACGCCTCTCTGGTATAATATAATACCAACAAATGTACGGCAATGATGAATCGGGACACATTTGGTGCACGTAATATCTGTGATTTATTTATTATATATATATATATATATATATATATATATATATTATATTATATATATATATATATATTATATTAACTAATACAAATGAAAAGTCTGTCTAATCATTTGTATTAGTTAATATGAATAAATAAATAATACAGCTCTTACAGAAGTAATTGAGCCCTCTTTAATCATTTCTCCAATAATAATAAATAATAATTTATCCTATATATATATATATATATATAGAGAGAGAGAGAGAGAGAGAGAGAGAGGGAGGGGGAGGGAGGGGGGACAGACAGACAGACAACCAGACAGACATACAAAGAAAGATAAAGTAAGATGAAAACAAATTATTCAGAGGATTTAATATATATATATATGCACACACAGACATATATATATATATATATATATATATATATATATATGTGTGTGTGTGTGTGTGTGTGTGTGTGTGTGTGTGTGTGTAATGGGATTGGAATAGTGATTGAATCTGATGGTATGTAGAAAAATACAAAAGCAAAGTATTCGATAAAGATGTCCGTGTATATATATATATATATATATATATATATATATATATATATATTATCACAAGCATAATACTAAAAATATTTTCATAACCTACCTGGTGATCGTGTCAACGAATAGTGAAAGACAAGTTTGTAATGTTTTTTTTTAGATTTTATATTCTTCCGGCTATTTAGCACCTGTCTGTATCCTCATCCTTCCTCCTCCTCATCCTTCCCCTCTCCTTCCCCTCCTCCTTCCCCTCCTTTTTCCCCCTTCCTCGTAGATCTTTCGACAGAAATGGCGCAAAGGATTGAGAAGAAAATAGCCATGAGATGGTGTTAAATAAAGGAAAATAGGCATAAAATTTCGTATGGGATTAATTGTGAGACAACTAATATAGCTGCAGAAGCGAGATGAAGACCTTTTGGCTATCACAGCATTTGAATGAACCAAGAAACTAAAGTTGTCGAAGGAAAAAAAAAAACAAAAAAAAAAGCCCGGATTTAAAAATTCCCAAAATGCACGACTGAAATAGAGAGATAAAAAGGACTGAGTAAAAGTGGATTTGCTTAGAATAACTATAAGAATTGAAATAAAAAAACCAACAATTATATATATATATATATATTCTATATATATATATATATATATATATATAATATATATTATATATATGAAGGTTTGGAGTGAAGTCGACAGTTATAGAAAAAGACAGCAAATCCCGTGTTCGATCGAGAACTGCTTTAACACTCTGTGGGTAAAACGAGATCTCGAAGATTAGTGGCGTAAGCTAAACCTATCTTTCGCAGCAGCAAAATAATAATAATAATAATAATAATAAATAATAATAATAATAATAATAATAATAATCTATATATTAATACACGAACATGTGCGACTCTTGCAACACCCTCTGGTTAAAAATGAAACCGTCCAAATCGTCCAAGATGAAATGCAAAATGTAAACCCTGATTATCTGCTGTTGTTTATCCACCGAATTGTTATTTCTTATGAGTGTTGTCACCTCAGTTAAATAATAGACCATTCCGTTTTTATTACAAAAAAAAAGAAAGTGTTGGGGTATATTCACAGGTCCTGTTGATAATAATGATAATAATAATAATAATAATAATAATAATAATAATAATAATAATAATAATAATAATAATAGACTTGCAGCCCTTCAAACTCGAGTAAAAGACCATCAGCTTACGCTGGTGTGAAAAATTCGCAAGGAGAGTGACCTGAGGAAGACTTGTTGTCACTCAGCCTCCAGTGAACCACCGGCAACTCAATAATAATAATAATAATAATAATAATAATAATAATAAATTTTCCCTTAGCGTTTTTCACACCCACAATAGTCGGTGGTTCACTGGAGGCTGAGTGACAACAAGTCACTTCAAGTCTCCAAGACTCTTCAGAGTATTCTAGCTGGTTTTACTAATGCCGTAGTTTAGATGGTCTCGATTATTACTCTAATCTCTAATTCACCCAGACTCTTTTCCAGACCCTTGAGAACCGTTCCAAGGGCACCCATTATAATTTGTACGACCTTTACCTTCATGTCCCACAACTTTCTCAGTTCTCTAGCAAGGTCCAAGTATTTGTCTACCTTTTCGTTTTTCATTTACTTTCACTCGGCAGACTACCGAGTGAACGTTAAAAAAAACAAAGACAGGGATTGTAGAAAATAAAAGAAACCAGAAAGAAATAAAAAACAAAGGAAAAGAAAGAAAGAAAGAAAGAAAGAAGAGAGAAGAAAGAGGGAAACAAAGAGAATGGTGTAGATAGAAAAATATTGAAAAAGAAACACAAAAGGAAGAAAAAAATAAGAAATCTTGTAGAAAATATATAGATAGAGAGAAAGACGTAAAGAAAGGGAGGGAGGGAAGAAGGAAGGAAGGAATAAATATAGTAGAAAGAAAGAAAGAAATAAAGAAAGAAAGAAAGAAAGAACAAAAAAGAAAGAAAGAAAAAAGAAGTAAGAATAGAATACAAGAAATCTTGTAGAACATATATGATAAAGAAAGAAAGACGTGAAGGAAAAGAATAAGTATAGTAGAGAAAGAAAGAAGAAAGAAAGAAAGAAAAGAAAGAAAGAAGAAAAGAGGAGGTTAACAAGAAATATTGTAGAACATATATAGATAAAGAGAGAAACAAAGGAAGAAAAGAGTAAGGAAAAAATATAAAAAGAAAGAAAGAAAGAAAAAGAAAGAAAGAAAGAAGAGAACGGTACAAGAAATCTTGTAGAACATAAATAGATAAAGGAGAAACACGTGAAAGGAAAAAAGAAAGAGCGTAAGGAAATAATAAGTATAATAGAAAGAAAGAAAGAAAGAAAGAAAGAAGAAAGAAGATCAAAAAGAAAGAAGAAAGAAAGAAAGAAGAAGACACAAGAAAACTTGTAGAACATATATGAAGAGAGAAATACGTGAAGGAAAAGAAAGAGCGTAAGGAAATAATAAGTATAGTAGAAAGAAAGAAAGAAAGAACAGAAGAAGGAAGAAAGAAAGAAAGAACAAAAAGAAAGAAAGAAAGAAAAAAAGAAAGAAAGAAAAGAAAGAAAAAAGAAAAAGAAAGAAAGAAAAAAGAAAGAAAGAAAGAAAGAAAGAAAGGAAGGAAAGAAGAAAGAGATATCGATATCCAGAACAACGAAAAGGGTGAGCGCCAAAAATAAAGAGCCAAAGAAACGTGTCAAAATAAATGGCGTAGCAAAGTTAAGGTGTTAAAATGGAAGAAAGTAAAAGTTGTGAAGTGGAGGGGTGCGTGAATTGGGTGTGTTGAAAGAAACCCAATTTGCCGACGGTTTTGAAAGAGATTAGACGATTGTAAGTTCCCCCGATTCAGGTTATTTATTCATTTGATGTCTTTTGCTGTTTTCGCTTTTGGTTTTATCCACTGGGAATTATGCGAGGTGCTACCGAAAATAACCGGGATTCGAATGTAGCGCACGAACTGCACGTAGTTGCACATTAACCCGGTAGGTGTACCGAGTCAGGAGTATTTCGAGCCATGAGCGTTCGTTGTCTGACACATGAATGTTTTTTTTTTTTAATTATCACTGTATAACACGTTTCATTGCATGATGTGTTTCACTGTATAATGCGTTTCACTGGATATGGTTCTATCGTTGAGATTGATATAGTAGCTCAGTAAGTAAAGCATTCGCCTCGGAATCACCAGGTTCCGGGTTCGATAACAGTTCACACCAACTCAGCGCATAAGTAGCACAGCTTAGATAATCTGATTAGTAAGTTGAAGTATCTGGAAGCTGACGATAAGTGTGGCGTTATAGGTCTACCGCTAGCGAAAACGAGATAGACTCACTCGCTGTCCGGCTAATACCGACACTAGGCCACTCCACAGACTATTTACAATATATATTTTGAGACAATAAGAACAACTACTATATATCTTTTCTAACGATAAGGGAAACTACTCTATATGTTTTTTGACAAAAAGGGCAACTACTCTTATATTTTTTATGATAATCGGTGTCATGAAACATTGTATTTAAGCCTTTCATTTTGGTGTAATAGTTAACAAGCTAGTCTCGCATATCCACTGCTACTAAATAGCAAATTTGATCATCGCTGGATGCCCCATATTTGTGATCTTGTATCAAATCCTACCTGTGTTAAACAGGTTGGGTAAATACCATTTTAGTGTCATACCCAGGACATCCCCTTTTCTTGGTGTTGGTGGGGGTGTTGGTGGGGGGTCTTACCCTTAACAAAAATGTATTCGATATAACCCAGGCCCCACCAACAGGGTGATTGGCAGATTGTACTGGATGACATGGTTCCACCTGAACGATCTGACATACAGGGCAGGTTTAAATTTTCCTTCTCTTAAGAAGGTTGCCTTGCCTAGTCTAACAAACCAGTCTGTCCCCCTATTTACCCATACATATGAAAGGGTAAGAGAAAGGTTCATGCCTTTTCCTCTAGCATTAAAATCAAGTGAAATACAAACATCTTTGTCCTGGATTTGAACTCGGCTCGCTGAATCCATTTTCCACGACGATAGGCTTTGCAAGACTGGTATCTCCGCAATCTCATAATACCAATTTGAAATTGGGTAGATGGAGAGTGTGTATGGTGGGGACGCAATTCACCCTATATTTTTTTACCAACCCCTCCGCACGAGCAGGATGTGACACAAGGTCAATTTCTTAAGCGGAGATCAGCAGGTTTGAATTCAGAGTTTTCCTTCACCTAGACCGGATGCCTAACCAAGGTTAAAGAGCCCAGTCTTGCCCTACTATTTATCCATAGCTGGAGGGAGAGTAGGATTCATACCTTTCCCAAGGGTATTAGCGCTAAGTGAAATGCAATTACCACATCCAAGATTAGAACTCGGGGCGACGAGTCCATTTCCCATGACTTTAACCATTACACCACGCGCTTCCGGAATGCACCCTATAAGCGGACTTGTTTGCAGTTTCTCGGAGACTCTTATCCCAATAGGTTCCGAACCAAATTTAAGTAATAAGTTGTATTCAATATCTGCTTGCTATATCAAGGCTGAAGAGACCAGCCTATTTTACCCATAGATGGAGGGAGTATAGTTGGATGCATAACTTTCGCAAGTGTATTAGCGCCATGTGAAATGCAAACAGCCTCGTCCGGGATTTGAATTTGGATGGTCGATCCCATTACTCACAACGTTAACCATTACACAACGAGTGCCTCTGAATGCATCATAAATAATTCTCTTTCAAATTTAAGGCTTCAATTTTTTCCGAATGCTTAATTTGCATACTGGTTTTAACAAAACCGGGTTTAATGAATAATTACTTGGTGTTATTGGTCTCTATTAATATCATTTTATTGTACAACGTATTGTAATCAATCCTATAAATGATTTTATATAGAAACGAATAAAAATATAATTAAAATAAGTGTAATCATGTTATATGGGTTCTTATTTAATTTCGTTAGTCTTTCTAAATTAATATATATCATTACACCAAATATAAACACTTACTTCTGGAGGACGCATATTTTTGCTAGTTCAGTTAAAGGGTATTTATTGAAAACCGGAAGTCATTTCCAAAACATCACATAGATTTTTCACTGATCTTATAAATATTAGGACACCCATTGAGAGTCAAAATCACAAGTAATGACTTGCTAGATCAGCTTAGTGGGCCATTACATTCCGGGGAATCGTCCCAAACGAACTGGGATATGATGCAGAATGATCCAGATCTCAAAGAATTGAAACGCTCATAATAGCCAATATACTTGTATTTACTAGATACGGTTTACTTTCACTTTCACTTTCCCAGAGGATTGTCTATTTTTGAATTGTCTTCCACCTAGCAAACCACAAGCCGGCTTAAACGCGAATTTCGAAAAGGATTTTAGATTTAATATCTTTTCTTTTTTGGATTTATTTTGAAGACTTTATGTTTCAGTTTAATTCAATTGTCTGCAGATTTCATTTTAAAGCAAATACTGAAAGTTATAGAATTCAAAAATATCAATCAGACACACACAAATATATATATATATATATATATATATATATATATATATATATATATATATATATATACTCCAACGATTTCTAAACTGCTGACTATACACGCAGCAGACTATAAGTATATTTCCGTGTGTTAGTATTTGTATAGATAAATTTATTTACTCTATGAAAGTAAGACAAGACTGTTCAATAAGTGTATATATATAGTAGCTGAAGTAACCGTCTACACTGTGTAAGAGGACACGATAAAGCCATGTGTATAACCAATAAATGAATTACATCTAACGTTTACAAATGATAATAACTACTATAAAAGATATATCCAGCATATATATGTATATATATGTGTATATGTATATATATGTAGAATTAAACAACAGACACATGTACTGTTTAACAATTTTATTTTTGTAAAAAAAAAAAAACTGGAACACATCACCCCTGATGATGGCACTTCGAAGTGCCGAAAGTACTCGGGACTTGAACTTTGGTGGACTTATCCACGAATTCCACCCAAATATTAAAAATTTTGGCCAGAAAACTCGAAAAGATCAAAAATAAAATTGTTAAACAGGAGATGTGTCTTTTGTTTAATTCTACATGTATAAATGAGAGAATGCTACCCAAATACACACACACACACACACACACACATATATATATATATATATATATATATATATATATATATAGTATAAATGGAATAGTCAGATAACCCTATCAAACTCTACTATGACTATAGGTTATCTGACTATTACATTTTATTAAATCCATTCTAAAAACGTACTGAGCAATTCGGTTAATTACTATACCAATGCTCGAAGTTGGGACTAACTCGATATTTTATATTCTCCATTAAGTCGCCCATTTTTCATATATATATATATATATATATATATATATATATATATATATATATATATAATATATATATTACACAAAACGTTACCCGTTGTGTCACCAATTCAGCCCTGGGTAGATAATTGAGATTAGGGAAAATGGAGTTAGCAAAGCGAATAATTTTTTATTTAAATAAATACAGCAGACGGAACCTTAAAATCATTTTGTAAGCTTTCTAAGAAAGGCATTACATTGACCTCATTTAAGCTACGGGTTGCTGGTTGTGAAATTTAACACAGAACTAGACAGAGAGTAAAGTAAGAGATTGGTCAATTTTTGACTTAATTGAAAATTACGACTAATTAGAACCAATTAAACATATTTTTTTCAAACATAATTCAATCCTAAAAGTAAGGAATAATTTAGTATAATTTTAGTGTCATTAAACTAAACAGTAAAAAAGCCTTTAAGAAACAAATGTTGATTAACTCAGCTTTAGTATGATAATATATATATATATATATATATATATATATATATATATATATATATATATATATATATATATATATATATATATATATATAATTAATTATTATAATGGAGATTATATAACTGTCTGTCTGTAACCGAAACTACGTAATCACTGGCGTCACGATTTCCTTAGTCATTTAAAGTTATATTCTCAATTATTATGAAATAATCATTATTTAAACTTAATTAGCATCTTATTTATTAACAACGATCTCTATTAAAGTCTAGCTGATTTAGATTTACCGCAAAACTACCAATTTTGTTGATGCATTTAAAATCCTGAAATATGTATTATATATCTCCAAGAAATGATGATTTCCATAGAATACGGTGGGAATAATTTGCATAATGACTTTAACAAAACTGGGTTTAATTAATAATTATTTGCTGTTACTGATTTCTAATACTGTTATGTTATTCTCAAACGTATTTAAAGTAATATAATTATATAGAGAGATCAACTAAAAGATAATTAGAATACGTAATTTTTTTTATATTCGCTCTTATTTACTTTCGTTAGTCTTTCTAATTTAATATAACTAGCAAATATATGCACCCTCGTGGTGCAAGTATTTAAGTTTTAATATAATAAAATATCGTATTAAATTAGAAAGGCTAATGAAACTGAATAAGTATGCAGATAAAAAGATTTGGAACAGAGCGGGTATGATTGAAAAATAGAACAACTTTGAAACGAACTCTTCCATCATTTTCCGTTACTCCCGTCTTTCATTGATAAATTTTCCTAATTCAACTATTTAGTTAAAATAGGAAGTAAAGAATAATATTACAGTCATTTCTTCTTGTTAATGGATTTCTTTTCAGATTTATCCCCGAGATTTTTGCTCATATTCAATAAGATAAAACCAAACAATTAGAAATCAATAATACAAAGCATATATTTATTAAAATAATTTTTTTTTAATATCAATATGCAAATTAGCCTTCCCATTCACACTGTAAACCGCTATTGTGTTGTATATATAAATACAATTGCATGTTATTAGTATGTAGATATGGTCAACAGTCTTAATAATGTAAAACAATTTTATTAATAATTGAAGTTTAAATAAGAATAAAATCATGGAAAATGGGATGCACATAACAAAGGGAATTCTGGTTTGTATAGTAATATAGTTTCGGTTACAGACAGAAAAACATACAATCTCCATTATAATAAGATGAGATATATTATTACATTAAAAGTTAAAGACTTGCGCCTAAAGGGCGTATACTTTGCTAGTATATATAATATCCAATTAAATTATAAGTTGTTTAATGATATATCCAGACGTTTATATTTACGATTAATCGAAATCCAAATGGTATCGCAGCTTGAAACGTTACGATCGATTTTCTATCGACCAAGAAGAGAACAGACGAGATTTGAGCGTTCCAATTGACATGAGATAAGATATATTTTCAGGGGGCTGTACTTCAGATTAAAATTCCACAGATTTCCCTCCCTTGGCATAAACTTAATTCTTTTTTTATCGTTATTGTAGTGAGTAAACAATGATTTCCCCTGATAGTTGAAACGACAAAATTATTTCGATTACTTAAGTGAAGTCGCTTTGCATCGCTGTGGGCATTTTTATAATAATTTTCGTATTAGCCATTTTTAGAATTCTATGAGAAGCAAATTCATTGTATCTTAGACGATGTATTTTACTTTTTTTTCTTTTTTGGGGGGTTTATATTTTTTATTTATTTATTTTTTTTTTTTTTTTTTGGTTCTTTTGGTAATCTTGGAGGAAGCAGAATATTGGCAGGAGATGACATGCTGGGAAATTTAAAGAATAAAAACTTGCTCTCAATTCCAGGGGATTTTTAAAGAAGATCTATAATTTCTTGTGGTTGAAAAGAGAAGTTTGAAAATATTTACCAAAATTTAAGATGAAAAAAAAAAAAATTATTTTTCTTTCTGAGATAGATAGATAGATAGATAGAAAGATACGAACAAATTTGCGTTAACAGATAGATAGATAGTTAGATAGATTGATAAATACGAACAAATTTGAATTAATAGATATATAAAGAAATAGATAGACAGAGAGATAGATAGATAGATAGATATGAACAAATTTGAATTAACAGATAGATAGATAGATAGATAGATAGATAGATATGAACAAATTTGAATAATTAGATAGATAGATAGATAGATAGATAGATAGATAGATAGATACAAACAAATTTGAATTGATAAATAGATAGATAGACAGATGGACAGACAGATAGATAGATAGATATGAACAAATTTGAATTAATAGATAGACAGATAGATAGGTATGAACAAATTTGAATTAATAGATAGATAGATAGATAGATAGATAGAGATAGATAGGAACAAACTGAGATAGATAGGAACAGACTGAGATAGATAGATAGATAGATAGATAGATCCATCTCTTTTTCCTAAGCTATGAGTGAAAAATGAGACAGATTCAGCCCTTTAACCTTGTGATTTAAACAGATTTAGATAGATAGATAGATAGATAGATAGATAGATAGATAGAAACAAACTGAGATACATAGGAACAGACTGAGATAGATAGATAGATAGGAACAGACTGAGATAGATAGATAGATAGATAGATAGATAGATAGGAACAAACTGAGATAGATAGGAACAGACTGAGATAGATAGATAGATAGATAGATAGATAGATAGATAGATAGATAGATTGATATTAGCTTTTTCCTAAGCTATGAGTGAAAAATGGGACAGATTCAGCCCTTGAACCTAATGACAGCCAATGTAGGAATAAGTTAACTGAATTCAAATCAACTTTACCCCATTAAAAGAAAGACCTTTTGTTATATCCTGTCTATGATGAATGAGTTTTATAGATACATACTTACTGAATATACTTCTTTATTAATATTCTTTTTTTATTCTATTTTATGCAATAAAAAGTGTTTGATATTTTTTTAAATAATTCTGTGATATAATAATAATAATAATAATAATAATAATAATAATAATAATAATAATAATAAGATTTGAAATCATTTTAATGAGAATTGGTAAAGTTATAAGTAAAAGTAAGTAAGTAAAGTCGGTATCAGCCAGTCAGCGAGGGAGTCTATCCCCTTTTCAATAGCGCTAGACCAAGGAGACTGTTTTTAGCATCTGAGGTGGTGTGCCACACCTACCATCAGCTCCTTACTTTACCACACAGATCCCTGTGCTACTCATACGCTGAGTTGGTGAGGACCGGTATCGAACTAGGAACCTTGTGGTTTCTAGTCGAACGCTCTACCGACTGAGCTAACCCGGCCCATAAAATTATATTAATTTTTTTCTGAAACGCCTATACACCTCAATTGATATCAATTTTTCTGAAACACACTATGTATCTAAAATGATATCAATTTTTCTGAAACTCTCTGTATATCTCAATTGATATGAATTTTTCTGAAACATTCTATGCATCTCAAATGATATCACATCTTTCCGAAATACCCTGTACATCTCAAATGTAATCAGTTTTTCTGAAACACCCTGAACATCTCAAATGGTATCATTCTTTTCTGAAACACCTCGTACATTTCAATTGATATCATTTTTTCTGAAACATCCCATACTTCGCAAATGATAGCAATTTTTCTGAAATACCTGATGCATCTAAAATGACATTATTTTTTCTGAAAACATCTGTACATCTCAAATAATATCAATTTTTCTGAAACCTCATTTCAAATGAAACAATTTTTTTCTGAAACTCCCTGTATATTAATTTGCAAAAAGTCAACTATCACAGAGTAGAAATTCATCTCATATCTTTATTTTTCATGGTAGCTGGCATGTTTGGAAAATTTGACCATATTTTAATTTTTTTTATAATCAATTTAACACTTTGTTGTGTCAGTCAAATTTGCATGTTTAGATTTCACATTTGCATATGTAATTATTTTTTTATTTGTAGTCATTGAGTTTATTTTATTAGTAGTAATGAATGGCTTTCATTAGAGACCAAGTGGCAGCAAGTGTAATCAAGCACTCTCCTCAGTATTATTTGTTATTTGTAGTTAGTGTCTTACTACAGCTGTATTCCGTAGCTTTCACTGGAGAACAAGTGACAGCATGCCTCTTCAAGTCTCTTCTTTCTTCCTCTATTTTTCTCTTTCACCTTGTTTATAATTTTTCTTCCTTTCTTTCTACTTCTTTCTTCATCACTTCAGCATTTCTTCTTCTTCTTCTTCTTCTTCTTCTTCTTCTTCTTCTTCTTCTTCTTCTTCTGTTATTTCTCCTTTCTCCTTTTCTTCTTCTTCTTCTTCTTCTTCTTCTTCTTCTTCTTCTTCAGTTATTTCTCCTTTCTTCTTCTTCTTCTTCTTCTTCTTCTTCTTCTTCTTCTTCTTCAGTTATTTCTCCTTTCTTCTTCTTCTTCTTCTTCTTCTTCTTCTTCTTCTTCTAATTATTATTATTTTACAGTCATTTTTGTCATAATTAATATATATATACATATGTATATATATATAT
Organism: Doryteuthis pealeii; assembly: GCA_023376005.1. NCBI lineage: Eukaryota > Metazoa > Mollusca > Cephalopoda > Myopsida > Loliginidae > Doryteuthis > Doryteuthis pealeii. The sequence goes on along the minus strand of CM042165.1, from coordinate 40,367,170 downwards.
ATATATATATATATATATATACATATATATATATTAATTATGACATTAATTAGTATATGACATTATATGATGTTAATTGAATATATATATACATATGTATATATATATATATATAAAGTGTGTGTTCAGAATTGTATAATTTTATCTGTCGATAAAATTCTTAATTGTATTTCTTTTTCTTCTTTTTTAGGTAAGTACCGTTTCTGAATTCACTCCTGGGGTTTGGTAAGCTAAAGATGTTGTATCGTACTGTGTGTTGAACTTTCAGATGATGTTTGTGAAAAAAACTACAAGAAGAAATGAAAAAAAGTACTTTGTGTTTGTCTTACACCAGTACCACTCAAAGTGATGGTACACATACTGGTAACAGGTACTACCACTGGTACGGTAGTCATTGACAACTGGTACACGGCTCAGTTCCAGTCTCACATTATCATAATGTATTTAAATGTAATGTTTAAAAGAAAATGCATGAAATCTTTCTGTTTCGTTTGGTTTGTTTTGTTTTACAGCATATCAACCTCAGTGGGTCATTTAATGCCGATAAAGTTTTGAAATAAATCAATTTTTAATGGATAATACAATTTTTTTATAAGTACATTTTTCTAATTAAACCCATAGATGGGACCCTAACAGGTACTACCACTCCGGGTCAGAGTGGACCAGGGAGCAATTGTGATGAAGAGGTGCTCCAAATTCCCCAAACCTCCAAAACTGGAACCTCACCATCAGAGTTTAATGTCATTCCCAGGACATGTAGACCCTCAGCCACTGCCTTTTCACACCCATATGATAAAAAGTGTTGGGGCTTGCTATAAGAGCAATAGGGTTAGGGCAATCATATAGGTGCTAGAGCTTGACGTGACCAGCCGGTTGATCGGAGGGGGCCTCTCTGACCACTCGTCTAGCCTAAGTAAGGTTCTAAGTTGAGTGTTGCAGTTCATGGACTGCTCATCCACCAAAACTCCGTCCTTAAGCATCACGGGTCACCACCCATGGCCAACAGGTGGCCCCATTTGGGGGAATCTTACCCCTCTGCAGAGCTACAGTCAGTGCATTCTAATGCCCCACCGACAGGGCAGGAAAACTTTCCGTATTGCATATAATATAATATAATATAATTCTTTTCCCATTTAAAAGTAAGTAGATGACAATACAGCATTAAGCCTTTCATTTTGATGTTTTTTTTTTTCTTCCTAGGACTTTTATTACAATTTCAGACCATATGATTTTAGGCACCCCTTTTGTGATCTCGTTTCATAAGGATATTTTTTTTTCATTTACACTGTCAAAATCCGGTAGTTTGTTAGGGGTTAGGGTTAGGGGTTTGTTTTATAATTTTTTAAAAAAGCTCTAAAAATCATCTGTTAACAAACAAACAGATTTTAACTGTGTAAATGAAAAAAATGTCCTTATGAAACGAGATCACAAAAGAGTGCCTAAATGATATATGGTCCCAATTTCTGGTTTTTGGTTGGTTGGTTGGTTGGTTGGTTGATTGGTTAGTTTATCGATCTTAATCGCATATCAACCCGCCTGGGTTTATGTCATGCCTAATGTTTAGGAAGTAATATATGTTGTGTATTTATATTTATACTTTTTAGTAATTGGTTTTAACAATGTGTTAGCACTATTGGGGACAGTTTTGGGATTTTGTCATTAACATGTAAATTACTTGCAATTCTGACTTTTTCATTATTATACATTGCTTAGTGTTCAAGTTTCTTGATAACACACTGAACACAATCTTCAATGCTGATGAGCTTGAGTCTGTCTGTCTGTCTATCTGTCTGTCTCTCTCTCCATCCCACTCTCTCTCTCCATCCCACTCT
>CM042165.1:40315338-40360338 GCA_023376005.1 Doryteuthis pealeii | reverse complement strand
AATTTCGAACAGAGGGGGTATAATCGAAAAATAGAACAACTTTGAAACTATCTCTTCCATCATTTTCCATCACTCCCGTCTTTCATTGGTAAATTTTCCTAATTCAACTATTTGGTTAAATTAAGAAGTAAAAGATAATATTACAGTTATTTCTTCTTGTTAATGCATTTCTTTTAAGATTTATCCCCAAGATTTTTGCTCATATTCAATAAGATAAAACCAAACAATTAGAAATCAATAATACTAAGCACATATTTATTAAAATCAAATTTTTAAGATCAATATGCAAATTAGCCTTTCCATTCACACTGTAATCCGCTATTTTGTTATATATATAAATACAATGGCATGTTATTTGTATGTAAATATGGTCAACAGTATTAATAATGTAAAACAATTTATTAATAATTGAGGTTTAAATAAAGAATAAAACCATGGAGAATGTGATGTAAATAACAAAGGGAATTGTGACTTGAGTAGTAATATAGTTTCGGTTACAGACAGACAAACCCACAATCTCCATTATAATAAGATGTATATATATATACATATAGTATCCAATTGTCACTTTAAAAATATTAGCTATACATAGATTTCCAGATAAGAAAAATCATTTGAATAATAGAATTGAATCAATTTATAATTGTAGACACATGTTGAGCCAGTCACTAAAATATTAGAATTACAATATTTAATTTTAACTAAATAAATTAGAAAACATTTTTGGGAATTGTTATTAATTTTAAATGTGAGAGATATGGAAAAGCACAATGAAATATTGTAAATTAGTAATATTAAACCCTACAATATAATTAGAATTAAAATTTAAAAGCTTTAACTAGTTACTGTTTTATAATTAGAATTAAGTTAATAGCAATACTAAAATAAGAACTAAGGAATAAATAAATGAATAGAATAAGATGCACGCTGTAATTGGAAAAATATTATATACCATAGAATTCAACCGTTATTATCAGAAAAGAAGTTTATCTCAGTTTAACTAAGGAATTACATATTAATTAGGGTAGGGTCCTGATGAAATCATTTGGATTGAAACCAAGGTAGAACCTAAACTTTTTTCCTATACTATTATTACTATTATGATTATTATATACATATATATCTTATTATAATGGAGATTGTGTGTTTTTCTGTCTGTAACCGAAACTATATTCATACTCAAGTCACAATTCTCTTAGTTATTGACATCACATTCTCCATGATTTTATTTTTATCTAAACCTCAATTATTAATAAAATTGTTTGACATTATTAATACTGTTAACTATGTCTACATACTGACAACATGCAATTATATTTATATATACAACAAAATAGCGGTTTACAGTGTAAACAGGAAGGCTAATTTGCATATTAATATTAAAAAATCGAATTTAATAAATATGTGCTTAGTATTATTGATTTCTAACTGTTTGGTTTTATTTTAATGAATATAAGCAAACATCTCTTCAATGAATCTTAAATGAAATCCATTAACAAGATAAAATAACTGTCATTTTATTCTTTACTTCCTCTTATAACTAAATTCTTAAATTAGAAAAAATAACAATGAAAGACGAGAGTGATGGAAGAGTAAGTTTCAGTTGTTCCATTTTTTATTATACTCCCTCTGTTTCAAATCTTTTTATCTGTATTCTTATTTAGTTTCATTAGCCTTTCTAATTTAATACAATATTTTATTGCATTAAAACTTAAATACTTGCACCCGGAGGGTGCATATATTTGCTAGTTATCATAATTAAAAAATTTTTTACTCTTCCTTATATCAACAAAAGCCCTACTTAACAGATCGAAACACTGCAGCATCGGCTAATAAACTTACAACTCATTTTATTTAAACCTTTGTTTTTTCAAATTTCTCACTATACTATATATATATATATATATATATATATATATATATATATATATATATACCTGTAGTGTGAGATGGTCACTATTTCAGCTTTTGCTGGAATGGTGTGCCAAAGGCAGTATTAATTGGTAGAGTGCTCAATATAAAATAGAGCTGTTATATAATATAATAAGATAAATATATAGGTTTTACATATCTATTTATTGGGTGACAAAGGAACATTCACAACCATATTGGTTTCATTCGATGCATTCATCAGGTGAAGATGTTTTAAATGTCTTCAATTTTCAATGGGACATTTGAAACATCTTCACCTGATGAATGCATCGCATGAAACCAATATGGCTGTGAATGTTCCTTTGTCACCCAATAAATAGATATGTAAAACCTATATATTTATCTTATTATATATATATATATATATATATATATATATATATATATCATAGAAACATCTTTAATCTGATTGTGATTGGGACATCACAATTTTTAAACAATCGTATAGGCAACACAAGGTAGCTCTGCTAGTATATATATATACATATATATATATATATATATATATATATATATTATATATATATATATATAACACATTGATTGGCTTGTGACATCACACTATTAAGCAATCAAATAAGCTTCTGATTGACTTATATAGTATTCAAGGTCTTGGACACATTGAATCCTGTTCAATCAATTATTAAGAATAATAAGCATGTCATGTCGTTTATATCCGAGTTTGACTTAATAAGAGATGTCATTCGGTTAGCTGATCACAGAGATTAACGTTTGACAAACTTACAATTATGTCAAAACCCTTCGCAGACTTTGTGACCTTTCATCGGCTCCCTAGCAGAAATAATTTATTTGCGTTCGGATCCAAAAGAAAAATCTATGAAACTAAGTGAATTATTCGCCACTAATTTGATTTTGCCTATTTGCTGGTTCGATATCGCTGTTACAACACAATCGACTCAGCTTCAAACTCATTGTACAATCATTAATCTCTATGAGCTTTAAAAAAAAAGTATTTCCTGTTGAGAAATATTTGCTTGGTTGGTTGGTTTTATTGTGTGTCCCCCATTTTTTTCGGGGGGGGGGCGGGGGGGTAATGGTGGAATTAGGGTTAGGGTAACTGTTGAATTAGAATTGGGGTTGAGGTTAGGTTTTGAGGTTAGGAGTTAGGGTAAGGGTTAATGGTGGAATTAGGGTTTGGGTTGGATTATGGTTGGGCTTGGGGTTATGTTTAGAGGTTAGGGTTTAGGGTTAAATTTACCAGGGTTAGGGTTAGGGTTTGGGTTAATGTTGGATTTGTTTGTTGGTGGGTGGGTTGGATTTTATGGCATGAAAATCCATTGGGTCATTTTATGCTGAGATGATTTGTTTTATTCATTCTTGATTGGTAGTCATTTTTATTCAGTTTTTTAAAAACTCAATGTCTTTTTAAACATATGTTTATCTATTTAACCCATAGATGGGACCCTAAAACATACTACCACTCCATGTCAGAGTAGACCTGGTAATAATGGGGATGAAGGGGTACTCCACATTCCCAAGACCATCACCATCAGATAGAGTTTAATGACATACCCAGGACAATAAGACCCTTCTAGCACATATATGATTTTAAAAAAGTTTGGAGCTTGTCATAAGGACAATAGGATGGCGACAATCATATAGGTGCTTCGGCTTGACATGAACAGCTGATTGATTAGTGGAAGGGGGCTCTCTGACCGCCTGTCTAGCTTAAGTAAGGGTCTAAGTGGAGTGTTGCATGTCATGGACTACTTAGCCACCAGGATTCCATCCTTAGATATCACAGGTCACCATCCATGACCAATAGGGATCTTACCCCTCTGCAGAGATGCAGTCGTTGTATTCTAAAGCTCCAGCTGACGGGGCTTGATTAATGGAGGAGGGTTTTTTTGTTGTTTTTTTTGGGGGGGGGGGTTCATCATCAAGTTATGTCAATAGTACAGATATAGCTAGTGAAAAGAGGATAGACTCCCTCGCGGTTTGGCTGATACCGATAATAGGCTACTCTGCAGACTTTATTTACAATGTAGTTATAAATGTAGTTCAAAATCATTTTAAACATAATTTTGATTTGTTCCATAGATAAGACCTTAATAGGTTCTACCACACTGAAATTTTTCTTTCTCAATTTTTTCAGGAGGGCTAATACTTGTTAGGGTCCCATCTATGGGTTGAATAGAAAAAAAATGAGTTTAAAAAATTGACTTTAAATAGAATATTTTGAATAACTATCAATAATCAATGAAGAAAACAACACGTTTTCAGCATAAAATAACGCAACAATGGTGGACATGCCAAAAATCCAACCAACCAACCAACCTAACAAATACGAATAATTTCCAACTAGATCAATCTAACCCATAGACATGGATACAACAACTCGAAGTCATAGTCATAGGGAACCACCTGGGTTTAATGGCAATGAAGAGGTGATTCCACACTCTCCAAATCTCCAGAACTGGAAACCCACCATTCAGATGCAGTTTTTTGTCATACCCAGAACCAGTGGCAGCATTACCAGTGTTAGGATTGGGCAGTGGCCCCACGATGCAGCGTTGGGGCGTAAAATCGCCATAACACAAAAGTCTTTGTTTTGCTATACCATTGAAATATTGCCTAACTTTTGCCACTATACTCCTAAACTATGAATGGATAAAAAACATACAAAAGCCTTCCCATTGAAATACATTGCCTAACTTTTGCCACTATACTCCTAAACTATGAATGCGTAAAATCAACATAACACAAAAGCCTTTCCGTTGCTATACCATTGAAATACATTGCCTAACTTTTGCCACTATACTCCTAAACTATGAATGCGTAAAATCGACATAACACAAAAGCCTTTCCGTTGCTATACCATTGAAATACATTGCCTAACCTTTGCCACTATACTCCTAAACTATGAATGCGTAAAATCGCCATAACACAAAAGCCTTTCAGTTGCTATACCATTGAAATACATTGCCTAACTTTTGCCACTATAATCCTAAACTATGAATGCGTAAAATCGCCATAACACAAAAGCCTTTCCGTTGCTATACCATTGAAATACATTGCCTAACTTTTTCCACTATACTCCTCAACTATGAATGCGTAGAATTCAAAAGTTGGCGCGTTGCTGAAGCTTTGCCACCCCCACCCTTGGAGGACAACGTTGGCACACCACTATCCTGAACACCACTTTTTGTGGAAGGGTTTTACCACTTTGTAGGGGATACAGTCATCGTATTCTAAGACAAAATTGACTGGGTGTAGCAAGCTTTGAATTACTCTGTAACAATCACTTTGATTTTTCGGACTGTTGTCCTCATCTTTATTGGGGTATGTATAAACAAATCGTTTTGGACGCTGTATCCCCCGGCCTTCCACAGGCATTCTCTATGTATTTGACCGTAGTGATGATTCAACATAGGAAATCATTTTTAATAGTGTGAGGGTTGATCAAACAGGCGTCGACGAACTTTTGAAGATCTAATTCAAATAATGACATCCTTGTTTTTGCACGCCTATCATTCTAATATGCATAACGAGAAGAATCATGATCATTTAGGAAAAAATGTTTATTGGCATTTCCTGTACAACTCAAGGCGTAAAATCCAATGACATCAGTATTTTCCGATATTTTTATTTTTAAAGTAATCTATCTTAAAAACAATTTGATTTAGCCTTTTCAATGATTGGTTCCCATATTGTGTTCATCTCTATACTTGGCCTACTCGAAAGGTCTCTACAGCCAAACATATGAGCTGCTTCTTTGAGACATCTTCTTTTCCAATGTCCTTCCCTATCTATTATTTTAATTTTATCCCACAATGGTAGACGGTTTCCATAGGGCCGGTTTAGCTCAGTCGGTAGAGTGTTCGGCTAGGAATCACAAGGTTCTTGGTTCGATACCTGCCCTCGCCAACTCAGCGTATGGGTAGCACAGGGATCTGTGCGGTAAAGTGAGGAGCTGATGGTAGGTGTGGCGCTCCACCTCAGATGCTAAAATAATCTCCTTGGTCTAGCGCTATTGAAAAGGGATAGACTCCCTCGCTCTCTGGCCGATACCGACATTAGGCCGCCCCGGCGACTTTACTATATGGTCAGCCATACCCGCCTTTTCTGTTTCACTTCGTACCGCTGCTTTTCGATGTTCTTCTAGTCTTACTTTCGGTGGACGGCATGTTTCGCATTTATAAACTTTGCCATAGCTGCAAGGGATGGACTATATGCAATTCTTGATCATTTATACATACCACGATAAAGATGAGGACAACAGACCGAAAAATCAAAATTATTCCCATCAAGCCTCATCTAAAAAATACAGTCAAATAATACTCGGTAACAGTCGTACATTTTCGGATGCACTCGGCACCTTAGCGAAGATGGTTTTCGACGGAATATTATGACCGAGTTCCTTTTCGAACTAAGCCCTGAACTGCAACCCCGCGGAGCGAGTAATCCTATCAATTCTGGTTCGATTAAGACCGTCCTCTCCACATTCTCCCCAGACTTCTGATAATAGCTTTAGACTTCGCTAAGCAGATTTCAATAACCAGAATGCCTTCATGGATCAGCACTACCACCTTCATCAGCAGCGTCATTATTATTAATACTATTATTAATGCTACGAGTAATACAGTTCAAACTGTTTGCTATTCCTTCGTTACTATTGCATCTCACTTAAAGGCCGCCTTCGGCGCTTATTAAGCACGATATCCAGTCACTTACTATGCATAGAATTTATAATAGAATTAACAACGGAATATATATCCATTTGTTTAGCAGATGAGCGCTTTTCGTAATGGTTATCGTCGCAAGAAATGGACTCTGTGACCCAAGTGCAAAGCCATAGTTTGTGGTTCATTTCATGCTAATGTTTTTGGGAAAGGCATGAGCCAAACTTTTCCATTTCAAGCTATTGGTAAATAGTAGGACAGAGAGGGTTATTTGCTTTAGTTAAGCAATTTATTAGAAGGAAAACACTGAAGTCAACTGAAGTCAATGTGACATTTTGTCACATACTGAGCATAGCGGAGGGGTTAGGTAAATACACACTAGCACTCCGTATATATATATATATATATATATATATATATAATATATATATATATATATTATTATTATTATTATTATTATTATCATTATATATTTTGACGTTATAAACACGCGTCACGTGGGTTGTTAGAACGCCGCGTGGAAGAGACGTGATTTCAGTTGTTCAAACAATTTCAATTCATTTATATATATATATATATATATATATATATATATATATATATATATAAACACAAAAGACCGCGTCCATTTCAAAAACAGTCTCTGAAAATGAAGATACTTCGAAATTAATTAGACATTGGACATTATTTTATACGCATTGTAATTGCCTTTAAAATATAAATGATAATATACTTTACTTAACAATGCTTCAAGCAAATTATCAATACTATTTTATATATATATATATATATATATATATATATATATATATATATATATATATAAATGGACTCTCTCGTCGATTTTCGACTCATGAGTGTTCATCCAGTGAATAACCAACACAGTGATTTGTTTATAGTGGTGAAGGCTTGTGTTGGACAATCCACACTTTTTGGCATAGTCGATAGGAAAGAATTGGTGCATCAATGAATGCCACTAACCCAATCAACGACCTCAGGAATTTTGAATTCAGAGTTATCCCTCTCCTAGACTGGTTACCTACCCAAGGTTAAAGAGCCCAGTCTGCCCTACTATTTAACCCATAGCTGGAGGGAGAATATATGGATTCATACCTTTCCCAAGGGTATTAGTGCTATGTGAAATGTCAACAGCTTCGTCTAGGAATTGAACTCGAACTCGAATATATATGCAATTAACTGTAATTAATCAATATCTTGATTAATTCAGTGGAAATTAACCCTGAAGATCCTTATGGGGAAACTCGCGTAGGTTATTTCCGTACACACTGTAATACTATATATATATATATATAATAAATAAGTAATCCAGAGACACGTATTTCAAGGTCCCACCTTTCATCAGTGTGGCTATACCGTAACAGCTACCCCTGGCCGGGTCTGAGATCCGAATAAACTTTCGTTCGCCAAGCCCTTTAACCGGTACGGCCAGAGACAGCTGTCAAATATAGGAGAATATTTAATCGCTACATTTCTAAACTGAAATGAATTCTCTAGAGTCCTCAAACATATGTAAACAATGCGAGGGTTAGGTAGACGCCAGAACGGTGAATCTGCAATTAAATCCCTATTCAGAGAACTCAACCAAAGTGGGAGTGTATATATATATATATATATATATATATATATATATATATATATATATATATAAATTTCTGGTACAGGCAAATTTAAATAATACTTTAAGGCAAGCGCTCATGTTGAGCGCTTGCCGGTCTAGTTATAATGATCACCAATTCTCTATTTTGCACAAGGCTAGGACGAAACACCATTTACAGGTCCTTGAGGCCGTAATTATAAATTTTTTTCGTCCTACCTTGTGCAAACAAATCAGACCTAGGCACTCGCTTATTTTATTGGGTGAGTGTCTGGGGCCTGGTGTCACTTAATGGGGACTTAAAAGAAGAAAGTAATTTTTTTTCTTTCCCTAAACCCCCCCCCCTCATATATATACCCATATGTATTTACAATTTGACTTTTAGTCGTCTCCGGCTGTATAAACCTTGATGAGCAACCGGACGAAAGGGCCCTTGTTTTTATCAAATAAAACAATTTTTTTTTCTCTTTTCCTTCGTATCCACCTATATAGGTGATCATAATGATTACCCTTAAAGTATTATATATATATATATATATATATAAAATGCACAAGATAGATAGATAGACAGATAGATAGATAGATAGATAGAATCGCGATATAAAATTTATAATTTTTATTTTCCGTGGGCCAATATCTCCTCTTCTTCTGGATTATTCCAGCAAATAATTGCGCTCCTGTGCTCGATCGAAAATCCGGTTTTCCTGTTGATTCGATTTTAGAATTTTCATTTAATCCGGCGAAAGAAAGAACGACATGAAATCGATATTTGATGATTTCCGTTCAATTCTGCTTTCTTCTGTCCACCTTTAACTTGTGTTCCCTGCCCTCTAAACTAGCAGGACCTTTCCACCAACCAAAAGAACAACAGGCTTTATCCTAATCCGACTCGTTCGGTGAACAAGGTGAATTTCCAGTTACTTCTTGTCATGTTCAAAATTCTGATGACATTTCTTCTATGTATTTTTGGATTATTCGGACTATTGTCCTCATCTTTATTGTTATATAGGCAATGTTTCAAGCCGATGTGCCGGAAACAATCTTTTCGAACATGGGAACCTTCTCGTCGAACGTTTTTGTTTTATTCATTCTTGTTAGATATTCAAATATTTTTTAACTCATTTATTTTTTGTATTATTTGATTTTTTGGACTGTTATCTCTATCTTTAGTGTTATTTACACAACGTTTTGGCCGACGTGTCCTCCGGCCTTTTTCAATTTTTTTCTTGAACTCGGGAACCTACGCTTCGAATTCGGGCGCCTTCATATCGTAACCGGGAGCCTTCAAGGAACTTCGAACCGAACCCTTTATTCAATCCACAGGGGTAGACTGTTCTCATTCCGTTAACCATGACCGGGTACAATGTTAAGCTATGTTAAGTATTCTATGTAATTAGTTGGTTAGATTTTACGGCATGTCAACTCTTATTAGGTTATTTTATGCTGAAGACCTTCTGTTTTATTCATTCGCGATGGGTTTTCAATCTTTTAAAAACTCAAATTAAATTCAACTCAATCTTTTACTATAATTTTTGGCATTAATAGAATTATTCAGACTATTGCCCTCATCTTTTTTCTTATCTCCACAACGTTTCGGTCGATGTACCCTTCGGCCTTCTTCAGGTGTTTCTTGTAAAAATCAGGAACCTTCTCGAACACGGGAACCTACTCTTCAAATTCGGGAACCTTCTTGTCAAATTTGGGAGCCTTTATGTCGTAATCAGGAGCCTTCACTGAACTTGGAACCGAACCCTTTATTCAATCCAGAGGGGTAGACTGTTCTCATTCCGTTACCATGACTGGGTAGAGTTGTTAAGCTATGTTAAGTATTCTATGTTATTATCACTCTTGGTCAGGATTGAACCTGCAACCTAGAGATGATTGTCACTTAGAACTGTATTAACTCATCCCTTTTATCCATTACGCCATGCGTGCAACAGGCCGGAGGGCACATCGGCCGAAAAAATTCAGAGAAACATTTTTCTACATTCTGTCCATCTCTCTATCCCAAAGGGAGTCTCCGTAGCATGATTACAAGGTTGGTTGGTTGGTTGGTTGGTTGGATTTTACGGCATTTCAACCCTTGTTAGGTAATTTTAATCCGAAGACATTTTGTTTTATTCATTCGTGATGGGTATTCAATTTTTTTAAAACTCAAGTTAAATTCAATTCAATACTTTTCTATATTTTTATGTGTATTTATGAGATGAGGCTTAATATGAATAATCCGACTGTTGTCCTTATTTTTATTGTGTATAAACACAACGTTAAGGTCACTGTAACGTCGAACTCTGTTTTAGGTGGGTTTTTTTCATTTATTATATTAATTACCTTAAATGGCCTAAAGTCGGTAACAGCTAGACAGCGAGGGACTCTATACCCTTTTCACTAGCGCTAGACCAAGGAGATTTTTTTTGTATCTGAGGTGCCACACCTACTATCAGCACCTTACTTTACTGCACAGATCCCTGTGCTACTCATACGCTGAGTTGGTGAGGGCCAGTATCGAACCATGATCCTAATTAAATATCATAATATAGTATGGAGGGTGGGATTTTATCCCAATAATAATTAGGAAACAGGTAAATAAACATCATTTTCATCACCTATTCCATTGAATTGACAATTGCCTTCTAATATATATATATATATATATATATAAGATTCTACATTGAGAAAATTCAAATTATTGATGATTATCCATCTGATGAGACTTGATTTGGGGGAGCTGTGTTAAATCAACTTAGATTTATAAAGGCCCCAATTTTAGTCGAATCAAATCTATTATGGAATAACGGTGTTGAGTTTTTCCTCCCTTTCAAAGATAATTATTGCTCTGTATATAATCTAAAAAGATTATTATAGATTGAGCTCTCTGTAGTTATTTAAAGATTCACTGTATTTATACATACTGGATCATACAATAATACCGTGTGTCTTGATATCACATATAGAATCATCCCTTACTACCAAGTTTTGGATACCTCACATCTATATATATATATATATATATATATATATATATATATATATATATATATAATATAGTTGAATGAAGTGACAATAAAAGTTTTAGGTCTTACTCATTTATTTGGAAACGATATTACTACCAATGGTTTCCTACTAAAAGCATTCATCAGGTAAACGAAATAGTTTTTTAAAATAGTTTTATATATATATATATATATATATATATATATATATAATAGTTGTATATATGTATGTATATATATATATATATTTATATATATATATATATATAATATATATATATATTATATATATATTGCGTCTGAGGTCGAGCAGTGACCTACCATCAGCTCCTTACTTTACTACAGATCCCTGTGCTACTCATACGCTGAGTTGGCGAGGGTTCCTAGTCGGCACTCTATCGACTGAGCTTAACCGGACCTAAGGTAATTAAGATAATATATAAAAATACACTTAAAACAGAGCCCGATGTAACAGTGGCCTGAACGTTATGTTTATACACAATAAAGATGAGGACAACAGTCCAAAATATCATAATTATTCTTATCAAGCCTCATCTCATAAATACATTTTTTGTGTTTATACACAATAAAGATGAGGACAACAGTTCAAAATATCGAAATTATTCGTATCAAGCCTCATTTCATTAATACATTTTTTGTGTTTATACACAATAAAGATGAGGACAACAGTACAAAATATCATAATTATTCATATCAAGCCTCATTTCATTAATACATTTTTTGTGTTTCTACACAATAAAGATGAGGACAACAGTCCGAAATATCAAAATTATTCATATCAAGCCTCATCTCATAAATACATTTTTTGTGTTTATACACAATAAATATGAGGACAACAGTCCAAAATATCGAAATTATTCATATCAAGCCTCATTTCATTAATACATTTTTTGTGTTTCTACACAATAAAGATGAGGACAACAGTCCAAGATATCGAAATTATTCATATCAAGCCTCATCTCATAAATACATTATTTGTGTTTATACACAATAAAGATGAGGACAACAGTCCAAAATATCAAAATTATTTATATCAAGCCTCATCTCATAAATACATTTTTTGTGTTTATACACAATAAAGATGAGGACAACAGTCCGAAATATCAAAATTATTCATATCAAGCCTCATCTCATAAATACATTTTTTGTGTTTATACACAATAAAGATGAGGGCAACAGTCCGAAATATCAAAATTATTCATATCAAGCCTCATCTCATAAATACATTTTTTGTGTTTATACACAATAAAGATGAGGACAACAGTCCAAAATATCGAAATTATTCATATCAAGCCTCATTTCATTAATACATTTTTTGTGTTTCTACACAATAAAGATGAGGACAACAGTCCAAGATATCGAAATTATTCATATCAAGCCTCATCTCATAAATACATTATTTGTGTTTATACACAATAAAGATGAGGACAACAGTCCAAAATATCAAAATTATTTATATCAAGCCTCATCTCATAAATACATTTTTTGTGTTTATACACAATAAAGATGAGGACATCAGTCCGAAATATCAAAATTATTCATATCAAGCCTCATCTCATAAATACATTTTTTGTGTTTATACACAATAAAGATGAGGGCAACAGTCCGAAATATCAAAATTATTCATATCAAGCCTCATCTCATAAATACATTTTTTGTGTTTATACACAATAAAGATGAGGACAACAGTCCGAAATATCAAAATCATTCATATCAAGCCTCATCTCATAAATAATTGTTTTGTGTTTATACACAATAAAGATGAGGACAACAGTCCGAAATATCAAAATTCTTCACATCAAGCCTCATCTCATAAATACATTTTTTGTGTTTATACACAATAAAGATGAGGAAATGTCCGAAATATCAAAATTATTCATATCAAGCCTCATCTCATAAATACATTTTTTTGTGTTTATACACAATAAAGATGAGGACAACAGTCCAAGATATCAAACTTATTCATATCAAGCCTCATCTCATAAATACATTTTTTGTGTTTATACACAATAAAGATGAGGACAACAGTCCGAAATATCAAAATTATTCACATCAAGCCTCATCTCATAAATACATTTTTTGTGTTTATACACAATAAAGATGAGGACAACAGTCCAAAATATCGAAATTATTCATATCAAGCCGCATCTCATTAATACATTTTTTGTGTTTATACACAATAAAGTTGAGGACAACAGGTCGAAATATCCTAATTGTTCAATCTTTTTCTATCTTATTTTTCTTTCTTCTTCTTCTTTCTACTTTTCTTTTTTTTTTTTTTTTTTTTTTGAATTCGCCATTTTTTGTATCTTTCTCTTATTTGTTTATTTTTTTAAAATAATTTTTGTGTCGTCAAAGACATTTTTTAACAATGTTGATATTTGTTTGCTCTCCTGAGTATACGATGGTGACTCAGTCAGTGATTGCTAAATTGATGTTAGCGTAATCTGAGAAAGATGCGTCAACATAAGATGTCTTACTTGCAGCTCTAGTGGGGTTTCAAGTTCAAAAAGTCAGGCTAATTTTAACGACAACCTTCTGCTCTAAGAATATAAACCTTAAACTAGCAGGACCTGTGGATATACCACAGTATGATAATTCAATTATTACAACGTTTGTTACATTTGCTTAAGAGGGTTTTACATATTTCTAAAACATTTTCCTTCCTTGAAATAATATTCCTAACCATCCAGCCAATTATTCCATTTCCCCTCAAAATAGATAAAATAGGATTTCCAGCTTTAAATGTCTCATCAAAGCCAAGATTTCGGTGGATAAGCGACACCAGATAAACAAGATTTACATTTTTGCATTTTTGCCAAACCCTCTCTCTATCTTTCCTCTACTCTCTTTTTTTTCTTATTATATTTGTCTGTGTAGCATGTATTTTTCCCTTTCTTTCTTTTTAATAAAACGAAATGGTGTCATAAGCATTTTAAGGAACCCGAGTTATCATACCGAGTAATTACCCAATATTATATCATGTGGCGCTCATAGTGTAATGATTATCGTAGTAGGAAATGGACTAGGCTATTTGCATTTCAATTCGTGCTAACATCCTGGGGAAAGGTTAATATTAAATTATTCTCTCTCCATTGCAAAATAGCAGGGCAGACTGGACTCTTTGACCTTGATATGGCAACCGGTATAGGGAAAGGGAAACTGAATCCAACCCTTCTAAACTCCTCTTAAAAATTGACCTTGTGTCATAGATAATGTTTCTAGGAGTTTTAACAATGTGATCATCGTGTACGGCATTTGATAAATGCATACCATTCTGGGTTATATTAGACCTGGGAATAAAGATTTAATATTGCTGGCTGTATTAAAAGAAATTAATATATATATATATGAGGTTAAGTAAACAAACAAAGGTGTTTATTGTTATATGGCTTTAAGCCGACAATTTTTGGAGGATATGTGCTTAATTGAAGTCGTACCTAATTTTGAAAATTAATTAGTTAATAATTAATGAATTTTAGGCGGGCATATCGATTCGTTTAGCCTTACATTTGAACATATATGCCCGCCTAAAATTCATTAATTATTAACTAATTAATTTCAAAATTAGGTACGACTTCAATTAAGCACATATCCTCCAAATATATATATATATATATATATATATATATATATATATATATATATATTACCAACCCCTTCGCACAAGCAGGATGCGACATAAGGTCAATTTCTCAAGCGGAGTTTAACAGGTTTGAATTCTGAGTTTTCCTTCTCCTAGACTGGTTACCTAGCCATGGTTAAAGAGCCCAATCTGCCCTGCTATTTACCCATAGCTGGAGGGATAATTGGATTCATACCTTTCCCAAGGGTATTATCGCAATCTGAAATGCAAACAGCTTCATCCAGGAATTGAACTCGGGTCAACGAATCCATTTCCTACGACTCTAACCATTAGACCACGCGCCTTTATATAGTGTGTATGTATATAAGGTCATCAAATTTCGGTATGTGATGTGGCATCAAATGGGAGGAGCATGTAGTTTCTATACTTATCTTATACTGTTCTATATATCTCTGATCTGGATCTGGTAGGGTCTGTTATCCTGGATCGGAGTAGCTGGGTCTGTCTGTGTCTGTTGGATCTGTTGTTGGGCTGGATGGCATTATCATTGTTCTTCAAGCGGTCTGGAACTACTTGGGTGGTCTTGAGGATGTCTCGTCTTGTGTCGTTGCCAACTTTTAAATAACGAACACAAGACATGGTTGATTTTTCAAAGAATGCTTCTTTTTCCTTACTTTCAAACTCAAGTTGGAAAAATGGCTCTTTGAAACGAGACGCTAAACTCTCCGTCTGTCTTCTCCAAACACCAAACTTTTCATATCTCACCCTCTCTCTCTCTCTCNAGAAAGAAGAAAGAAAGAACCAAAAAATAGAAAAGAAAGAAAGAAAGAACAAAGGAAAGAAAGAAAGACATGAAGTACAGGAACGCGTTACAAGAAATCTTGGTAGACTTATAAAAGAGAGAAGAAAACACGTGAAGAAAGAAAGAAAGAGAAGTAAGGAAAATAATAATATTAGTATAGAAGAAAGAGAGGAAGAGAAAAAGAAAGAAAGAAAAGAAGGCAGAAGAAAAAGAAAAGAGAAAACAAGAAAATACAAAAAGAAAAGAAGAAAGATAAAAAAAACAAAAAAGAAAGAAAAAAATTTGAAGAAGAACGTTAACAAGAATCTGTGACACATATATAGGATAAAGAGAGAACACAGTGAAGGAAAGAAGGAAGAGATAAGGAAATAATAAGTATAGTAGAAAGAAAGAAAGATAGAAAGAAAGGAAAGAAACCAAAAAAAAAAAACAACCAAAAGAAAGAAGAAAGAACGAACAAAAAGAAAGAAAGAAAAGAATGGAAAGCAAAGAACGTTAACAGAAATCTGTAGAACATTTTAGTAAGAGAGAACACCGTGAAGGAAAGAAAGAAGAAGAGAGTAAGAGGAATATAGGTTATAGTAGTGAAAGAAAGAAGAAAGAAAAAAAAAAAAAAAGAAATAATAAAAGAGAAAAGAAAAGCAAAGAACAAAAAGAAAAGAAAAGAAAAGAACCCACAGAAAAAGAACAAAAGAGATAAAAAGAAAGGAATGAAAGAAGAACGTGTTAACAAGAAATCTTGTAGTTTAGTGAATCATATATTAGATAAAGAAGAACACGTGAAGAGGAAGGAAGAAGAGGTAAGGAAGTAATAAGTTGTAGAAAGAAGAGAAAAAAAACGGAACAAAAGAAGAAGAAAGGAAAGAATACTAAAAGAAAGAAGAAAAGAAAAGAAAAAAAGAAAGAAAAAGAAGAGAACGGTAACAAGAAAACTTGTTAGAACATATATTAGATAAAGAGAGAACCGTGAAGGAAAAAAAGAAAAGAGCGTAAGGAAAATATAGTATAATTGAAGAAGAAAGGAAAGAAGAAGATAAGAAAGAAAGAGACGGTAACAAATTGTTTTTAGAAACATATATAGTAGAGGAGAACACGTGAAGGAAAGAAAAAAAGAGACGTTAAGGAATATAACTGTAAAAAGAAAGAAAGAAAGGAAAGAAAGAAAGAAGAAGAAGGTAACAGATCTTGTAGGGACAATATAAAGATAAAGAGAGAAACACGTGAAGGAAGAAGAAGACCGTAAGGAGATAATAAGTTAGAAAGAAGGAAAGAACAAAAAGAAAAGAAAGAAAGAAAAGAAAAAGAAACAGAAAAGGAAAAAAAGCAGAAGAAAGAGAAAAAGAACAAAAAAGACAAAGAAAGAAAGAAAAGAAGAAGAAAGGAAAGAACAAAAAGAAAGAAAAAAGAAAGAAAGAAGATAAGATACCACCGACCCCAAAAAAGATAAAAAGAAAGAAAGAAAGAAAAAAGAGATGTCGATATCCAGAACAACGAAAAGGATGAGCGCCAAAAATAAGAGCCAAAGAAACGTGTCAAAATAAATGGCGTAGCAAAGTTAGTGTTAAAATGGAAGAAAGTAAAGTTGTGAAGTGGAGGGGTGCGTGAATTGGGTGTGTTGAAAGAAACCCAATTTGCCGACGGTTTTGAAAGATTAAGACGATGTAAGTTCCCCGATTCATGGTTATTTATTCATTTGATGTCTTTTGCTGTTTTCGCTTTTGGTTTTATCCACTGGGAATTATGCGAGGTGCTACCGAAAATAACCGGGATTCGAATGTAGCGCACGAACTGCACGTAGTTGCACATTAACCCGCTAGGTGTACCGAGTCAGTTGTATTTCGAGCCATGAGCGTTCGTTGTCTGACACATGAATGTTTTTTTTAATTATCACTGTATAACGCGTTTCATTGCATGTTGAGTTTCACTGTATAATGCGTTTCACTGGATATGGTTCTATCGTTGAGATTAATATAATAATTCAGTACTAAAGCATTTGCCTCGGAATCACCAGGTTCCGGGTTCGATAACAGTTCACACCGACTCAGCGCATAAGTAGCACAGCTTAGATAATCTGATTAGTAAGTTGAAGTATCTGGAAGCTGACGATAGGTGTGGCGTTATAGGTCTACCGCTAGCGAAAACGAGATAGACTCACTCGCTGTCCGGCTAATACCGACACTAGGCCACTCCACAGACTATTTACAATATATATTTTGAGACAATAAGAACAACTACTATATATCTTTTCTAACGATAAGGGAAACTACTCTATATGTTTTTTTGACAAAAAGGGCAACTACTCTTATATTTTTTATGATAATAGGTGTCATGAAACATTGTATTTAAGCCTTTCATTTTGGTGTAATGGTTAACGAGCTAGTCTCGCACATTCATAGCTACTAAATAGCGAATTTGATCATCGCTGGATGCCCCATATTTGTGATCTTGTATCAAATCCTACCTGTGATAAACAGGTTGGGTAAATCCCATTTTAGTGTCATACCCAGGACATCCCCTTTTCTTGATGTTGGTGGGGTGGGTCTTACCCCTTAACAAAAATGTATTCGATATATTCCAGGCCCCACCAACAGGGTGATTGGCAGATTGTACTGGATGACATTGTTTCACCTGAACGATCTGGCGTACAGGGCAGGTTTAAATTTTCCTTCTCTTAAGAAGGTTGCCTTGCCTAGTCTAACGAACCCAGTCTGTCCTCCTATTTACCCATACATATGAAAGGTTCATGCCTTTTCCTCTAGCATTAAAATCAAGTGAAACACAGACATCTTTGTCCTGGATTTGAACTCGTCTCGCTGAATCCATTTTCCACGACGATAGGCTTTGCAAAACTGGTATCTCCGCAATCTCATAATACCAATTTGAAATTGGGTAGATGGACAGTGTGTATGGTGGGGACGCAATTCACCCTATATATTTTTACCAACCCCTCTGCACAAGCAGGATGTGACACAAGGTCAATTTCTTAAGCGGAGATCAACAGGTTTGAATTCAGAGTTTTCCTTCACCTAGACCGGTTGCCTAACCAAGGTTAAAGAGCACAGTCTGCCCTACTATTTATCCATAGCTGGAGGGAGAGTAGGATTCATACCTTTCCCAAGGGTATTAGCGCTAAGTGAAATGCAATTACCACATCCAGGATTAGAACTCGGGGCGACGAGTCCATTTCCCATGACTTTATTCATTACACCACGCGCTTCCGGAATTCACCCTATAAGTGTTAAACCAGTTCCACAAGCAGACTTGTTTGCAGTTTCTCAGAGACTCATATCCCAACGGGTTCCGAACCAAATTCAAGTAATAAGTTTTATTCAATATCTGCTTGCTATATCAAGGCTGAAAAGACCAGTCTGCCTCAACTATCTTACCCATAGATGGAGGGAGTATAGTTGGATGCATAACCTTCCCAAATGTATTAGCGCCATGTGAAATGTAAACAGCCTCGTCCGGGATTTGAATTTGGATGGTCGATCCCGTTACTCACAACGTTAACCATTACACAACGAGTGCCTCTGAATGCATCATAAATAATTCTCTTTCAAATTTAAGGCTTCAATTTTTTCCGTATGCAAATTTCCGTATTTGCATACTGGTTTTAACAAAACCGGGTTTAATGAATAATTACTTGGTGTTATTGGTCTCTATTAGTATCATTTTATTGTGCAACGTATTGTAATCAATCCTATAAATGATTTTATATAGAAACGAATTAAAATATAATTAAAATAAGTATAATCATGTTATATGGGTTCTTATTTAATTTCGTTAGTCTTTCTAATTTAATATATATCATTACACCAAATATAAACACTTACTAACGGAGGACGCATATTTTTGCTAGTTCAGTTAAAGGGTATTTATTGAAAACCGGAAGTCATTTCCAAAACATCACATAGATTTTTCACTGATCTTATAAATATTAGGACACCCATTGAGAGTCAAAATCACAAGTAATGACTTGCTAGATCAGCTTAGTGGGCCATTACATTCCGGGGAATCGTCCCAAACGAACTGGGATATGATGCAGTATGATCCAGATCTCAAAGAATTGAAACGCTCATAATAGCCAATATACTTGTATTTACTAGATACGGTTTACTTTCACTTTCACTTTCCCAGAGGATTGTCTATTTTTGAATTGTCTTCCACCTAGCAAACCACAAGCCGGCTTAAACGCGAATTTCGAAAAGGATTTTAGATTTAATATCTTTTCTTTTTTGGATTTATTTTGAAGACTTTATGTTTCAGTTTAATTCAATTGTCTGCAGATTTCATTTTAAGCAAATACTGAAAGTTATAGAATTCAAAAATATCAATCAGACACACACAAATATATATATATATATATATTATATATATATATATATATATATATATATATATATATTATATATACTCCAACGATTTATAAACTGCTGACTATACACGCAGCAGACTATAAGTATATTTCCGTGTGTTAGTATTCGTATAAAAGTATGTATAGATAAATTTATTTACTCTATGAAAGTAAGACAAGACTGTTCAAAAAGTGTATATATATAGTAGCTGAAGTAACCGTCTACACTGTGTAAGAAGACACGATCAAGCCATGTGCATAACCAATAAATGAATTACATCTAACGTTTACAAACCATAATGACTACTATAAAAGATATATCCAGCATATATATGTATATGTATATATATGTAGAATTAAACAACAGACATATGTACTGTTTAACAATTTTATTTTTGAAAAAAACAAAACAAAAAAAAACTGGAACACATCACCCCTGATGATGGCACTTCAAAGTGCCGAAAGTACTCGGGACTTGAACTTTGGTGGACTTATTCACGAATTCCACCCAAATATTAAAAGTTGGCCAGAAAACTCGAAAAGATCAAAAATAAAATTGTTAAACAGGAGATGTGTCTTTTGTTTAATTCTACATGTATAAATGAAAGAATGCTGCCCAAATACACACACACACACACACACACACACACACACACAACATATATATATATATATATATATATATATATATATATATATATATATATAGTAAAATGGAATAGTCAGATAACCCTATCAAACTCTACTATGACTATAGGTTATCTGACTATTACATTTTATTAAATCCATTCTAAAAACGTACTGAGAAATTCGGTTAATTATTTTACCAATGCTCGAAGTTGTGACTAACTCGATATATATATATATATATATATATATATATATATATATATATATACACTAGACAAAACGTTACCCGTTGTGTCACCAATTCAGCTCTGGGTAGATAATTGAGATTAGGGAAAATGGAGTTATCAAAGCGAATATTTTTTTATTTAAATGAATACGGCAGACGGAACCTTAAAATCATTTTGTAAGCTTTCTAAGAAAGGGAATGTTTGACCTCATTTAAGCTACGGGTTGCTGGTTGTGGAATTTAACACAGAAATACATTTCAAATTCTCCCCTCTCTCTCTCGACAGAGATTTTGACTTAATTGCAAATTACGACTAATTAGAACCAATTAATCAGATTTTTTTCAAACATAATTCAATCCTAAAAGTAAGGAATAATTTAGTATAATTTTAGTGTCATTAAACTAAACAGTAAAAAAGCCTTTAAGAAACAAATGTTGATTAACTCAGCTTTAGTATGATAATAGATATATTTATATATATATATATATATATATATATATATATATATATATATATATATATATATTATTATTATTATTATTATTATATATATAATTAATTATTATAATGGAGATTATGTAACTGTCTGTCTGTAACCGAAACTACGTAATCACCGGCGTCACGATTTCCTTAGTTATTTAAAGTTATATTCTCAACGATTATGAAATAATCATTATTTAAACTTAATTAGCATCTTATTTATTAACAACAATCTCTATTAAAGTCTAGCTGATTTAGATTTACCGCAAAACTACCAATTTTGTTGATGCATTTAAAATCCTGAAATATGTATTATATATCTCCAAGAAATGATTATTTCCATAGTATATGGTGGGAATAATTTGCATAATGACTTTAACAAAACTGGGTTTAATAAATAATTATTTGCTGTTACTGATTTCTAATACTGTTATGTTATTCTCAAACGTATTTAAAGTAATATAATTATATAGTGAGATCAATTAAAAGATAATTAGAATACGTAATTTTTTTTTATATTCGCTCTTATTTACTTTCGTTAGTCTTTCTAATTTAATATAACTAGCAAATATATGCACCCTCCGGGTGCAAGTATTTAAGTTTTAATATAATAAAATATCATATTAAATTAGAAAGGCTAATGAAACTGAATAAGTATGCAGATAAAAAGATTTGGAACAGAGCGGGTATGATTGAAAAATAGAACAACTTTGAAACGAACTCTTCCATCATTTTCCGTTACTCCCGTCTTTCATTGATAAATTTTCCTAATTCAACTTTAGTTAAAATAGGAAGTAAAGAATAATATTACAGTCATTTCTTCTTGTTAATGGATTTCTTTTAAGATTTATCCCCGAGATTTTTGCTCATATTCAATAAGATAAAACCAAACAATTAAAATTCAATAATACTAAGCATATATTTATTAAAATCAATTTTTTAATATTAATATGCAAATTAGCCTTCCCATTCACACTGTAAACCGCTACTGTGTTGTATATATAAATACAATTGCATGTTATTAGTATGTAGGTATGGTCCACAGTCTTAATGATGTAAAACAATTTTATTTATAATTGAAGTTTAAATAAAAATAAAATCATGGAGAATGGGATGCACATAACAAAGGGAATTGTGGTTTGTATAGTAATATAGTTTCGGTTACAGACAGAAAAACATACAATCTCCATTATAATAAGATGAGATATATTATTACATTAAAAGTTAAAGACTTGCGCCTAAAGGGCGTATACTTTGCTAGTATATATAATATCCAATTAAATTATAAGTTGTTTAATGATATATCCAGACGTTTGTATTTACGATTAATCGAAATCCAAATGGTATCGCAGCTTGAAACGTTACGATCGATTTTCTATCGACCAAGAAGAGAACAGACGAGATTTGAGCGTTCCAATTGACATGAGATAAGATATATTTCAGGGGGCTGTACTTCAGATTAAAATTCCACAGATTTCCCTCCCTTGGCATAAACTTAATTCTTTTTTTCGTTATTGTAGTGAGTAAACAATGATTTCCCCTGATAGTTGAAACGACAAAATTATTTCGATTACTTAAGTGAAGTCGCTTTGCATCGCTGTGGGCATTTTTATAATAATTTTCGTATTAGCCATTTTTAGAATTCTATGAGAAGCAAATTCATTGTATCTTAGACGATGTATTTTACTTTTTTTCTTTTTGGGGGTTTATATTTTTTTTTTTTATTTTTTTTTTTTTGGTTCTTTTGGTAATCTTGGAGGAAGCAGAATATTGGCAGGAGATGACATGCTGGGGAAATTTAAAGAATAAAACTTGCTCTCAATTCCAGGGGATTTTTAAAGAAGATCTATAATTTCTTGTGGTTGAAAAGAGAAGTTTGAAAATATTTACCAAAAATTTTTTAAAGATGAAAAAAATAAAAAGATTTATTTTTCTTTCTGAGATAGATAGATAGATAGATAGATAGATAGATAGATAGAAAGATACGAACAAATTTGCGTTAACAGATAGATAGATAGTTAGATAGATTGATAAATACGAACAAATTTGAATTAATAGATATATAAAGAAATAGATAGACAGAGAGATAGATAGATAGATATGAACAAATTTGAATTAACAGATAGATAGATAGATAGATATGAACAAATTTGAATAATTAGATAGATAGATAGATACGAACAAATTTGAATTGATAGATAGATAGACAGATGGACAGACAGATAGATAGATAGATATGAACAAATTTGAATTAATAGATAGACAGATAGATAGGTATGAACAAATTTGAATTAATAGATAGATAGATAGATAGATAGATAGGAACAAACTGAGATAGATAGGAACAGACTGAGATAGATAGATAGATAGATAGATAGATAGATCCATCTCTTTTTCCTAAGCTATGAGTGAAAAATGAGACAGATTCAGCCCTTTAATCATGTGATTTAAACAGATTTGGATAGATAGATAGATAGATAGATAGATAGATAGATAGATAGATAGGAACAAACTGTGATAGATAGGAACAGACTGAGATAGATAGATAGATAGATAGATAGATAGATAGACCCATCTCTTTTTCCTAAGCTATGAGTGAAAAATGAGACAGATTCAGCCCTTTAACTATGTGATTTAAACAGATTTGGATAGATAGATAGATAGATAGATAGGAACAAACTGAGATTGATAGGAACAGACTGAGATAGATAGATAGATAGATAGATAGATAGATAGATAGACCCATCTCTTTTTCCTAAGCTATGAGTGAAAAATGGGACAGATTCAGCCCTTGAACCTTGTGATTTAAACAGATTTGGATAGATAGATAGATAGGAACAAACTGAGATAGATAGATAGATAGATAGATAGATAGGAACAGACTGAGATAGATAGATAGATAGATAGATAGATAGATAGATAGATAGGAACAAACTGAGATAGATAGCAACTGAGATAGATAGATAGATAGATAGACCCATCTCTTTTTCCTAAGCTATAAGTGAAAAATGAGACAGATTCAGCCCTTTAGCCTTATGATTTCAACGGATAGATAGATAGATAGATAGATAGATAGATAGATAGATAGATAGGAACAAACTGAGATAGATAGGAACAGACTGAGATAGATAGATAGATAGATAGATAGATAGATAGGAACAGACTGAGATAGATAGATAGATAGATAGGAATAAACTGAGATAGATAGGAACAGACTGAGATAGATAGATAGATAGATAGATAGACAGACAGCCAATGTAGGAATAAGTTAACTGAATTCAAAACTTTACTCCATTAAAAGAAAGACCTTTTGTTATATCCTGCCTATGATGAATGAGTTTTATAGATACATACTTACTGAATATACTTCTTTATTAATATTCTTTTTTTTTTCTATTTTATGCAATAAAAAGTGTTTGATATTTTTTTAAATAATGCTGTGATATAATAATAATAATAATAATAATAATAATAATAATAATAATAATAATAATAATAAGATTTGAAATCATTTTAATGAGAATTGGTAAAGTTATAAGTAAAAGTAAGTAAGTAAAGTCGACGGGGCGGCCTAAAGTCGGTATCAGCCAGTCAGTGAGGGAGTCTATCCTCTTTTCAATAGTGCTAGACCAAGGAGACTGTTTTTAGCATCTGAGGTGGTACGCCACACCTACCATCAGCTCCTTACTTTACCGCACAGATCCCTGTGCTACTCATACGCTGAGTTGGTGAGGACCGGTATCGAACTAGGAACCTTGTGGTTTCTAGTCGAACGCTCTACCGACTGAGCTAACCCGGCCCATAAAATTATATTAATTTTTTTCTGAAACACCTATACACCTCAATTGATATCAATTTTTCTGAAACACACTATGTATCTAAAATGATATCAATTTTTCTGAAACTCTCTGGATATCTCAATTGATATGAATTTTTCTGAAACATTCTATGCATCTCAAATGATATCACATCTTTCCGAAATACCCTGTACATCTCAAATGTAATCAGTTTTTCTGAAACACCCTGAACATCTCAAATGGTATCATTTTTTTCTGAAACACCTCGTACATTTCAATTGATATCATTTTTTCTGAAACATCCCATACTTCGCAAATGATATCAATTTTACTGAAATACCTGATGCATCTAAAATGATATTATTTTTTCTGAAAACATCTGTACATCTCAAATAATATATATTTTTCTGAAACCTCATTTCAAATGAAACAATTTTTTTCTGAAACTCCCTGTATATTAATTTGCAAAAAGTCAACTATCACAGAGAGTAGAAATTCATCTCCTATCTTTATTTTTCATGGTAGCTGGCATGTTTGGAAAATTTGACCATATTTTAATTTTTTTTATAATCAATTTAACACTTTATTGTGTCAGTCAAATTTGCATGTTTAGATTTCACATTTGCATATGTAATTATTTTTTATTTGTAGTCATTGAGTTTATTTTATTAGTAGTAATGAATGGCTTTCATTAGAGACCAAGTGGCAGCAAGTGTAATCAAGCACTCTCCTCAGTATTATTTGTTATTTGTAGTTAGTGTCTTACTACAGTTGTATCGTGTAGCTTTCACTGGAGAACAAGTGACAGCATGCCTCTTCAAGTCTCTTCTTTCTTCCTCTATTTTTTCTCTTTCACCTTGTTTATTTTTTCTTCCTTTCTTTCTACTTCTTTCTTCATCACTCCTGCATTTCTTCTTCTTCTTCTTCTTCTTCTTCTTCTTCTTCTCTTCTTCTTCTTCTTCAGTTATTTCTCCTTTCTCCTTTCTTCTTCTTCTTCTTCTTCTTCTTCTTCTTCTTCTTCTTCTTCTTCTTCTTCTTCTTCTTCTTCTTCAGTTATTTCTTTCTTCTTCTTCTTCTTCTTCTTCTTCTTCTTCTTCTTCTTCTTCTTTCTTCTTCTTCTTCTTCTTCTTCAGTTATTTCTCCTTTCTTCTTCTTCTTCTTCTTCTTCTTCTAATTATTATTATTTTACAGTCATTTTTGTCATAATTAATATATATATACATATGTATATATATATATATATACATATATATATATATATATATATTAATTATGACATTAATTAGTATATGACATTATATGATGTTAATTGAATATATATACATACATATATATATATATATATATATATAAAGTTTGTGTTCAGAATTGTATAATTTTATCTGTCGATGTAATACTTAATTGTATTTCTTTTTCTTCTTTTTTAGGTAAGTACCGTTTCTGAATTCACTCCTGGGGCTTGGTAAGCTAAAGATGTTGTATCGTACTGTGTGTTGAACTTTCAGATGATGTTTGTGAAAAAAACTACAAGAAGAAATGAAAAAAAGTATTTTGTGTTTGTCTTACACCAGTACCACTCAAAGTGATGGTACACATACTGGTAACAGGTACTACCACTGGTACGGTAGTCATTGACTGCTGGTACACGGCTCAGTTCCAGTCTCACATTATCATAATGTATTTAAATGTAATGTTTAAAAGAAAATGCATGAAATCTTTCTGTTTCGTTTGGTTTGTTTTGTTTTACAGCATATCAACCTCAGTGGGTCATTTAATGCCGATAAAGTTTTGAAATAAATCAATTTTTAATAGATAATACAATTTTTTTATAAGTACATTTTTCTAATTAAACCCATAGATGGGACCCTAACAGGTACTACCACTCCGGGTCAGAGTGGACCAGGGAGCAATTGTGATGAAGAGGTGCTCCAAATTCCCCAAACCTCCAAAACTGGAACCTCACCATTAGAGTTTAACGTCATTCCCAGGACATGTAGACCCTCAGTCACTGCCTTTTCGCACCCATATGATAAAAAGTGTTGGGGCTTGCTATAAGATCAATAGGGTTAGGGCAATCATATAGTTGCTAGAGCTTGACGTTGATCGGAGGGGGCCTCTCTGACCACCCGTCTAGCCTAAGTAAGGTTCTAAGTGGAGTGTTGCAGGTCATGGACTGCTCATCCACCAAAACTCCGCCCTTAAGCATCACGGGTCACCACCCATGGCCAACAGGTGGCCCCATTTGGGGGAATCTTACCCCTCTGCAGAGGTACAGTCAGTGCATTCTAATGCCCCACCGACAGGGCGGGAAAACTTTCCGTATTGCATATAATATAATATAATATAATTCTTTTCCCATTTAAAAGTAAGTAGATAAAAATACAGCATTAAGCCTTTCATTTTGATGTTTTGTTGTTTCTTCCTAGGACTTTTATTACAATTTCAGACCATATGACCTTTAGGCACCCCTTTTGCGATCTCGTTTCATGAGGACATTTTTTCATTTACACCGTCAAAATCCGCTAGTTTGTTAGGGGTTAGGGTTAGGGGTTTGTTTTATAATTTTTAAAAAAGCTCTAAAAATCATCTGTTAACAAACAACCAGATGTTGACGGTGTAAATGAAAAAAATATCCTTATGAAACGAGATCACAAAAGGGGTACCTAAATGTCATATGGTCCCAATTTCTGGTTTTTGGTTGGTTGGTTGGTTGGTTGGTTGGTTGGTTGGTTAGTTTATTGATTTTAATGGCATATCAACCCGTCTGGGTTTATGTCATGCCTAATGGTTAGGAAGTAATATATGTTGTGTATTTATATTTATACTTTTTAGTAATTGGTTTTAACAATGTGTTAGCACTATTGGGGACAGTTTCTGGATTTTGTCATTAACATGTAAATTACTTGCAATTCTGATTTTTTCATTATTATACATTGCGTAGTGTTCAAGTTTCTTGATAACACACTGAACACAATCTTCAATGCTGATAAGCTTGAGTCTGTCGGTCTGTCTGTCTGTCTGTCTCTCTCTCCATCCCACTCTCTCTCTCTACCCCCTCTCTCCCTCTCTTGTCCCCTTCTCTCCCTCTTATCTCCTCTCACTTTATCTTTCTGATTTAAATACCAGTTCCACTCACCCCCAATTGGGCTACCTGTTGGCCATTGGTGGCAACCTATGATGCTTAATGGTGGAACCCTGGAGGCTGACATGCAAAATTCCACTATGTTTCAGAGAACCCACCCTTCACAATCAGCTGGTCATGTCAGGCCCTAGCAACTATGATTTTCCCAACCCTATTGGCCTTAAGTTAAAACTTCTGATAAGCTAATGTATGTAGATAACCCATTACTAATTGATGTGGATGTGTAATTTTAGTATGATGATTTAAGGCCTGCCTTAACACAGAGCGGCAGTTACGTTCCAGTCTTGCTGACGAGGACACTGACATATGACAAGGAACAAGAGGCAAGTGAGCATTGGCAAAGGACTGCTTCTTGTCGAAATTGGGAGTCTTCACGTGTGTATGTGTATATAACAATAAAGATGAGGACAACAGCAAAAATAATCTTCTTATTATAATGGAGATTGTGGGTTTGTCTGTCTGTAAACGAAACTATATTACTATTCAAGTCACAATTCCCTTTGTTATTTACATCACATTCTCTCTGATTTTATTTTTTATTTAAACCTCAATTATTAATAAAATTGTTTTACATCATTAAGACTGTTGACCATATTTACATACAAATAACATGCAATTGTATTTATATATACAACAAAATAGCAGATTACAAGAAGGCTAATTTGCATATTGATCTTAAAAATTTGATGTTAATAAATATATGCTTAGTATTATTGAATTTATTTGTTTGGTTTTATCTTATTGAATATGAGCAAAAATCTCGGGGATAAATCTTAAAAGAAATCCATTAACAAGAAGAAATAACTGTAACATTATCCTTTTTCTTCCTATTTTAACTAAATAATTGAATTAGGAAAATTTACCAATGAAAGACGGGAGTAATGGAAAATGATGGAAGAGTTAGTTTCAGAGTTATTCTATTTTTCGATTATAACCCCTCTGTTCCAAATATTTTTCATTTGCATTCTTATTCTGTTTCATTAGCCTTTCTAATTTAACATGATATTTTACTATATCAAAATTTAGATACTTGCACCCGGAGGGTGCATATATTTGCTATTCTATATAATACAAATTATCAGCCTTCATCTTAAAAAAAAAAATTTAAAAAATGAAATTTGTATAAAAATTATTTTATTTGTCTGAATTTTTGAGATGAGGCTTGATAATTTGTATCATTCATACTAGCAAATATATGCACCCTCCGGGTGCAAGTATTTATGTTTTAATATAATAAAATATCATATTAAATTAGAAAGGCTAATGAAACTGAATAAGGATGCAGATAAAAAGATTTGGAAGAAAGGGGGTATGATTGAAAAATGGAACAATTTTGAAACTAATTCTAATTCTCTAAACACCATTGATCACATAATTTTCATCTTGTGGCTTTATTACTTCATCCATGCAAATATCCAATTATTGTTATAACATTAAGTCATTAAATCCTTAATATAAATATCAAGGAAACAATTTTTAGTTATGTTTTTTTAATTTTAGGGTAATAACATATTAAATGTATTTAGCTCGCTCCAGCCTCCTGCAAGTTAGGACTGACTAGGATTTCATCATTATATACATGTAGTGCAAAATTAGATACTTCTGAGTTGTAACCAGTTATTGCATGAACAATTTATTACATTGACATATTAAGGCAGGGCAGGTGTGGCTCAGCCATGCAGGGATTGATTATATATATATATATATATATATATATATATATATATATATATATATATATATATATATTATATTTGAAGGCAAAATAATGCAAATTTATGTTGAAAAACATATTTACTTAATTTTCTAAAGTAAATTAAAGTAATTAAGTAAATATGTTTTTCAACATAAATTTGCATTATTTTGCCTTCAAAAATATATTATTATATTTTAATTAACACACTTCTAACACACTATAAAATTTTTTAAAAATCTTTATATATATATATATATATATATATATATATATATTGCATATATAATCAAAACATCCAGAGAAGAAATCTTCCTTATGATGTAGAAGTTTGTTTTTTGTAAGTGCAGAGCTCAATGTGTGCTCTTATTGTCAGAGTTACAAAGCAAAATTATATCAGTAAAAATATAACAGAAGATTTAGATTTTTAGCATTATAGCCTATTTCAGGAAGCCTAGAGCAAATGTATAGTCCTTCCAATCATCAGATGCCAAATGATGAATTCTTTATTTTTCTTAAGGCAGTTGAAAACAGATTTTTTTTTAATTTATTATATATATATATATATATATATATATATATATATATATATATATATATATATATCATAGAAAGGAAAGAAAGAACTCAACACCCTAATTCCATAATAAATTTATTTCGACCAAAATTGGGGCCTATATAAATCTAAGTTGATTTAAAATAGCTCCCCAAAGTTCAGTCTCATCAGATGCGGATCAATTTACTTTTGAATTGCACTTCTCAAAAAACAAAAAGTAGAATTTAAAAAATAAATTCAAACAAAAACAAAAAAATAAATTTATTTTTAACAATATAAGATTGTCACCATGGTGACAGGAAGTCAAATGAGGAAAAAGAGATACATCTCAAGTTTTAGCTTCTTAGGGGTATGGTAGTCAAACAGACAAATAAGACAATGACAGAAAAAAAAACAGAATATTATATTAGAATATAAATAAAGAAGTAAATAAAAAATTTAATATTTAAACATTAGAATATAATAGATAATATAATGGTGTATAAAAAAACTATAGATAAAAAAGGAAATAAAATATATATATATATATATATATATATATATATATATATATATATATATATATATTTAAAGCCTTTTTACTTTCTCCAGGATTGTGTTATACACATGAAACCTGAGTAATGGTAACATAGTCCCACACTTTAATTGCTGTCTTTCAGTATAATAAATATAGATAAATGTATATATATATGGGAAAGACAACACACACACATACACACACACACACACACAGAGAGACACACACACACACACACACACAGAGGCACTCAAACAATTTGGAAGAATAGGTAGACATTAAACTGACCCATATATATATACATATATGTATATATATATATATATATATATATATATATATATGTATAAAACTTTATTTAAAATCTAATATGGTAGTTTAATTTTTTTCAGAATACATGGTGTGTCAAAAAGTACAAAAATTCTTGATACTTCTTTGACACACCTTGTATATATATATAGACACACCATTACATCAAAATCTAAAACTTTATTTAAAATCTAATATGTTAGATAAATTTTTCAGAATACATGGTGTGTCAAAAAGTACAAAAAATCTTGATACTTTTTTTACACACCTTGTATATATATATAGACCCACCATTACATTAAAATCTAAAAACTTTATTTAAAATCTAATGTGGTAGTTAGTTTTTCAGAATACATGGTGTGTCAAAAAGTACAAAAAATCTTGATACTTTTTTGACACACCTTGTATGTATAAATAGACCCACCATTACATTAGAATCTAAAACTTTATTTAAAATCTAATATGGTAGTAGATCTATTACAATCTTCTTAACATGTAAGTTTGAAATACAATGAAAGTGCAGAGCAAATATCTCAATATTCCAATCATAAAATATTTTAAGTTTTAAAATAACAACTCATGAATGAGAGTTTTACAAAATCGATCCTCAGGTGAGTTACCTTCAATATAAAGCTGACGTGTTTGTTTATTTGTCTGGGTCAGACTTCTACGTAAAATTGTCTCACCAGCTTATGAACGGATAGGAAAACTTGCAATTGCCTGGTACTCTTTTCCCGTGTTCGACTTAGCTATAAACTAAATAATCTACTTCTTATTGCCACACACACTCAGGGCCTCATTTTAAAGAATAATATTTTTCCTATCATTAGTTTTTATACTTAAAAAAAAGAAGAAATATATATATATATATATTTACCAACCCCTTCGCACAAGCAGGATGCGACATAAGGTAATTTTTTTAAGCGGAGTTTAACAGATTTTCAGAGTTTTCCTTCTCCTAGATGGTTAAAGAGCCCATTCTGCCACTATTTACCCATAGCTGGAGGGAGTAGAATTCATAATCATTATTATTAAATATATTAATATATATTCTAAATATTATTATTAAAATAAATATTAGAATTTTTTATAAATAGTTATTAATTTTAACTGAAAAGAAAATTAAATTAGTAATATTTAACCTCTAAAATGTAATTAAAATCAAATTTTACTACTGTTTTTACTAGTTATTATTTAGAATTAGAATTAGATTAATAACAATACAGAAATAAGAACTAGGGAATAAGTAAACAAGTTGAATTAGCCACATGTGAAAATTGAGGGAAAAATAACATAGCGTTTAATCATTCTTATCTGAAAAGAAATGTATCTAAGGAATTACATCAACATAGTTAAGCATAGGCATGGGTCCTGTTGAAATCATTTGGATTGAAACCATGGTAGACCCCTAAGCCTTTTCCTCTACTAATATTATTATTACTAGCAAATATATGCACCCTCCAGGTGCAAGTATTTAAGTTTTAATATAATAAAATATCATGTTAAATTAGAAAGGCTAATGAAACTGAATAAGAATGCAGATAAAAAGATTTCGAACAGAGGGGGGTACAATCGAAAAATAGAACAACTTTGAAACTAACTCTTCCATTTTCAATTACTCCCGTCTTTCCTTGGTAAATTTTCCTAGTTTAACTATTTAGTTAAAATAGGAAGTAAAGAATAAGATGACAGTTATTTCTTCTTGTTAATGGATTTCTTTTAAGATTTATCCCTGAGATTTTTGCTCATATTTGATAAGATAAAACCAAACAATTAGAAATCAATAATACTAAGCATATATTTATTAAAATCAAATTTTTAAGATCAATATGCAAATTAGCCTTCCCATTCACACTGTAATCCGCTATTTTGTTGTATATATAAATACAATTGCATGTTATTAGTATATAGATATGGTCAACAGTCTTAATGATGTAAAACAATTTTATTAATAATTGAGGTTTAAATGTAAATAACAAAGGGAATTGTGACTTGTATAGTAATATAGTTTCGGTTACAGACAGACAAACAAACAATCTCCATTATAATAAGATTATCATTATTATATGTATGTATATATATATACATATAGTATCCAATTGTCACTTTAAAAATATTAGCTATACATAGATTTCCACATAAGAAAAATCATTTGAATAATAGAATTGAATCAATTTTTAATTGTAGACACAGGTTGAGCCAGTCACTAGAATATTAGAATTACAATATTTAATTTTAACTAAATAAATTAGAAAACATTTTTGGGAATTGTTATTAATTTTAAATGTGAGAGATATGGAAAAGCACAGTGAAATATTGTAAATTAGTAATATTAAACCCTACAATATAATTAGAATTAAAATTTAAAAGCTTTAACTAGTTACCATTTTATAATTAGAATTAAGTTAATAGCAATACTGAAATAAGAACTAAGGAATAGATAAATAAATAGAATAAGACACACATTGTAATTGGAAAAATATTATATACCATAGAATTCAACCGTTATTATCAGAAAAGAAGTTTATCTCAGTTTAACTAAGGAATTACATTGACTTAGGGTAGGGTCCTGATGAAATCATTTGGATTGAAACCAAGGTAGACCCTTAACTTTTTTCCTATACTATTATTACTATTATGATTATTATATACATATATACATATATATATTATTATAATTAAAAAATTTGTTACTCTTCCTTATATCAACAAAAGCCCTGAAGAAGATCTACTTAACAGATCGAAACACTGCAGTGTCAGCTAATAAACTTACCACTCATTTTATTTAAACCTTTGTTTTTCAAATTTCTCACATTACTATATATATATATATATATTATATGTATATATATATATATATATATATGTATATATATATATATATATATATATATATATATATATATATATATATATATATACCTGTAGTGTGAGATGGTCACTATTTCAGCTTTTGCTGGAATGGTGTACCAAAGGCAGTATTAATTGGGAGAGTGCTCAATATAAAATAGAGCTGTTATATAATATAATAAGATAAATATATAGGTTTTACATATCTATTTATTGGGTGACAAAGGAACATTCACAACCATATTGGTTTCATTCGATGCATTCATCAGGTGAAGATGTTTCAAATGTCTTCAATTTTCAATGGGACATTTGAAACATCTTCACCTGATGAATGCATCGCATGAAACCAACATGTTTGTGAATGTTCCTTTGTCACCAAATAAATCGATATGTAAAACCTATATATTTATCTTATTATGTTATATATATTATATATATATATATATATATATATATATATATATATAATATATGTATATATATATATCATAGAAAACATATTTAATCTGATTGTGACATCACAATTTTAAACAATCATATAGGCAACACAAGATAGCTCTGCTAGTATATATATATATATATATATATATATATATATATATATATATAACACATTGATTGGCTTGTGACATCACACTATTAAGCAATCAAATAAGCTTCTGATTGACTTATATAGTATTCAAGGTCTTGGACACATTGAATCCTGTTCAATCAATTATTAAGAATAATAAGCATGTCATGTCGTTTATATCCGAGTTTGACTTAATAAGAGATGTCATTCGGTTAGCTGATCACAGAGATTAACGTTTGACAAACTTACAATTATGTCAAAACCCTTCGCAGACTCTGTGACCTTTCATCGGCTCCCTAGCAGAAATAATTTATTTGCGTTCGGATCCAAAAGAAAAATCTATGAAACTAAGTGAATTATTCGCCACTAATTTGATTTTGCCTATTTGCTGGTTCGATATCGCCGTTACAACACAATCGACTCAGCTTCAAACTCATTGTACAATCATTAATCTCTATGAGCTTTAAAAAAAAAGTATTTCCTGTTGAGAAATATTTGCTTGGTTGGTTGGTTTTATTGTGTGTCCCCCATTTTTTTCGGGGGGGGGGGGGGGGGGGTAATGGTGGAATTAGGGTTAGGGTAACTGTTGAATTAGAATTGGGGTTGAGGTTAGGTTTTGAGGTTAGGAGTTAGGGTAAGGGTTAAATGTGGAATTAGGGTTAGGGATTGATTAGGGTTGGGGTTGTGGTTATGTTTAGAGGTTAGGGTTTAGGGTTAAATTTACCAGGGTTAGGGTTAGGGTTAGGGTTTGGGTTAATGTTGGATTGGTTTGTTGGTTGGTGGGTTGGATTTTATGGCATGAAAATCCATTGGGTCATTTTATGCTGAGATGCTTTGTTTTATTCATTCTTGATGGGTAGTCATTTTTATTCAGTTTTTTAAAAAAACTCAATGTCTTTTTAAACATGTTTATCTATTTAACCCATAGATGGGACCCTAAAACATACTACCACTCCACGTCAGAGTAGACCTGGTATTAATGGGGATGAAGGGGTACTCCACATTCCCAAGAACATCACCATCAGATAGAGTTTAATTACATACCCAGGACAATAAGACCCTTCTAGCACATATATGATTAAAAAATGTGGGGCTTGCCATAAGGACAATAGGATGGCGACAATCATATAGCTGCTTCGGCTTGACATGAACAGCTGATTGATTAGTGGAAGGGGGCTCTCTGACCGCCTGTCTAGCTTAAGTAAGGGTCTATGTGAAGTGTTGCATGTCATGGACTGCTCAGCCACCAGGATTCCATCCTTAAATATCACGGGTCACCATCCATGACCAATAGGGATCTTACCCCTCTGCAGAGATGCAGTCGTTGTATTCTAAAGCTCCAGCGACAGGGCTTGATTAATGGAGGAGTTTGTTTTTTTTTGTGGGGGAGGGTTCATCATCAAGTTATGTCAATAGTACAGATATAGCTAGTGAAAAGGGGATAGACTCCCTCGCTGTTTGGCTGATACCGATAATAGGCTACTCTGCAGACTTTATTTACAATTTAGTTATAAATGTAGATCAAAATCATTTTCAACATAATTTTTATTTGTTCTATATATAAGACAGATACTACCACACTGAAATTTTTCTTTCTCAATTTTTTCAGGAGGGCTAATACCTGTTAGGGTCCCATCTATGGGTTGAATAGAAAAAAAATGAGTTTAAATAATTGAGTTGAAATAGAATATTTTGAATAACCATCAATAATCAATGAAGAAAACAACACGTTTTCAGCATAAAATAACGCAACAATGGAGGACATATCAAAAATCCAACCAACCAACCAACCAACCTAACAAATACGAATAATTTTCAACTAGATCAATCTAACCCATAGACATGGGTACAAAAACTCGAAGTCATAGTCATAGGGAACCACCTGGGTTTAATGGCAATGAAGAGGTGATTCCACACTCTCCAAATCTCCAGAACTGGAAACTCACCATTCAGATGCAGTTTTTTGTCATACCCAGAACCAGTGGCAGCATTACCAGTGTCAGGGTGGGGCAGCAGCTCCACGATGCAGCGTTGGGGCGTAAAATCGCCATAACACAAAAGTCTTTGTGTTGCTATACCATTGAAATTCATTGCCTAACCTTTGCCACTATACTCCTAAACTATGAATGCGTAAAATCGCCATAACACAAAAGTCTTTCTTTTGCTATACCATTGAGATACATTGCCTAACTTTTGCCACTATACTCCTAAACAATGAGTGCGTAAAATCGCCATAACACAAAAGCCTTTCCGTTGCTATACCATTGAGATACATTGCCTAACTTTTGCTACTATACTCCTAAACTATGAATGCGTAAAATCGCCATAACACAAAAGCTTTTCCGTTACTATACCTTTGAGATACATTGCCTAACATTTGCCACTATACTCCTAAACTATGAATGCGTAAAATCGCCATAACACAAAAGCCTTTCCGTTGCTATACCATTGAAATACATTGCCTAACTTTTGTCACTATACTCCTAAACTATGAATGCGTAAAATTGCCATAACACAAAAGCTTTTCCGTTGCTATACCATTGAAATACATTGCCTAACTTTTGCCACTATACTCCTAAACTATGAATGCGTAGAATTCAAAAGTTGGCACGTTGCTGAAGCTTTGCCACCCCCACCCTTGGAGGACGACATTGGCAAGCCACTATCCTGAACACCACTTTTTGTGGAAGGGTCATACCACTTTGTGGGGGATACAGTCATCGTATTCTAAGACACAATTGACTTGGTGTAGCAAGCTTTGAATTACTCTGTAACAATCACTTTGATTTTTCGGACTGTTGTCCTCATCTTTATTGGGGTATGTATAAACAAATCGTTTTGGACGCTATATCCCCCCGGCCTTCCCCAGGCATTCTCTATGTATTCGACCATAGTGATGATTCAACATAGGAAATCATTTTTAATAGTGTAACGGTTGATCAAACAGGCGTCGACGAACTTTTGAAGATCTAATTCAAATAATGACATCCTTGTTTTTACACGCCTATCATTCTAATATGTGTAACGAGAAGAATCACGATCATTTAGGAAAAAATGTTTATTGGTATTTCCTGTACAACTCAAGGCGTAAAATCCAATGACATCAGTATTTTCCGATATTTTTATTTTTAAAGTAATTTATCTTAAAAACAATTTGATTTAGCCTTTTCAATGATTGGTTCCCATGTTGTGTTCATCTCTATACTTGGCCTACTCGAAAGGTCTCTACAGCCAAACATATGAGCTGCTTCTTTGAGACATCTTCTTTTCCAATGTTCTTCCCTATCTATTATTCTAACTTTATCCCGCAATGGTAGACGGTTTCCATAGGGCCGGTTTAGCTCAGTCGGTAGAGTGTTCGGCTAGGAATCACAAGGTTCTTGGTTCGATACCTGCCCTCGCCAACTCAGCGTATGAGTAGCACAGGGATCTGTGCGGTAAAGTGAGGAGCTGATGGTAGGTGTGGCGCTCCACCTCAGATGCTAAAATAATCTCCTTGGTCTAGCGCTATTGAAAAGGGGATAGACTCCCTCGCTCTCTGGCCGATACCGACATTAGGCCGCCCCGACGACTTTACTATATGGTCAGCCATACCCGCCTTTTCTGCTTCACTTCGCACCGCTGCTTTTCGATGTTCTTCTAGTCTTACTTTCGGTGGACGGCATGTTTCGCTTTTATAAACTTTGCCATAGCTGCAAGGGATGGAATATATGCAATTCTTGATCATTTATAAAGATATAGATGAGGACAACAGTCTGAAAAATCTAAATTATTCACATCAAGCCTCATCTAAAAAATACAGACAAATAATACTCGGTAACAGTCGTACATTTTCGGATGCACTCGGCACCTTGGCGAAGATGGTTTTCGACGGAATATTATGACCGAGTTCCTTTTCGAACTAAGCCCTGAACTGCAACCCCGCGGAGCGAGTAATCCTATCAATTCTGGTTCGATTAAGACCGTCCTCTCCACATTCTCCCCAGACTTCTGATAATAGCTTTAGACTTCGCTAAGCAGATTTCAATAACCAGAATGCCTTCATGGATCAGCACTACCACCTTCATCAGCAGCGTCATTATTATTAATACTATTATTAATGCTACGAGTAATACAGTTCAAACTGTTTGCTATTCCTTCGTTACTATTGCATCCCACTTAAAGGCCGCCTTCGGCGCTTATTAAGCACGATATCCAGTCACTTACTATGCATAGAATTTATAATAGAATTAACAAGGGAATATATATCCATTTGTTTAGCAGATGAGCGCTTTTCGTAATGGTTATCGTCGCAAGAAATGGACTCGGTGACCCAAGTTCAAAGCCATAGTTTGTGGTTCATTTCATGCTAATGTTTTTGGGAAAGGCATGAGCCAAACTTTTCCATTTCAAGCTATTGGTAAATAGTAGGACAGATGGGGTTATTTGCCTTAGTTAAGCAATCTATTAGAAAGAAAACACTGAAGTCAACTGAAGTCAATGTGACATTTTGTCACATACTGAGAATAGCGGAGGGGTTGGGTAAATACATACTAGCACTCCGTATATATATATATATATATATATATATATATATTATTATTATTATTATTATTATATATTTTTGACGTTATAAACACGCGTCACGTGGGTTGTTAAAACGCCGCGTGGAAGAGACGTGATTTCAGTTGTTCAAACAATTTCAATTTCATTTTATATATATTATATATATATATATATATATTAATATATATTATATATAATAAACACAAAAGACCGCGTCCATTTCAAAAACAGTCTCTAAAGATGAAGATACTTCGAAATTAATTAGACATTAGACATTATTTTATACACATTGTAAATGCCTTTAAAATATAACTGATAATATACTTTACTTAACAATGCTTCAAGCAAATTATCAAATTATATTATATATATATATATATATATATATATATATATATATATATATAACAATTAAAGAGACGGTTCTGTATGGCTGCATCTCTTAGACCGTAACGAAGCACTTGGATAATAAGCTGGATGGGAGCAGCACAAGAATGCTGCGCGCGATATCAAATAAATTGTGGAAACAAAACATCTACACGACCACTTGCCCACTATCACATGAACAAGACATGCTGGGCACTGCTGGAGAAACAGGAACGAATTCATAAGTGATGTTTTCCAATGAAAACCAGCACATTGGCCCGCCAGTGTGGGTTGTCCAGCAAATACCTACATTGACCAGCTCTGCGCGAATACTGGATGCTGAGCAGAGAGCCACCCGAGTGCAACGGTTGGCGAGATATTGTCATAGATATCCATGCTTCTAGCACTATATGATATATATATATATATATATATATATATATATATATATATATATAATGGATATGTGAGAGTAACTTAACCATTATACCACATTTTTTGTTCCCCTCCTCTACCCAGATGATGCTGGGTAGACACTTCTTGTATATATATATTTATACAAGGTTCGTCATAAAAGTATCGAGATTGAATCTGTATTTACCAAAATGTACAATGAATGAAACGTTAATCTTCTCAGAATACGAGGTCTGTCAAAAAGTATAAAAAGTCTTGATAATTTTTGACACACCTTACATATATATATATATATATATATATATATATATGTGTGTGTGTGTGTGTGTGTGTGTGTGTGTGTGCAATTAACTGTAATTAATCAATATCTTGATTAATTCAGTGGAAATTAACCCTGAAGATCCTTATGGTGAAACTAGCATAGGTTATTTCCGTACACACTGTAATACTATATATATATATATATATATATATATATATATATATATATATATAATGCACAAGATAGATAGATAGACAGTGATAGATAGATAGATAGATAGATAGATAGAATCGCGATATAAAATTTATAATTTTTATTTTCCGTGGGCCAATATCTCCTCTTCTTCTGGATTATTCCAGCAAATAATTGCGCTCCTGTGCTCGATCGAAAATCCGGTTTTCCTGTTGATTCGATTTTAGAATTTTCATTTAATCCGGCGAAAGAAAGAACGACATGAAATCGATATTTGATGATTTCCGTTCAATTCTGCGTTCATCTGTCCACCTTTAACTTGTGTTCCCTGCCCTCTAAACTAGCAGGACCTTTCCACCAACCAAAAGAACAACAGGCTTTATCCTAATCCGACTCGTTCGGTGAACAAGGTGAATTTCCAGTTACTTCTTGTCATGTTCAAAATTCTGATGACATTTCTTCTATGTATTTTTGGATTATTCGGACTATTGTCCTCATCTTTATTGTTATATAGGCAATGTTTCAAGCCGATGTGCCGGAAACATTCTCTTCGAACATGGGAACCTTCTCGTCGAACGTTTTTGTTTTATTCATTCTTGTTGGATATTCAAATATTTTTTAACTCATTTATTTTTTGTATTATTTGGATTTTTTTGGACTGTTATCTTTATCTTTAGTGTTATTTA
Source organism: Doryteuthis pealeii (assembly GCA_023376005.1). Classification (NCBI taxonomy): domain Eukaryota; kingdom Metazoa; phylum Mollusca; class Cephalopoda; order Myopsida; family Loliginidae; genus Doryteuthis; species Doryteuthis pealeii. The sequence goes on along the minus strand of CM042165.1, from coordinate 40,319,155 downwards.
CACAACGTTTTGGCCGACGTGCCCTCCGGCCTTATACTTGTTTTTCTTGAACTCGGGAACCCACGCTTCGAATTCGGGCGCCTTCATATAGTAACCGGGAGCCTTCAAGGAACTTCGAACCGAACCCTTTATTCAATCCACAGACTACTGTTCTCATTCCGTTAACCAGGACCGGGTACAATGTTAAGCTATGTTAAGTATTCTATGTAATTAGTTGGTTAGATTTTACGGCATGTCAACTCTTATTAGGTTATTTTATGCTGAAGACCTTCTGTTTTATTCATTCGCGATGGGTTTTCAATCTTTTAAAAACTCAAATTAAATTCAACTCAATCTTTTACTATAATTTTTGGCATTAATAGAATTATTCAGACTATTGCCCTCATCTTTTTCTTATCTCTACAACGTTTCGGTCAATGTACCCTCCGGCCTTCTTCAGGTGTTTCTTGTCGAAGTAAGGAACCTTCTCGAACACGGGAACCTACTCTTCAAACTCGGGAACCTTCTTGTCGAATTTGGGAGCTTTTATGTCGTAATCAGGAGCCTTCACGGAACTTGGAACCGAACCCTTTATTCAATCCACAGGGGTAGACTGTTCTCATTCCGTTACCATGACTGGGTAGAGTTGTTAAGCTATGTTAAGTATTCTATGTTATTATCACTCTTGGCCAGGATTGAACCTGCAACCTAGAGATGATTGTCACTTAGAACTGTATTAACTCATCCCTTTTATCCATTACGCCATGCGTGCAACAGGCCGGAGGGCACATCGGCCGAAAAAATTCAGAGAAACATTTTTTCTACATTCTGTCCATCTCTCTATCCCAAAGGGAGTCTCCGTAGCATGATTACAAGGTTTGTTGGTTGGTTGGTTGGATTTTACGGCATTTCAACCCTTGTTAGGTAATTTTAATCCGAAGACATTTTGTTTTATTCATTCGTGATGGGTATTCAATTTTTTTAAAACTCAAGTTAAATTCAATTCAATACTTTTCTATATCTTTATGTGTATTTATGAGATGAGGCTAAATATGAATAATCCGACTGTTGTCCTCATCTTTATTGCGTATAAACACAACGTTAAGGTCACTGTAATGTCGAACTCTGTTTTAGGTGGGTTTTTTTTCATTTATTATATTAATTACCATAAATGGCCTAAAGTCGGTAACAGCTAGACCGCGATGGACTCTATACCCTTTTCACTGCCGCTAGACCAAGGAGATTGTTTTTGCATCTGAGGTGGAGCGCCACACCTACTATCAGCACCTTACTTTAATGCACAGATCCCTGTACTACTCATACCCTGATTTGGCGAGGGTCGGTATCGAACCAGAAACCTTGTGGTTCCCAGTCGGCACTATACCGACTGAGCTAAACCGGACCTAAGGTAATTAAGATAATATATTTTTTAAAAACCCACCTAAAACAGAGCCCGAGGTAACCGTGGCCTGAATGTTATGCTTATACACAATAAAGATGAGTACAATGAGGACATGAGTTGGTGAGGACCGGTATCGAACCAGGATCCCAATTGAATATCATAATATAGTATGGAGGATGGGATTTTATCCCAATAATATTTAGGAAACAGGTAAATAAACATAATTTTCATCACCTATTTCATTGCCTTGTCAATTGCCTTCTAATATATATATATATATATATATATATATATATATATATATGGGAGAATAAGTGCTTAATTGGAGTCGGACCTAATTTTGAAAATTAATTAATTAATAATGAATTAGGCGGGAATACCTATTAAATGTATGGCTAAACAAATCGAGAAAAATCAATCTCTGTATGTACATTTCGGCATATTAGGCCTCATCAGCAGAGCTATAGATCGGAAGACCGCCCAATGCGTGATTTGAAACCGGACTGCCAAGCTGACAGGCCGATCCCATAACCTCTACACTAAACGGACCTCTTAGATTTTATGATTTGTTTAGAGTAGGTTAATATTCCTCTTCTAGTGACTTTTATTACACGACGATATGATAAGTTGTAAACAAAGTTTGTTTTGAATGGCTTTTTGCCGATAATTTTTGGGAGAATAAGTGCTTAATATATATATATATATAGTTGAATGAAGTGACAAATAAAAGTTTTAGCTCTTATTCATTTATTTGGGAACGATATTACTACCAAAAAAAGCATTCATCAGGTAAACCAAATAGTTTTAAAAAATAGTTTTATATATATATATATATATATATATAATAGTTTTTATATATATATATATATATATATTGCGTCTGAGGTCGAGCGGTGACCTACCATCAGCTCCTTACTTTACTACACAGATCCCTGTGCTAATCATACGCTGAGTAGGCGAGGGTTGGTATCGAACCAGGAACCTTGTGCTTCCTAGTCGGCACTCTATCGACTGAGCTAAACCGGACCTAAGGTAATTAAGATAATATATTAAAAAACACTTAAAACAGAACCTGAGGTAACAGTGGCCTGAACGTTATGTTTATACACAATAAAGATGAGGACAACAGTCCAAAATATCAAAATCATTCATATCAAGCCTCATCTCATAAATAATTTTTTTGTGTTTATGCACAATAAAGATGAGGACAACAGTCCGAAATATCAAAATTATTCACATCAAGCCTCATCTCATAAATACATTTTTTGTGTTTATACACAATAAAGATGAGGACAACAGTCCAAGATATCGAAATTATTCATATCAAGCCTCATCTCATAAATACATGTTTTGTGTTTCTATACAATAAAGATGAGGACAACAGTCCGAAATATCAAAATTTTTCATATCAAGCCTCATCTCATAAATACATTTTTTGTGTTTATACACAATAAAGATGAGGACAACAGTACAAAATATCATAATTATTCATATCAAGCCTCATTTCATTAATACATTTTTTTGTGTTTCTACACAATAAAGTTGAGAACAACAGTCCGAAATATCAAATTTTGTTCAATCTTTTTCTATCTTATTTCTTTTTCTTTCTTTTTCTTTCTTCTTTTTCTTTCTTTCTTTCTTTTTTTTTTTTTTTTTTTTTTGAATTCGCCATTTTTTTTATCTTTCTCTTATTTGTTTTATTTTTAAAATAATTTTTATGTCGTCAAAGACATTTTTTAACAATGTTGATATTTGTTTGCTCTCCTGAGTATACGATGGTGACTCAGTCAGTGATTGCTAAATTGATGTTAGCGTAATCTGAGAAAGATGCGTCAACATAAGATGTCTTACTTTCAGCTCTAGTGGGGTTTCAAGTTCAAAAAGTCAGGCTAATTTTAACGACAACCTTCTGCTGTAAGAATATTAACGTTATACTAGCAGGACCTGTGGATATACCACAGTATGATAATTCAATTATTACAACGTTTGATACATTTGCTTAGGAGGGTTTTACATATTTCTAAAACAACATTTTCCTTCCTTGAAATAATATTCCTAACCATCCAGCCAATTATTCCATTTCCCCTCAAAATAGATAAAATAGGATTTCCAGCTTAAAATGTCTCATCAAAGCCAAGATTTCGGTGGATAAGCGACACCAGATAAACAAGATTTACATTTTTGCATTTTACCACGCGCCAAACCCTCTACTCTCTTTTTTCTTTATTTCTTATTATATTTGTCTGTGTAGCATTTATTTTTCCCTTTCTTTCTTTTTAATAAAACGAAATGGTGTCGTAAGCATTTTAAGGAACCCGAGTTATAAGACCGAGTAATTCCCCTATATTAGATCATGTGGTGCCCATAGTGTAATGGTTATCGTAGTAGGAAATAGACGAGGCTATTTGCATTTCAATTCGCGCTAACATCCTGGGG
>CM042165.1:40305338-40307838 GCA_023376005.1 Doryteuthis pealeii | reverse complement strand
CAAAAAGACTGATTTCCTTATAAGCTCCCTAATTGAGTTATCCGTTTTCACGGAATCCTTCCTGGCCATCGTCTGCACATTGGCCCTGACAACGTTGGAACAACGCCAATAATCAAGGTTTCTGTATTCGTCTTGAATTTGCTCACTAGGTGCCGCAACCAGCAACTGTACGCCGCCGTCCCGAACTACACCCTCGTACACACCACTCAAAACTAACGAAAGGTTAACAGACGAATGATTTGTATGCGGGGGAAATATTGTAAATGGGTAGATTATGCAAATAAAGAAAACCGAAGGTATTCTTCGGCGTGACTCCAATGTTGTGTCGTTTTGTTCTCGTTCAAAACGAGAACGTACGAGACTTGAAACAACTATTATAGACAAACTAAGTGATTAAGATCCAATTAGTATCCTATTATATAGTTATTTTTTTACGAATCAATCATTGTCTACGAGGTGTGTTAAAAAGAATCGAAAGTAAAACTGTATTTATACAGACAAAAATATCGGCATTGCAGTCTCGGAAGACTATATGATTCTTGTAGATGTGATAATTGCATTTCACTTTGCGCTAATACCCTTGGGAAAGGTATGAATCCTACTCTTCCTCCAGCTATGGATAAATAGTAGTGCAGACTGGGCTCTTTAACCTTGGTTAGGCAACCAGTCTAGGAGAAGGAAAACTCTGAATTCAAACCTGTTGAACTCCGCTTAAGAAATTGACCTTGTGTCACATCCTGCTCGTGCGGAGGGGTTGGTAAATATATATATATAATTTTTATGGCCCTGAAGTTACAGCGCCTCCTGTAATTGTGAATTCCAATGTTCGAAAACCAGCCTCGACCAAAGAGATTGCATGTGAAGGCTGTACCTGCAGGTTTTGATGTGTCGGTGCTTTCTTGCCGTCGCTTTTTTCTGGACCTCTTGGCTTTATGGTGCTGTGCTAGAGTGGCTTCAGACATGAACAGTCCGCTACGGAGAGTCTGCCACCACTGAGGGCGGCCCTGTGTCAAATTTTCCCAGCTGGAAGGGGTAATACCAAAGCAACTGAGATCATTCTTGCAGACATCCTTAAAACGCAGCTGTGGGTGAGTAATCTGTCTCTTACCAGACGAAAGCTCTGCATAGAGGGTGTCCCTCGGGATTCGACTATTATCCATCCGGCGGACATGGCTTAGCCATCGCAGACAACGCTGCCCAGTAGAGAACACTATCTGGGAAGATGAGCTCTCTCTCTAGAACTGCTGTGTTAGTGATCTTCTCTCTCCAGGTGATGTCCAGTATAAAGACAAAATTAATAATAAATAAAAAGCTAAATCTCTTCATATTAATCACCTTGGCTATCAGCTCTTATTATTCAATTGGTTGAAGCAGCTCTGATAAACACTTGCTGCACCTTCCTATTTCTCCGGAGGGCACTTCCTGTCCTAAGCCTTCTGGGAGATTATTATTTTTCTGTCTTATTTATTTATTTAATTTTGTTTTACTTTTGTTTTACTTATTTTTACTTTTATTAATCCCACAGACAATTAGCAAAGAAAATTCATTTTTTAGTTGTGAAATCATTTAGCAATTCTCCTGTACATATTGAGGTAAACATTAGTCTATAATATAATGTAAGTGGCAGGACCTGTGAATACAACACAGTATAATAATTTGATTATTACAGCGTTTGATATGTTTACTTAAGTGTTATTGCAAATACTTCAATATGTATAAAGTATAGTAATCTTGATTTAACACACACATACACACACACACACACACACTCTCTCTCTCTCTCTCTCTCTCTCTCTCTCTCTCTCTCTCACACTATCACACACACACACACACACACACACACAGACTATTTCTTTTCTTTCTTTCCTTCTTTTCCATCATTTCATTGTGTTCGATTGAAACAGATTAGCACCATCGCTTCCGCACGCTCACCCATTCTCAACTACACCGAAAATCTTTTTACAGTGATTCGCTAATATCTAGGCATCAAATAACCCTAGGTGGGTTGTCATGCCATTAAAATCAATCAATCGATTATTGTATTGGCATTTCATAAAATATGAAAAAAAGTATTCGGATGGGTTTATCTAGAAAGTGCACCATATATATATATATATATATATATATATATGTGTGTGTGTGTGTGTGTGTGTGTGTGTGTGTCTGCGTGTGTTTGTTTGTGTGTGTGTATGTATGTGTGTATATATATTTATATACACACGCATATATATATATATATATATATATATATATATTTGTGTGTGTTTATATATATGTACTTATACACAGACGCACCCACATTCAATATATATATATATATATATATATATATATATATATATATATATATATATATATATGGCCTCGGAGACTGGCCAACAAACACACTTAATCATACTCGATATTATATGTGTTCCAACTACAACATTGATGTTTGACTGTATTTCAACTCTCTCTCTCCCTCCCTCTCTCTCTCTCTCTTCTCTCTCTCTCTCTCTCT
>CM042165.1:40280338-40302838 GCA_023376005.1 Doryteuthis pealeii | reverse complement strand
ATAAATAGATACATGGATATATAGATAGAAAGATAAATAGAATAGATAGATAGATAGATAGATAGACAGATAGATAGATAGATAGATAATCTCTATATTTATATATTATATATATATATATATATATGAGAGAGAGAGAGAGAGAGTGAGAGAGAGAGAGAGGGATAGATAGAATGGAATGGGTTATAGATAGAATGGAATAGATAAATAGATACATGGATATTTAGATAGAAAGATAAATAGAATATAGATAGATAGATAGATAGACAGACATAGATAGATAAATAGTTAGATAGATAGATAGATAGACAGATAGATGCAAAATGTGCAAGTTATTATTTTAAGAGAATTTTTTTTTCGTTTCGTTTATTCTTAGCTTTTAAGTAGATCGGTGTCATCCATTGCCAAATCAGAAGATTAAGTTTTTTTGTCTTCAAAGCCGACTAGATCTTCTTTTGGCTCTTTTGCAAATTATGAGGAGTCCGCATTGAAATAAGAAGTTGAAATGATAATAGCAATAAAGAAAAATAACACTTCAGGACTAGAAAACGTTTACAAGGGAGCAGGGAGGGGGGGGGCTTTGATGTCTTGGGTCAAGTTTAAACGAGAAAGTAGAAGCTGACGAGATATTCTGTTAAATCTTCCCTATTGCACCAAACAAAGATGTCTGTCTTTCAAAGGTTGGTACAGCAGTCCTTAAACTGGTCAAATACACGTATCCCTTTCAGATTAAAGAAAAAAATATTATCTATATATCAATACCCGTGTTCCTTAATTCTACGACCGTCATCATCTTGCAACACCTTCTGGTTAAAAATGAGACCGTCCGACTTGTCCGAGATGAAATGCAAAAATGTAAATCCTGATCATCTTATTTCTTATGAGTGTCGTCATCTCAGCTAAATAATGGACCAGTCCGTTTCTATTATAAAGAAAGAAAGGGGAGAAAACGGACATGCTACACAGAAAAATATAAAAATGTAAATCCTGATCATCTTAGTTCTTATGAGTGTCGTCATCTCAGCTAAATAATGGACCATTCCGTTTCTATTATAAAGAAAGAAAGGGGAGAAAACGGGCATGCTACACAGAACAATATAAAAATGTAAATCCTGATCATCTTATTTCTTATGAGTGTCGTCATCTCAGCTAAATATTGGACCAGTCCGTTTCTATTATAAAGAAAGAAAGGGAAGAAAACGGGTATGCTACACATAAAAATATAATAAGAAGAAAGAAAGAAATAGGGACAAGTTAGAGAGGGAGTCAGCTCGCGGAAGCGATAACGCTAATCTGTTTCAATCGAATATAATGAAAAAATGTAAAGGAGAAAAGAGAGAAAAAATAAAGCTAAATCAAGATCATTACACTTTTTAATTATTGAACTATATAGCAAAAGCTAATAGTAAACGTATCAAACATTGTAATAATTAAATTATCATACTTGTCGTATATCCACGGGTCCTGCTTAGTTTTAAATTATATCTCTTGTTCTTAAAGCTAGAACAAAGGTAGGAAACATGTGTTCTAAAGGCTTCATGGTATTTCCTATGTAATCAGGTACGGCCGAAGGCGTCTCATCGTAGTGTAATGGTTACCAGGCTAGTCTCGTAGATCCATTATATCAGGTACGACCGAAGGCGTCTCATCGTATTGTAATGGTTACCAGGCTAGTCTCCTTGATCCATTATATCAGGTACGACCGAAGGCGTCTCATTGTGGTGTAATAGTTACCAGGCTAGTCTCGTAGATCCATTACATCAGGTACGGCCGAAGGTGTCTCATCGTGATGTAATGGTTACCAGGCTAGTCTCGTAGATCCATTACATCAGGTACGACCGAAGGTGTCTCATCGTGATGTAATGGTTACCAAGCTAGTCTCGTAGATCCATTACGACTGAATACTGAGTTGGATGCCCCATACTTATGACCTTGTGTCACATCCCATCCATAGCAAACGAGCTGGGTGAATACGTACTTATTCTAGTGATAGTACATATCATCATGGTGTAATGATTTCCTAACTGGTCTCGCACATTGATTATTCTAAATAGCTAGTGTGTCTCCGTCTGGGTACCCATACTTGCAACCTTGTGTCACATCCTACCCGAAGCGAACGTGTTGGGTATACGTGGCGCCCCATTGTGGTGTTCTCTCAGGTCCATTAACACCTTTAAGTAGTTAATATTTACCTTTCGTAGAAGGGAACGATCAAAGTGAAGTTCTAGTATCTGTGCTTTGAAACTTACCTTCTATACCCGGCCTCGGCTGGGGGTCCAGTGTGCTTCGGCCACTGGAACGGGTTAAAGTACAATTATTAGCGTCGATCCCAGAGAGCCATCCCTCCAGGCATTACCTGCCCTTTATGGGCAGGGCTGGGTTTATTGCCAAGCGCCTGAGGCGTCCCCCTTGAGGAGAATGCCGAATGGATATACGCAATTTTTGTTCTTTCCCACCTATGAGCTTCGGCTTGTGAGTGGGCCCACGTTAAAATGAGGCCTTGTGCCCAATCCATACAAGTGGGGTATGAGGCAAATATCCATTAACACCTTTAAGTAGTATATAATGATTAGATCTGAACATTAAGAAAATATTCTCTTAAATGATATCCCTCTATTCATGCCCTTAAGGCGTAAATAGAGATATTTTTTAAAAACCTACATATGGGTAAGATCCCGATCCCCCCAAAAGGGCGTGTACTGAGTTTGACACTAAACTACATTTGATGTTGAGGTTCCTGTTCTGGAGATTTGGTGTATGTGAAGTACCCCTTCATTGCCATTACTCCCAGCTCCACTCTGACCCGGATTGGTAGTATATATTAGGGTCCCATCTATGGGCCTGTAGTTTTGTTTAAAAATCTTTAGTGTTCGATAAAAAGAAAGACTCTTTAAAAAACAACTACACAAAAATGTAAATAAGAACGTACAATGAATGCGATTCCCTAACCTCTGGACATAAAAGAACCCTATATGGATTGATATTTATTAATCTATTTGTCATGCCCTTTTTGGGCATATCTCCTTTCTCAGGGCAACCTTTAACAAACAAACAAACAAAAATCATTGCACAGAACATATAAACTGTAAATACAAAATGTATCTATTAATCGAGTTTTGTTAAGTAAGTCTGATGCGGAGCGCCACTCCTAACATCAGTACCTCACTTTACCACACATATACATGTGTTACTCCTACGCTGACTTGGCGAGGACTAGAAGTGAAGCAGGAACCTCGAGTTTCTCCAGCCAAACACTGTACCGACTGAGCTAAGCCGGCCCTATTGTAAGTAAGTGTTAGAGACATCTAACGAAATAGACCCCAACAGTTACTTCCCTTAGATCATTGTTTATATTTGAATGTTTGAAGACAGCGTCTGTGATGCTCTCTGTTCATGTTTTTATCGTCTGAGAGTTTAGAAGCATTTTCTAACTCTTGTTTTGTTTTACGGCATATCAACCTCAGTGGGTCATTTAATGCCGATAAAGTTTTGGAATAAATCAATTCTTAATAGATAATACAATTTTTTTATAAATACATTTTTCTATTTAACCCATAGATGGGATCCTAACAGGTACTACAACTCCGGGTCAGAGTGGACCAGGGAGCAATGGTGATGAAGGGGTGCTCCACATTTCCCAAACCTTCAGAACTGGAACTTCACCATCAGATAGAGTTTAAAGTCATTCCCAGGACATGTAGACCCTCAGTTACTGCCTTCTAGCACCCATATAATAAAAAGGGGCAATAGGGTTGGGAAAATCATATAGGTGCTAGGGCTTGACGTGACCAGCCGATTGATCGGAGGGGGCCTCTCCGACCGCCCGTCTAGCCCAAGATAGGGCCAAAGTGGAGTATTTCATGTCATGAACTTCTCATCCACCCGGGTTCTATCCTTAAGCATCAGGGGTCGCCACCCACGGCCAACAGGTGGCCCCATTGGGGGAGTCTTACCCCTCTGCAGAGGTGCAGTCGGTGCATTCTAACGCCCCAGCAGACAGGGCGGGACACTGTCTTTCCAGGTTTCAAAGATTGGTAATAAAATTGCAAAGCTTGCCAAGAAGTTCATTCGTAATTTTGGAGCTATGTGGGTTGCTGAATGGCTGTAGAAATTCAAAACAGCTTGTGTGTTGCAATTGCTAAATTCAGCCTATGGGGCCACCTGTTGGCCATGGTTGGCAACTCTTGACACTTAAGGATGGAACCCTGGTGGATGAGCAGTCCATGACATGTAACACTTCCTTTAGGCCCTAACTTTTGGCTAGACGGGCGGTCAGAGATACCTCCTCCGAGCAATCGGCCTGTCACGTAAAGCCCTAGCACCTATATTATTGTCCCAACCCTATTGCCCTTATGGCAAAACCCCAAACATTTTTCTCATATATGTGCTAGAAGGCGCCGGCTGAGGGTCTTATTATCCTGGTCATGACGTTAAACTCTATCTGATGGTAAAGTTCCAATTCTGGAGCACTGGGGAACGTCCTTCATCACTATTACTCCAGGTCCACTCTGATCCGGAGTGGTAGTACCTGTTAGGGTCCAATCTATGGGTGAAATAGAACAAAAGGATTCCTACAAATGTGTTTAAAAAATTTGAGTTAAAAAAAATGAGTACCCATCAAGAATGAATAAAACAACGTCTTCGGCATAAAATGACCCAATTGGTTGAAATGCCATAAAAGCCAACCAACCAACCAACTGTATGTAGCAAATATAAAAAAAATCAACAGAATGAAGATAAAAAGAAAAAAAACAAGTTGAACATTAATAATGGTAATTCTTTTTTTTTCTTTCTTCCTCTTTCTCTCCACTTGTTGGTTGTGAGTGTGCAAAGAAAGGGAACGCCTAGTCGATGGACACTCGTTCTTTTATTCTATATATTTTTTTTATAAAAGAACAAAGAAAAACAAAAATATAATAGACCAAATCGTTAAAAAAGAAAAGAAAAGGAAAAAAAAACAACAAATTAAAACCAAGTTTCTGACTACAAAGACCTTGAATATATCAAAGTTTAAAATATAAACAAACACTAATGAGAGACAAAAATAAATGTATAAGAGATAAAAAAAATATAAACACACACACACACACACACACACACATATATATATATATAATATATATATTATATATATATACAGTCACAGATGCATATATATATATACATGCATATACACATATACATATATATATATATATATATACCATACATACATATATAATCATACACACACAATTTCTTCTTTTTCTTTTTCTTTCTTTTTCTTTCTTCTTCTGATTATTATTATTTTACAGCCATTCTTGTCATAATTAATATATATATATATAATATATATATATATATATATATATATATATATATATATATGGGAAAAAACTAATTAATTTAATGCTTGATCATTAGCCTCGTTTTCGTATTTTAATTTTCTCTTGCGTCGGGCATGAATTCGATTTTCCAAACAACTTTGGTCCGTTCTGCGAATTGATTCAACACTCTGTCACTGCCCTAACCCACCGCACCATTTCACCCCCGGATCAAGGAACTGTAACAAACATTATCATTATTTTACCCTATACAGACTTTTGGACCTCTAAAATGCAGGTCTTAGGGGCCTAAGATCTGACAGCCAACTAACAGAACTATGATCCCTTGCAAGGAATAGGACAGAGTGGCCTCGAGAAAGGAGTGATCCGTTATCACCGAATAGCAAGTTCGATCTCAGCTACACGGCCCATACTTGCGACCTTGAGCCACATTTACTCATGGCGAGTGGGTTGGGTAAAAAAAAGGCGTTCCTTCGTGGAGTAATGGTTAGTAAGCTAGTCTCGCAGATCTATTGCTACAGAATTGCGAGTTCGATCCTTGCTGGATGTCCCCATACTTGTGACCTTGTGTCATATCCCACTAGTCGCGAACGGGTTAAGTAAATAAAGTAAGAAGTAAAGACGTCGGGGTGGCCTAAAATCGGTATCAGTCGGACAGCGAGGGAGTCTATCCGCTTTTTACTAGCGCTAGACTAAGGAGATTGTTTTGGGCGTCTGAGGCGGAGCGCCACTCCTACAATCAGCTCTTCACTTTACTGCACATATCCATGTGCTACTCATAAGCTGAGTTGGTGAGGGCCGAAACCGAACCAAGAACCTCGGGTTCCCAGCCGAAGAATCTACCGACTTAGCTGATAAGTAAATACCTATCTCAAATTAAATGAAATCATTTATTCAATTAAAAATCAACATTTTTTCAACATAAGGGAGAGAAACAAATTATAGAATCAATAAATTATGAAGAATATAAGAAAATACAGATTAGAAAAGAAGGAAAGAGAGATTGACAGTACATCTGTCTTCCGACCTTCCCCTCTCTTGGATCCAATCATAACATTAATTCAAACTGTTTTCTCTTGGATCAATCATAACATTAATTCAAAACAGTTTTTCTCTGGATCCAATCATAACGTTAATTCAAACTGTTTTTTTTCTTGGATCCAATCATAACATTAATTCAAAACTGTTTTTTCTCTTGGATCCAATCATAACATTAATTCAAAACTGGTTTTTTTTCTTGGATCCAATCATAACATTAATTCAAAACAGTTTTCTCTTGGATCCAATCATAACATTAATTCAAAGCTGTTTTTCTCTGGATCCAATCATAACATTAATTCAAAACTGTTTTCCTCTTGGATCCAATAACATTAATTCAAAGCTGTTTTCTCTTGGATCCAATCATAATTAATTCAAACTGTTTTCCTCTTGGATCCAATCATAACATTAATTCAAAGCTGTTTTTCTCTTGGATCCAATCATAACATTAATTCAAAACTGTTTTTCGTCCAATTTAAATCAAACTTTTGTAAATTAGAATACTTTTAAACAATATGTTTCTTCCCTTTCTTTCTTTATAATAAAAACAGAATAGTCCCTTATTTAGCTAAGGTGACGACACTCATAAGAAATAAGAATTCGGTGGATATGCGACATCATATAATCAGGATTTACATTTTTGAATTTCATCTTGGACGATTTCGAAGGTTTCATTTTTTTTTACGGCATATCAACCTCAGTGGGTCATTTAATGCCGATAAAGTTTTGAAATAAATCAATTCTTAATGGATAATACAATTTTTTTTATAAATACATTTTTCTATTTAACCCATAGATGGGACCCTAACAGGTACTACCACTCCGGGCCAGAGTGGACCAGGGAGCAGTGGTGATGAATGGGGTGCTCCACATTCCCCAAACTCCAAAAACTGGAACCTTCACCATCAGATAGAGTTTAACGTCATTCCCAGGACATGTAGACCCGCAGCCACCGCATTCTAGCACCCATATGATAAAAAGGGGTTGGGGCTTGCCATAAGGGCAATAGGGTTGGGAAAATCATAATAGGTGCTAGGGCTTGACGTGACCAGCCGATTGATCGGAGGGGGGCTCTCCGACCGCCCGTCTAGCCCAAGATAGTGCCAAAGGTTTAATTTTTAACCAGTGTGCGTGGGGTGGGGGTATTGAAAGAGGCTAACGGTCGGAATATAAAGGAACAAGGGTATTATGATAAATGAATTATTATACTGTGTTATATCCTCAGTTCCTGCTAGAAAATCAATACTTTCTCACCGGTCTACAGGAACGACTTATACACGAGTATATACGGTATTCATGCACTTTGATTTTGTATGTCAACAGCATATTTGCGCATGCTCATAAATGACTCAAAGAAGTGTGTGGGGGTGTACGTATATGGATTCATAACGAAGGGACACGAATCCATTAAAAATAGTTGTGGAGTTGATACAGGCTAAAGTGTGGGTGTTTTGAAAGTATTATGGGATGTTCTGTTTATTCGTTCAATATCTCTTTTGTCGTTGTTGTTATTAGAGAAGGATTCTGTAGCGTCTTTTTTTGATGACGTTGTCAAACACAATCGATTGATGACACCGAACAAAAAAATGTTTTCTTTGTTAATGCAACTTGTCTATGAGATTTTGGAAAAGAAAAAAAAAAGAGGTTTTTTTTTTTTTTTGCACTCTTTCATCTGAAATGTCACCAAATTGACGGTATTTTAATCTGAGTCTTTGCAGCCTGACAATTGCCATCATTTCTCTGTGTGTCTCTATTTCATTTTCTGTTCTCTCTCTCTCTCTCTCTCATCTCCTCTCTCTCTCTCTCTCTCTCACACATTCGCTCTCTCTCGCTCTCTCTCTCTCACACATTCTCTCTCTCTCTCTTCTCGCTCTCACATTCTCTTCTTTCTCTTTTCTTTCTTTTTCTTTCTTCTTTTCTTTTTTCTCTCTCGGGCTCTATTTTCTCCTTCTCTCTCTCCCCACTCTCTTCTCTCCTTGTATGTGTGTGTATGTGTGTGTGTGTGTGTGTGTGGAGGGGGTTCTCTGTCTCTTTGTCTTTCTCTCTCTGTATATGTCTCCAAACTCCACCCCTATGCACCCTAACAGCCATCGCCTCTCTCTTTTTCTTTGTCTCGTACTCTGCCCCCCTCTCTCTCTTCTTTCTGTCTGTCTCTCTCTCTCACACACACACACACAGAAACCCTCTCTCACTATCTATCCCCCTCTCTCTCACGCTCTCACGCTCTCTCTCTCTCTCTCTCCAAACTCCACGTCTTTGCACCACAAACAATCAACCACCCTTCTCTCTGTCTGTATTTCTCTCTCTCTCTCTCTCTCTCTCTCTCTCTCTCTCTCTCTCTCTCTCTCCTCTCTCTCTCTCTTTTCTTTCTTTTTCTTTCTTCTCTGTGTGTGTTCTCTGTCTCTCTGTCTTTCACTCTCTGTATCTGTCTCTAAACTGCCACCTCCTTGCACCAACAGCCATCGCCTCTCTCTTTTTTCTTTGTCTCGTACTAACTGCCCTCTCTCTCTCTCTCTCCGTCCTCTCTCTCTTCTCTCTTCTCTCTCTCTCTCTCTCTCTCTCTCGTCTTACACACACACATACACAAACAAACAGAAATCCTCTCTCACTATATATCCCCTCTCTCTTTCTCCTCTCCTTCTCTTCTCTCTCTCTCTCTCTCTCTCTCTCTCTCTCTCCATCATCTCTCGTCTCTTCCAAACTCCACGACTTTGCACCCTGACAGTCGTTATCACTTTCTCTCTTTGTCTACGCCTCTGTCTGTCTGTCTGTCTGTCTGTCTCTCTCTTTCTCTCATTTTCTGTCTGCTATGTCTCTGTCTATCTGTCTCTCCGTCTCTTGTCTGTCTGTCTGTCTGTCTCCTCTCTCTCTCTCTCTCTTCTCTTTGAAAACTTTACGTTTTTTTTACACCCTGATGACAATCGTCATCACTTGTTTCCGCTCCCCTCTCTTTCTCTTCAAACTCCGTATCATTTCAGAACTTGTCAGCGTTTCTTGAATTTCTAGCTCAACGTTGACATTTTCCCGCCAACGACCGCTATGCTATCCGCCATTTTTTTAGCGATTGTATCTTCTGCATTTATCATTTGATTCCTTTTCAAGTGTGTTTTTTTTTTCTTCTTTTCTTACCATTATTTCTCACTGGAAAAGGCAATTGCCATATGTTTGGAAACCTCTTCAAATTTGTTTGACATTACTTTCAAGTTTGGCTTTTCAGTTCTTTAAGGGGTTTTCTTTGGGGGTGGGATTTGAAAATGCTTTAGAGCTTTGTGCTCTTTTATTGGGAATTGCTGATTCTTTAATACAAACCCTAAATTTGTCGTTGTTGTTTGTTGTTTGTTTGTTGTTGTTGTTGTTGTTCTTCTTCTTTTCTTCTTCTTCTTCTTCTTCTTCTAGTGCCTTCTCTCTCTTCCTTCTTCTTCTTCTTCTTTTTCCCCTAGTGTCTTTCTGTCTTCTTCTTCTTTTCTAGTGTCTTCTTTCTTCTTCTTCTTTTCTTCTTCTTCTTTTCTCTGCTGCATGTAAAGGTAGATGTTAACAAAATGTTTTTCTTCTTCTCTTCTTGCTTCTTCTTCTTCTTCTTTCTCTTCTCTAGTGTCTTTTCTTCTTCTCTTTCTTCTCTTCTTCTTCTTCTTTCTTCTTTCTTTTCTAGTGTCGGTCTTTCTTCTTCTTCTTCTTCTTCTTTTCTTTCCTTCTTCTTCTCTCGTTCTGCCTGCCCATGTGAGGTAGATGTTACAAAATTTGTTCTTCTTCTTCTTCTTCTTCTTCTTCTTCTCTTCTTCTTCTTCTTCTTGCTATGCTTCTTCTTCTTCTTCTTCTTCTTCTAGGTCTTCTTCTATCTCTCTTCTTCTTTATCTAGTGTCCTTTCTTCTTCTTCTTCTTCTTGTTTTCTTAGTGGTCGTCTTCTTCTTCTTTTCTTCTTCTCTTTTCTTTTTTGTCTTCTTCTTCTTTTCTTCTCTTCTTCCTGCACATGTGTAAAGGTAGATGTTACAAAATGTTTTTTATTCTTCTTTCTCTCTTCTTCTTTGCCATTGTAATGAAGTGGTGGTTAACAAAATGTATTTTCCCTTCTTTTCTTTCGACTTTAATTTAACTTCCTTGATTCAGCCATCACAAAATTTTTTCCATATAACTAACTTTTTTCTTTCTTCTTTTTTGGTTCATATTGTAGCTTAATTATATTTTTCCTTCTGTTTTCTATTGTTAAGATTGCCCGGTCTTTTCTCCGTTTATTTCGTTTCTTTCTTTTTTCCTGATTTCGATGTCCCTAGTTCTTTTCATTCCTGAACCCTCCTTGTTACTCTCCAAACTGCAATGGTACCCTTAGCTTTCGCTTTGATCAAACAGCACACAGTGTGGAGAGGGGGCGATTTGCTGGTATGGGCAACAAGCTTATCTCCAGCTCATGAACTGCCCTGGCTATGTGGTTCAAAAGAAAAAAAAATAGAATTAAATAATAAATAATAATAATAACTTGATACTAACTGCCATCGTCTCTCGTAGAACGGAAGCGCCAAACCAAAGATATGATGTAAAGAAGCGAATTTGATTCAGAAAATTCTTTCTACTCTTTAATTAAAATCATATTTATCTTTTGGGTCACAAAGTCAAGTGTGGAGACGGGGGAATTTGCTTGTATGGACAACAAGCTTATCCTCCTTGAACCGTGCCGCCCACTGCTAATGTTAGTTTCAAGAAAGAGAGAAAGAAAAATAATTAAATAAATAAATAATAATAATAGCTTTTGCATTAACTTTCCATCGTGCTCGAATCGTAGACAGAAAGGCTCAACTGAAAGTGATTTAAAAGCTGAATTGATTCAAAATCTTTCTCTCTTTAATATAATTATTTATATTGGGATCAACAGCAAAGTGTGTAGAGGGGGGAAAGTTTGCTTGTATGGGCAACAACAAGCCTTCATTATCCTCCATATGAACCTGCCCATGCTATGTAGTTCAAAAAGAGGACAAAAAAAAATAGAAAATTAAATAAATAAATAATAATAATAGCTTTGCAACAAAGCGGGGGTAACTTCATGCGTTCTCGTAGACCGGGGGAAGTGCTCGCCAACGGAAATGATTATACAAAAAAGCGAATTGGAATTCAAAAATTTTATTTCTCTTTAATAATTCTCTTATTTTATCATAGTTTGGATCACAGCAAGTGTGTAGAGGGGGGGAGGATATTGGCTGTAAGATGGGCAAAGCTTATCCCTATATTGAACCTGCCGACTGCTCATTTAGTTCAAAAGAAGAAAAAAATAGAATTAATATAATTAAATATAATAATAGCTTTTGAACACTTCCATCGTTCCTCGTAGACAGAAAGGCTGCCACTGAATGATAACAGACTAAAGCGAATTGGATTCAAATTTTCTTACTTTCTTCTCTTTCTCTTAATAATCTAGTTTTATATTTAGGATCACAGCAAGGTGGTGTAGAAGGGGGCGAATTTGCTGTATGGGCAACAGGCTTAAGCCTCCAATGAAACCTCTGGTCCGGCCCACTGCTGATGTACGTTCAGAAAAGAAGAAAAATAGCATTAAATAAATAAATTAATAATAATAGCTTTGACGAGTACTTACTAGGCCATCGTCCATCGTAGGACAGAAGGCTGCCGAAACGAAATGATATAAAGCGATTTGGATTCAAACTAATTCTTTCTCTTTGTAATAAATATCTATTTTAATTAAGTATAATTGGGATAGAGCAAGTGTGGAGAGGGGGAATTTGCTGTATGGGCAATCAGCTCTATCCTCCATATGAAATCTGCCAGAGTATATGTAGTTCACAAAAAGAAAAGAATAATAGAATTTAAATAAATTAAATAAATAGATAATAATGAATTTGGACACTACTTCCATGTCTAACTCGTAGACGGAAGGACTGCCAACCAGAATGTATAAAAGCGAATTGGATTCAAAATTTCCTTTCTCTCTTTAATGAATAATCTATTTATATTGTTAAATCCGCCGATTCGGTTGTTTTAGGCTTATGAAGTATCGCATTGCAAATGGGGCAAAAATAAAAATAGGAGATTCCAGTAATGCGTGGTAGATATGTATGCTAAATGCGCGCATTTCATTTCATTCAGAAACCTGTTTAGAGGAGTAAGAGCCCACTGTGGAGATAATCTGATACCAAGATTGAGGAAACTATTTTGAATTTTTGGCGTCTTGGGCCCAGATTATTTTTTTAATTATTGACAATAACCCGAAAAAGATTTCTATTAGGTCAGTGTTATTGGACATACACAATTAAATGGATTTTGTAGTATTAAATTACTACAAGCGGATGTACTCTTTCTCCTTGGTAGTTTATATATAGTATATATTATATGATTATTATTATATATTAAATATATATGTATATATATATTATATATGAGTATATAAAGGAGAGAAGGGACAGAGAAGACAGAATAGTGAAACTAAGAGGGTGGAATAGAATCATATAGAGTTTCAAACTATATATCTTACTATTTCTAGCGATAATATTTCACACGTAGCTATATATTATATATTATAATAATAATATAATATAGATTAAGGGAAGTAATATATATATATTTATATATTATAGGCAAGTGAATTTATATATATATATGATATTCTATATATTATGTTATATAGTATATAGGAGTAATAATATAATATATATATTTTTAGGAAGTAATTAATACCTTATAATATATTAATAGTTATATATAGTAGGAGTAATATACTATAATATATATTATAGTAAGTATATATAATGATATATATAGGAAGTAAATATATGATAATTATGATATATCTGGTATTATATATAGGAAGTAAGTATATATATATGTAGTATAATATAGTATAGTATATATATATATTATATATATATAGGGAAGGTGATATATATTATATATAATATAATATAGTATAATATGTATAAGGAAGGTAAAAGTCGTCGAGATGGACTGCTAGATATCGGTATCAGTCAACAAGGCGAGGGGAGTCTATCCCTTTTTTCCGCTCGCGCAGAGAGCCAAGGAGATTATTTTTTATATCTTGGAGGGTGGTTGTGCACACGTACTCGTCAAACAGAGTGCGATGTGTCACTTTTACACGTGCATATGTCACTATTATAGTTTGTATTTTCAAGTAAAGGTGGGGCTTGAATTTAATTGATACTGGCATATATATATATATTATATATATATTATATAATATATATATATTATATAATATTTAGTATAATATAATATATATAAAAAATGGACTTAAACTCACATGCAGTTAATTTCGAACAAATCAAACAAAAGACGTATCTTTGCTTCTATAACAGTTGACAAATGGATTCTGTTGTAAGGTTCGTTAGTGATGATATTGATATAATATATATATTATATAGTATATTAGATAATAGTAGTAAGTATAGAGGAAAAAAAGTAAAGAAAAAGGAGAAAAGGGGGAGAAAGAAGGAAAGGAAAGAAAGAGAGAAAGAGAAAGAAGAAAGGAAAGGTTTTTTGGGGCATGTGTGTGCTGTGTGTGTGTGTGTGTGGAGATGAGCCTGCATGAATTATTATGATAAGTAGGTATGTATGCATGGTGTGTGTAGTGAGTATGTGGTAATGTTGTGTATGTGCGGTCTGACATATTGCAGATGCAAGTCTTTATCTTATGAACTGAAAGACTACAGATTGTGTTTTCATGGTAAAAAGTTTATATCTTTCAAAGAATAATTGGCAGAATCAAAATATATATTTCCAAATGGTATTTTACGGGCAAGCTTTTTTTCAGGTGTGCTTTTTAATTTTTCAGATAGATCACAGTGCCACATAGTACACTTCTATAAATTGTATAAACTATCTATTTATAGACAGACAGACAGACAGACAGACACACAGGCAGGAAAGAAACCAGGATAGATGATAGAGTAGATAAAATAATATACAATGCTCTTGATGAGCAACAATAAAACATGTATCGTTATTTCCTAATAAATCACAGAGAGGTCGTTTGATTTATAACTATATATAGTATATATTATATTTATTACATACAATTTATATATATATATTATGATACTAGTATATATATTATATAGTATATGGATATATATAATATTGGATACCATGTAGAATTAACCCAAAAGGCACATCTCCTGTTTTAAATCGAATTTTATTTTGATCTTTCATTCTATATTTTTCCCCATGGCCAAACTTTTTTTAGATGTTGGGTGGGAATTGTGGATAAGGTCCACGACAAAGTTTCATTCCCGAGAGTACTTCGCTGTGGACTTATCCACCCGAAGTGTCACGCGCGAAACGTCTGAGACAAGAGGTTGGCCAGGAAGAATTTTAGAAAAGATCGGGAAATTAAGAGCAGATGTGTTAAAGCAAGGAGAGAAGATGGTGGCTTGTTTTTAATTTAATTCGTACATGTCATTAGGTTGAAGGATCGAGTGAAGAGATGGGTGCCGGCGAAATTATGGCGCACACAACAATGGGACGGCTGGGATGGGATTGAGGAATGACGGGAGTAAGGAAAGATAGAGTATGCTGATGTTCCGACGCACCGAGCACACAGGGCTCTGACGGACAACGTGTAAGGTTTAGGAAGGTGTTGTGAAGCAGCGATAGAGAAGTTATAAGTTGGTGTTAGTAGTAGATACGGTAAGATACTTATTAGATGAGTACGCGAGAAGGTACAAAGGTGGAGCGAAGAGATGACGAAGGTCAAGTGGGCTTTGGAAGATGAAATACTGGCGACGGTATGTAGTCGATCCTTCGGACGCTAGTGGGGCGATTTTTGTATTAAATAAAAGTATGTATAGTTATGTGGGGTGTTGAGGGCAGGGATTGATTTTGAAGGCGATCACAATTGCAGGTGTACGAATTGAAGGAATCAGCTGTGTTGTGTGTTACACCTGTATGTTTTGAGTTTCTTGAATTTTGTAAGAGATGATATATGCGAAGTATTTATCAGGAAGGATCACTGGAGACTGAAGTCGTCTTTGTTATGGCATTTCTAGTTAAATAGTTAACGTATATAAAGGGAACTCGTAGAATCAGGGAGGAACCAGGTGCGGCAGTATAGGTAAGGGCTGCGGCCTTCTACTGTATGCGCACCCTTGCTAAGTAGGTATTATTGGGGAGCTAATTGATACGTAGGTGATTATTAGTATAGGTCTACGGGTATGAATAGTAGTTTGGGTATGGTGGCTAGTTATTATATATATGAGTATAGGGAGGGTCTAGAGTCTATGTATTGGTTAGTAATGTGATGGTGGATTGTGAGCAATGTGAGTACATACATATAAGTATAGGTGGTATTATGGAGATATGATATTTATAGTATATATATTATAAGTGATTCGATCACAGACAGCTGGTGATTTCGACAGTATCATGAGTGTATTGTATGGATTCTCATAGCCGCTGTGACTTAGTTGCGCGCGACTGGCTGATAATATATAGGATATATTAATAACTATAGTACCTGTGATACGAGTAGTAGGTAGTAGTGGTAGTATAGTAATGCCGGGCAAAAGGAAAAAAAATGCGTAATCCAATCCAGATCCCGATTGTTAAAAGAGAAGAGACCTTGAGAAGAATAAGCAGATCATAACATAACTCCAGTGAAGGAAGACCACGAAGTTACGCAGTCTAATAAAAAAACTCTGCAAGAGTAGCGTAGGATGTCTTGGTTATGGCGGTTAAAGTTCAGGTCCAAGGAGCACTGACTAATAGTGTGGTGGTGCTTACCAGTGCACCGAGAAAATACGATCTCCGCCCTGGTTAGAGCAGAGTGAGAAAGGAGATAGACTGTGCTTCGAGTCCGGCTGATACAACAACTAGGTTCACATCTGCTAGAGTATTTAAGCTGGGTATAGGCAAGTCGAATGGAAACGCTGGTTCAATAGATGCGAAAGCTAATAATGTAAGGGTGTGAAGCCAGCTGTTTGGGCGCAACGATAGGTATTAGAAGCCAGGCAGGCCGTTCTTCGTGGGTTTACCGCAGAAGAAGTGATGGACGTGAATCGGGGGAGCAGTTATATTATTAATGTCGTAGACAAAAATAAGGACGGGGGCACAGCAGGGCGCTTAAGAGTACTTGTGAAGTGCTTTTAATGTAGGGATAAATGATGGGATAGTGTGCGACGATGTTAGCTACGGGATATTCCATGATAATGCGTCGTCGCACGCGAACTCTTCGTCATAGTCATAATCATGTTGATGCCGTCCGCTGGGAGGTTCTAATTTCTCTGTGCAGGCGGCATCGAAGTAAACCGGCGCGCAGTAGTCTGGTCATGGTTAGGTCTCGCGGGGTCGGCCCGCACATTGAGCATTGTTTAGTCATGTGTTGCTGATGGTTTGCACTCGGAGGAACGATCGCGTTATCGGAGTTAGTCGCCTTGCTCCTCGCAGGCCAGTGTTCCAGCATGTCTTGTCCGCACTCATCGGGGTGGTTTGTGAGATAAGGGGGCAAGGTGTATTACATTATTGTGGCATACTAACTCCGATCATAAGCTTATCCAAGGCGACTCGTTGGGGGTTCGCAAGTGGTGGCAGCGCAATTACAGCAGCCTTGATACCGGGGACAGCTTGGAGAATTGTTGTTGTTTTACTCCAGTGAAATCGGGAATTAGACTAAGACTAAACACAATTTTTTAAAAAGAAAAGAACAATATATGAAGAATAGTTAAATTGTTACTATAATGTAATTTGTAAATTTGTTTCTATAGTTGAAAATAATGCAATGGCATTATAATTGTTTAAAATACATTGGAGCATGTAAGAAGTGGAGATAAGTACAGAGATCAATAACTTTTTAGTAATGTATTTATTAAAGCCGAGGTTTTGGTTAAAGAAACAAGTAACGGCGGACAGAAATTAAACATACTTAAAGACCAGAGTATTTTATATATGACGTATATTATAGAAACCTTATTTCTTAGTGGGAATGATATGAGACAGCAATTGCGGCAGGATTTTTAACGCATATCTACCGTAGGGTGTTTGAGTTAATCTTACTTCAGATTTTCATAGAGGCGATCGTTAATACGAATTAAGGATTTATTCTCTGTTTAATGATTTTTGATATGAGAATTATAATAATAGTACATGATTACAACGTGTCGCCTGTACGTGGTCAATTTCCTGAGGAGGATTGATGACGTAAGGGCAGTTACGTCGTTTTGGGTTACAGACATACAGTGGACTCATTGATAGTTTAAATAATAGCACATGTGAGCCGAATTTCATAACGACACACAGCCACAAACACCACATATATATATATATATATATGTAGTATATAGTAGTAGTATTAATGATATATTATAATTATATTACTGGTGTTGATGTGTGTGTGGTTGTGTGCGTGCGTGGCGTGTATGTGTGTCCTGTTGAATAAGATATGGTGACAATAAGCACATCACACCAGATGTTGTTCACGCGTACATCTACTTGACCCGAACTAATAAACATATAATAAAAAAAACGTGGATTACACGTGTCCCTCAAAATAAATGATACAATATCCGCATATATGAGATAATTATATACGTACTATATAATAGTAGTTGTGTATGTGGTGTGTGTGGTGTGGGTCCTGTTGGAGCAAATATGGGTGACAAATAAACATCACATCAGAAGCTATAATGTTCACCTACATTAATTGGCCGGATCAATAACTAAAGATAATGAAAAACAACTATTAACCACGTACTCCACTAACATGACATATACTACATATAGTATATGGGGGGGGGGTGTTGTGTGAGTGTGTGTATTGGTTGTGTGTGTGCGTGAGCATTGTAGAATGATCGTAAATTCAGAAAATGAGTTTCTCACTTAATACAAATCGGAACTGTCATTACAGATCGAAGTACATTTTTCGTCCCTACGTCTTTTTTGTTGCTACCATACTAATTTGAGCGGACTTCAAAAAGCTCCGCAAACAGATAATTATTGTCAACAAAACGCAAGGTTTCCTCTGACGAGAGAAAGCGTCGATGTACTTCGCGTGAGGTAGAATGATAAGAGGAAGAAATGAATGCGCCATATGGACAAGAAATATTTAAGGTCTTGTTCACTATTTTTGATGTCATCCCTTGAAGTATTAAGTAGTGTAACGGATGTATAATATGAAAGTACATAGTATATATGTATGATATATAGTAGGTATGGATAAGAGTATGATGTACTGGTAAGATGAGCATAGATAGTTAGGATGTAGGATGAGTGTGTGTATGTGTGTATGTATTTGTAAGTGTTTATGGTGTGTATCGGGCTATCTGTGTTTATTGATAGATCAGCCTGCACATTCTTGTAATGTCCCGGGGTATGGTCTATAAATGTGTAGTGGGAATATACACTACTTATGCGGCTCGTATATTAATTAGCTATTAATATGCCCTATTATATATATATTAAGGTATATATAGATATATGAGTATATGATATAATATATAATTTATATATAGTAGGGAATGGTATGATGTTGTTAAATTAGTATATAGGTGTATATAATGTATGAAATATATATCATAGAATATCTGAGTAATTATTATATGTGGTGTGTGTGTGTAAGTTGAGGATAAATTAGGATGGTATATAGCCGTAATGGTAGGTGCACAGAGTCGAGTAGTATGCTTGGAGAACATACGATTATGTTGTATATATATGTACGGTGTAGTTTAAGTGTGTGTAGTTATAATGGAGTGGAGACCACGACACACGCATGGAGGTCGGAGAATGTTGAATGTGGATCGATGTGAGGAGATTAAATATGGTAGAGTTACATTATATAATGTTATATATAGATATATACATAATAGTTATATATTTCTTTTTTTCTATATATTCATAGTTATATATATTTATGTATATATGGACCACCACATGACACACTATATATAAGTGGTATCTCTATATATTATATAGCTATCATAATAAGATACGCGTTGATGGATGGTATATGTATTGAACGGTATATAAATTAGTGATAGGTGAGGTATATGTAATATAGGTATAATACTAGAGTATATTTCGCAGCGAGGTCGTGTGCTGGTCACGTTTTTTCCTGGACGGTTGCTTCTGTATCTTTTCTTCGTGGCGAACTGGGTTTTATTTTTTTCCTCTTTGCTTGGCATTTCTACACGCACTCCGTCGTGCACAGGCTCATGACCGGGCGCGTTAACAGTTCGTTTAATTATCTGTTGAAACGGGCTATCAATATTTCTATCCTGGAGACTGTGGCGCCGCGGTGCTATGCTTTTCACACTCGCCTGTTTTTTTCAGATGCCGACAACGTAACCAAGTGTATTGTTTTGTTTTTCCCTTTACGTCAAACCTCTAAGAAAAGAGCAAACATGAGAGATCACGCAGAACAACTCTTTTTTAAATAGTCGCTGACACGGGACCATTAAGGATAAAAAACAAAGCTTAAATACATATATACATACATATAACTATAATATATACACATATATTTATACTAGCAGATACCTAATATAATATATAAGAGCAGGGTATTTTAAGCGAAAGAATTAAAATTATCTCTACAGACACTGAAAACACAAACAACACTAGCGACAAACAACGCAACCAGGAGATAGAGTTCGGGCATTTATAATAAAACGGCTTTTATGAGAAATAGGTTGGTATATATGATGCTTCATATAAAAGAGGTAGATATGAAGATATTGTTATCAGAAACAAAATAATACCTTGAAGAGAAAAAAAAAATAAGAAAAGTAATTTAAAATAAAACAAGACTGAGACAATATTTTAATCAATTTTTCGGGATTCTGAAGACAATTGAAAGAAGAGAGAAAAAAAAGTCCATTTTTTGGCAAACTATCGGCAACAAGTTGGTACGCCAATTTAATTGAGTAAATGAAATGAAGTGAAGTAAAGTTTTTTCCGCCACTTCTAATACATTATCTAGGATGTTAGGAATGGTATTCCGGTTATGATTAAATACAGTTAAATACGTTTCCTGTATGTCTTTACAATTTGGAGAATGTGGTTTATCTAAGTGAGGCTTATAAATGTATGCCGAAATAATTGTATTAGTATAGAGTTAATAATAGGTAGGTAAAACTAAGGGACCTGTAAATCCAGGGTATTATTGAACGGGGAAGTAAGTACATAGGTATTTAGGCTGTGTGTATTACATTACCGGGATTTGTAAAAGTATTTTGTGATCCCGGCTGTTCGTTGTGTCGTCTGGTTAACAGTTTTTTGATAAATTTTTCTAACACATTTCGTTCAAGAATGGTTTACAATTCATTTAAGACCCGTCGGGGATTAAGTAAGGGGCACTATTGTTCTTTCAACGATAATATCCTCCTTTTTTCGTTGCGGTTTGCATTTTATTATATATAGCGGTACATGTTCTTAATCTACTTCTGTATAATTTATTATTTGTTTGTCTTTGTTTTTTTTATTAAATTAATATTATGGTTGGTTTATGTTTGGTTATGGTTTCTTTGTTTAATGGCAAATCCATCCTTGTAGAAGAACAAGTGGACTATTTTAACCCATAGGTGGGGGTGAGTTTCAATATACTTTCACCAGAATTAATTCTAAACGCTGAACGTTATATAGTTCACCGACTGGAATCCCAACTCACTTAGCCAGAATATCTTTAGTGTTAGGAAGAAACGTTAGGCGCTTTAGAGAACGTTAGCTCACAATGGCTACGGTACCTCATTTGACATCTCGTAAAAACACAACCCACAACCAACAACGCATTATCTCTACTTTCATATAAGAATTATATATATCCACAATAATGCAAATCATTTGTCAAGTGAAGCCGAGTGACTGATGCGGAAGAAATGAGCTACACATGAACCTAATTTCTATGAGGAGACCATGGAAGCGGAGCAGTGTATCGGTGAAAGTTTATGCGGCGCGTTCATCAGCGTCGATGTAGGCTGTGCGCGTAGTTATGTCCGACCTTGTCTGTGGATTCTTTTTGGTTTTCTCTCTGAGATTGAAAAGATGGAGAAGACCGTGGAGACTATTAGGCAATCGGCTGTGAGGTCCGGATCTGTGGAGAAAAGAGCGGGGAAGCGTGTGCGTATAATATCACGAGATCGGTCAGAGCGTCGGCGGGCTGTTGAACAAATTTCGCAGGCTTGACTACTAGAGGCGGGAGCGTGGGCATATGTGAGATGAGGCAGCGCGGATGTGTGGTGGAGGGGCTATTGTAAAGAATGGGCGGGAAACGCGATCGAACGAGAGAGAAGGGGACTATTACTAAAAGTGCCGGGGAGATAAGTTCAGGTAGTGTGGTGATTCATTGGATGACTTATAGTTAGATATTATTCTGTGATTGGTGATTTTTACCACACTTAATTGAGTGTGTGCCCGCGGTATCGACGGGCGGTCGCGGCTGCGGGATGGGGCGTAAGGGTCAAGGTGAGTGGAGTTTTATATTTATTCTTTTTTATTCTTTCTTTGGCAAAGTGAGGCAGTTATACTTCGCTGGAAAAAAAACCCGCTATGATTATACTAGTATTTTAATTAATCGATTGACGGAGAATTTATTTGTATATTTATTGTTAGATTCATTGAAGGCTAATTGCACTGTCTAAGTAATTGTCTCCGTCAGGTTTTATTAATGTTTCAAGTATCAGTAGTGCATATCCTTGTTGATGTGATTACAATGTTGAATAGTATCGATTTTACATTGGCGCTTAGATGAGTTGTCATTATTATATTGTATTGGAGGGCTATTAGAGGGATGCCAAATGTATGCAGTGTAGAGTATATTGTGAGGCTGGTATGAAGGATTCTGTCCGCACAGGGTTTTATTCATTTTCCAAGGTATCTTCGCTACAGGTTTAATGATTATAATGGAGGGGGCGCATGGTGTTTTGTTAGTGCGATAAGAATATAATCGAGAGTAGTTCAAGTGAACTAGTTGCGATGTAATACGTAAAAATGAAGATTGTTCACATATAAGTGTTTATAGGGGTTTCAAGTATTCAGTTATCTATACTTTAAGTAGATCTTTTAAGTCGAAATCTCTTCTTTGGGCCTATAAATGTGGACCGTCTATGGAGTAGGGATGCTCACCATACTAAAGGTCAAGCAGGTGAACCTGGGGGTAATCGGCAATAAAGGAGTATGTGCGCCAGAGGCCAGTGTG
>CM042165.1:40263043-40273043 GCA_023376005.1 Doryteuthis pealeii | reverse complement strand
TCACAGACACTAAAAAACAAGCACAAAAAAGCACCCAACAGGAATACGTTCGGGCATTTATATAACCCGTTTTTTGAGAAATATTGGTATATATTGCCGTTCATTAAAAACGTAAGAACTGAAATATTGTATCAGAAAAAGAAAAAAAAATACACTTGAAAAAAAAAAAAAAATAAGAAAAATAATTAAAAAAATAAACAAAACCTGAGACAATATTTTATCATTTTTTGGATTCCTAAGAACAATTGAAAAGAAAGAGAAAAAAACAAATCCATTTCTTTGGCAAACTATCCAAAAGTCCAATTTCATTTGAAACTGAAAATAAAAGTGAAAGTAAGTTTTTCCCACTCTCTAATACTATTATCTAAGACTGTTAGATCCGTTGATTATACATTAAATACGTTACCTGTATGTCTTTACAATTTGAAAGTAGTTTATTCTAAGAGCTTATAAATGTACCGAAATAATTGTATTAATGAGTTAATAATAGGAGGTAAAAAGGGCACCTGTAATCAGGTATTGTTTACGGGAAGTAAGTACATAGGTAATTTACCTGTGTGGATTAACATTACAGGTGAGTTGTAAAGTTTTGTGTCCCGGGCGTCGTTGTGTCGTCTGTTAACTTTTGTAAAATTTCTAACACATTCTTCAAGATGTTTAAGATCGTGGGATTAAGTAGGGGATCAACTATTTTTTAAAAACATAATATCCTCCCTTTTCGTTCGGTTTACATTTTATATTAGCGGTACATATTTCTATCTTACTTCTGTATAATTTATTCATTTGTTTGTTTGTTTATTTATTCATTTATGTTGGTTTTGTTTGGTTTGGTTTCTTTGTTTAATGGCAAATCCATCCTTGTAAAAGAACAGCAGTGGTACTATTTAACCCATAGGTGGGGGTGAGAGTTTCATACTTTTCACAAGAATATAATCCTAAAGTGAACGTTATACAACGACTGGAATCCAAACTCACTTACTAGAATATCTTAGTTTAGGACGTTAGCCACAAAGCTACGGTCACTCATTTGACATGTCGTAAAACCAACTAACCAACCAACCAACCCATATCCTCTTCTTGCTATAATTCATATATCCACATGCAAATCATTTGACAATGCCGATTTGATAAATACTATGAAACTAATTTCTACCGAAACACAGGTTTGTGAAAGTTCGTCACCCTCTATAGTCACCAGGCCAAGCTCCGTAGTCTTTCTTCTTGTTTTCTGAATTGAAAATGTATTTCAAGACCGTGAAATATTAGGCATTAGTCCGAAACTGAAAGTAATAGCGTGACTCGGGTTCGAACTCGCTTACTACGATATTGTAGAGCAGCATGTTAGCTACAATGCCACGGGGGACTATGCCAGTTTGTATGGTTGATTGGATGATTTTATTATATGTCAATCCTTGTTGGTTTACTTAATGCCGAAGTCAGTGTGATTTTATTTTATTTTTTATTTTTCTTTGGAAGCAATTATACTCCTTAAAAAAACCTATGATTATATAGTATTTTATTATATTTTATTTATTTATTTATTTATTCATTGAAGGCTATTGCAATTCAAAAGTAATTTCCCAGGTTTTATTAATGTCCAAGTATCTTCATACTTTTATGATAATATAGCATTTAATTATATTTCATTTATTTATTTATTGAAGGCTATTGCAATTCATAAGTATATGAAGGTTTGTCCAAGGTTTTATT
Organism: Doryteuthis pealeii; assembly: GCA_023376005.1. Lineage (NCBI taxonomy): Eukaryota > Metazoa > Mollusca > Cephalopoda > Myopsida > Loliginidae > Doryteuthis > Doryteuthis pealeii. The sequence goes on along the minus strand of CM042165.1, from coordinate 40,271,333 downwards.
AATTTCGAAGTATCTTCATACTTTTATGATTATATTTTTAAATGAAATATCTTCAAGTAACTATTCTTAATACTAATAATTTTCACTAAGTTATATGGTTTCAAGTATTCTTATCTAATACTAATAATATTTTATCAAATCTATTTGGCCTATAAATGTGACCCTAAAAGGTGCTACTACTAAAGGTCAGAGTGAACCTGGGGGTAATCGCAATAAAGGAGTATTCCACACTTCTTAGAGCTCCAGAACTGGAGCCTCAGCACTGGATTAATTTTATTTTCATATACTGGACCTCCTTCCCTTTGTGGGTAATGGGTGCTGTCATAGACCTCGACAGAAGATTCAGTCGGACTATTCTAGTCCCACCACCAAAAATGTTATTTATTTATTTATTTACATGTTTATTTATTCATTTAATTCTTAGTCAACAAATTATCCCTGCGAAGTGGCTTATTGTCTGTATCAACCAAACAGCGAGGAAGTCTCTGCCCTTTTCACTAGCACTAGACTAGGGAGATTGATTTGCTCACGTGGAGTGCTACACATTATCGTCTCCTTCTAGACACTATCACACAGATCAGATTACCCAAGCCCTACCACTGTAGGCGGAGACCGGTATCAAACACGGAACCTTACAATACCTTAATAGATGTTCTACCGACTGAGCTAAGCCGGCCACTCGTATAGATAAGATCCCGTGTCTGTTAGAAATAATTCCATTAAATCAGGACCACTGAAAAATACATTTTCTTAATTTAAATGAATTTCTACTGTAAAATTTTGAAGATTGAATTTCTATAGTAAAATTATTTGCCAAGCTCTTTTTTTGTTTTTTGTAAATTCATTAACCATGTAGTTAAGATAACACACAACAGTTTTAATAACTAGTTATAATAAATAATTAGAATAACATACAACAGTTATAACTAGTTATAATAAATAGTTATAATAACATAAACAGGTCTTTTATGAGTGGTCGTTAAAAGCATTTTTGAGTTTAAATATATTTGCCAATCTTATAACATTTTTTAGTTTATATATATTAGCCAAAGGTAAAACATTTTTAAGTTTAAATATATTTACCAACGGTAAAACATTTTTGATTTTAAATACATTCACTAATGATAAATATTTTTTAGTTTAGATATATTTACCAATGGTAAAACAATTTTGAATTTAAGTATATTTACCAACGTTAAAACATTTATGAATTTAAATATATTTACCAATGGTCAAACTTTTCTGTATTTAAATATATTACCAATGGTAAAACAATTTGAGTTTAGATACATTGACCAACGTTAAAACATTTAGGAATTTAAATATATTTACGAATGGTCAAACTTTTCTGTATTTAAATATATTTACCAATGGTAAAACAATTTTGAGTTTATATATATTTACCAACGTTAAAACATTTATGAATTTAAATATATTTACCAATGGTCAAACTTTTCTGTATTTAATATATTTACCAATGGTAAAACAATTTTGAGTTTAGATACATTGAGCAACGTTAGAACATTTATGAATTTAAATATATTTACCAATGGTCAAACTTTTCTGTATTTAAATATATTTACCAAAGTTAAAACATTTTTGAGTTTAAATATATTTAACAATGTTAAAATTATTTGTAAATTATTTCTCTGGTAAAATCATTTGAAAGGTGTTTCTGTATTTATCTATGATAATTCTAAAATCATTGGGAACTTATTTACATCGTATGTATCGATCCAACCCCTCTGTCATTTCCCCGTGGCATAGTGGCTAATGTGCTGGAATGCGGCGTTGTAGTAAACGAGTTCGAACTCCGCTATTACATTCACTTTCGTATTAATACCCTTTACAAAGGCATGAACCTTCTCAATCCCCAGCTATGATTTAACACGAACCACTGCTGTTTTTCTAAAATGGCGTCTTTGGCATTAAACAACCCACCAAAGTTGAAATGCTATTAAAAAACCAAAGCCACGAGAAGGATGTGACACGCTAAATTTTTAAGAGGAGTAAAACTAGTTTAAATTCAGTTTTCCTTCTATTATGTTGCCAAACAAATACTATAAAAAAACATAGTCTGACCCACTATTTACCCATAGCTAGAGGGAGAATAGAAGAATTCATGGCTTTTCAAAAATGCATTAACGCTAAGTGAAACGAAAACAGTCTCATACTAGATTTGAAACCGGGAAGCTAATTCCGATAACCGTTACGGTAAGGGCGCCTCATATTTACCTTATAAGACACGTGATAGTGTTAGTGGAGGTGCGTGGTGTAATGGTTAGAGTCGTAGGCAATGGACTCGTCGATCCGAGTTCACATCCTGGGCGTAACTGTTTACATTTCCCATAGCGCTAATAGCCTTGGGAAAGGTATGAATTCAACTATTCTCCCTCCAGCTATGGGTAAATAGTAGAGCAGACTATGCTCTTTAACCTTGGATAGGTAACCAGTCTAGGGGAAGAAAAACTCTGAATTTAAACTTGGTAAACTCCGCTTAAAAAATTGACCTTGTTTCACATCTTGCTCGTACGTTTTTGATTTTAAAATTTTGATATTCAGATAAAAGTATGAGCTCAGCTGTGTAACGTGTATAAGATGTAAATAATGATGTCGAGTCGTCTAGACAACAATTGAAAAGTCTAGACAAACTGTTATAAAATATCTACATATATTTTCCGATAAACAGCGAGAAACACAGCACGGTAAATATTTAAATTTTGAGTTTATTGAAATTTGTACTAATTTAATCGAAAAAAAACAACAACATTTATTTAAACGGTGAGGGGTTGTAAAATATCTAAATTGATTTGCTAATTATAAGCTAGAGGGGGGGTTGTAAAATATCTACATCAATTTGCCAATAAAAAGGGAAAAACACTACTCGGAAAATATTTTCGTTTGGCCGGAATTACGTCTAACACCAACAAAGAAAAAACAGCGTAAATAAGGGCAGGAGCCCAGGACGACAAAACGTTAAGAGTACCATTCTTAGATCGGGTATAAAGCTTGCTTTTCCTCTTTGTTCAGGCGCTTAATACACTTAAAAACACGAATACGTTTCACTAGATTAAACACGAGGAGACAACGTGGCAACTGTTGTCTTCCGACTTTCATTTCTTCATATATATATATATATATATATATATATATATATATATATATATATATTGTGTATTTTGGCAGCAAATTATTCTTAAGACATGTGTTATTGAATAACACGGAGTATTCTTTTTTCATTTTTTGTATGGATATTTTTTCCAGTCTTCTGGCTATCCTTTTTGAATCTGGATCGAGTTGATTCATGATATTTTTCATACTAATTTCCCGAACGCTTTCGACTGTTGCTCCAGTCGTATTCATGGGGTTATGTAATTTGATTTTTAGTTAATTTTTAGTTCTGCTATCTATGCTTTTATCAAATTCAGAGAGTCTATTATTTTTAAGAGGGGCGTTAGGTAAGTGTTAGTTATTGAAGATATATATATATATATATATATATATATATATATATATATATATATTATTATTATTATTATTATTATTTAAAAAATAAAGGGTCTACCATGGTTTCAATCAAATTGAAATGATTTCTTCAGGACCCTACCCTACGTTAACTAAGTCGATGTAATTCCTTAGTTAAATTGTTGGATAATATATATATATATATATATATATATATATATATATATATATATATATATATATATACGGATCATTTGTTTCTTTTTGTTTTTCAAGTCATTTTGAAATGTGGGCTGTTGGATGTTTTGTTTTATGGCATATTAAACCGTTTCGGTCATTTAATCCTGAATTATGTCATTTTGATAAACAAAGGATTGAGCTTGCTTACAATATCTGCCGTTGCTTAAATTGTTACTGAATTAAGGATTGAACAGGTTCATCGCTACTTAACTTCGGTGATCCCTTGGGTTGTTTGGTTGTTTTGTTTTACGGCATATTAACTGCTTTTGGGTCATTCAATGCCGAATCATGTCATTTTGATAAACAAATGATTCAGCTTACTTACAGTGTTGTTTAAATGGTCACCCAATTAAATATTAAACAGGCTCATCACAGGCTTAACTTCGGTGATCAAGTGCATTGTTTATTTGTTTTGTTTTACGGCATATCAACCCTTTTCGGATCATTTAATGCTGAATCAAGTAATGTTTAATAATTTGCTTACAGTACCTGTTGTTGCTTAAATGGTCACCCAATTAGCTATTAAACAGGCTGATCACTGCTCAACGTTGGTGATATAACGGGATCTGCTGCTTTCAACGTGATTTGATCGTAATAGGTTTAAATATTCGTCCCGTAAGACAAGTATTTTTCCGTTTGGATATAGCTAGCACAATTCTTAGAAATTTGGACATTTTGGATAAATTCTTCTCGAAATCCGATCTGCAAATCGACTTTACCAAAACTTTATCAACACAATTGATGGACATGGCCATTAGCACAACCATCAGTGGTAGAGGTAATTTATACAGATAAGTACCCTCCAGAGTGCTCAACCTACCATTAAATAGACAGGTGATTTGTGGATGATTCTATTTGGAATCTTATGTATCCTCTGTAGATCAACAATGCGTTCCCATGCAGATGCATATCTATAGATTTATACAAAAATTCTTTCAAGTCCTTAAGAGAGCTCAGTGTTTGATAAGTAATAAATTATTTACACTTACAAATAAAAAAAGAAAACCTCAACTGACCGTCATTATAAATGTATTTCAGCTGGTATCTCCATAAAAGAGGCCAGTTTCGTCAGATAACCATTAATATATAGCTCAGTCGGTAGAGCGTTCGGCTTGGAACCACAAGGCCTCTGGTTTGATACCGGCGCTCACCAACTCAGCGTCTGAGTAGCACACGGATTTGTGCGGTAAAGTGAGGAGCTGATGATACATGTGGCGCTCCACCTCAGACGCTAAAATAATATCCTTGGTCTAGCGCTTGTGAAAAGGGATAGACTCCCTCGCTGTCTCGCTGTTTGGTCACTACTCTGCGAGCAGACATGATGATATGGCAACTTTATTAATTTTACTCCTTCATTACCATAACTTCCAGGTCCACTTACCCGGTGTGGTGGTACCTGTTAGGGTCCCATCTATGGGTCAAATTGATCTGTTTGAAAATTAATGAAAGTTATCTCTGCCAGTTTATTGATACACCTAAAGTTAACGAAAATTATTTCTAGTTGTCTATTATATAATAAACAAAAATATTTACCTAAAAATTATTCTCTTACAAATCATATAAACAAAAAAACATGGAGCCGCGTGATGTAATGGTTAGTGTCGTAGGAAATGGACTCGTCGACTCGAGTTCAAATCCTGGACGAAGCTACAGTTCACATAGCACTAATACACAGAAAATATATAATAAGAAGGGGGAAAAAGAAAGAGAGTAGGGGAAGATAGAGAGAGGGAGTGTGCGGAGCGATAACGCTAATCTGTCTCAATGAAAAGGTGAAAAAGAAGAAAGGAAGAAAAAAGAGTAAGAGAAAGTTAAATCAATATTATTATACTTTTTACATATAGAACTATTTAGTAATAGCTCTTAAGTAAACATATCAAGATTGTAATAATCAAATTATATAGTGTATATATACATGTCCTGTAAGTTTTTTTTTAATATTGCGTACACTGTTTTTTTTTGTTTTTGTTTTTTGTTTTTTTTGTTTTTTTTGGTTTTTCTTCATTCTTTTTTATGATACGAAATTGAAGGTTAAGAAAAAAGTTAAGTTTATCGACACACCACTACAGATATTACAATGTCCTTCTTTTCGTGTTTCGCTCAGTCGCTAGAGCATCAGCCTACGAACCACAAGGTTCGGAGTTCGATACCGGACCTTGCCAACTCAGTGTATTAGTTGCACAGGGATCTGTGCGGTTAAGTGAGGAGCTGATAGTAGGTCTGGCGTTCCACCTTAAACGCCAAAACAATCTCCTTGGTCTAGTGAAAAAGGAGATATACTCCCTCGCTGTCGCTGTCAGGCTGATACCGATTTTCCTTTAATTACTTTCCTGTTTGGTTTGATTTGGTTGGTTTATGGCATATCATATACTCATTTTTATAAACACATTTTTCTATTTAACCCATAGATGGGGCCCTACATTACCGAGACCTCCAGAACTGGAATCTCACCCTCAGATAGAGTTTAACGTCATTCCCAGAACATAAAGGTCCTCATCCACCGCCTTCTAGGACATATATGCTAAAAAGAGTTGGGGCTTGCTATAAGGTCAATAGGGTTGGTGGGACAATCATCTAGGTGCTATGGCTTGACGTAACCAGCCGATTGATCGGAGGGGACGACTCCGACCGCCCGTCTAGCCTAAAAAGGGTCTAAGTGGAGTATTACATGTCACTAGGTGTTCTGTCCTTAAGCATCATGGGTCGCCACCCACGGCCAACAGGTGGCCTCATTTGGGGGTTACTTTCCTGTGCAAGTCCTCCTTTTTAGATAGAAATGTCATCATTTTGGGAAATTTGGAAAGGACCAATAAACTTTGATTCTGCTATAATTTGATTATTGGATCTCAAAGACGGAAAAACACAAATCCCAAGAAATAACCGAAGAAGGCTGGAGGACATATCGGCAAAACATTGTGCATATAACAAGATAAGGAAAATAGTCCGAATAAAAAAATAATAATACAGATTATCAGGCCTCATCTCAAAAGAAAAACAAACAAACAGCACAAAAGCGTTGAAGGTCAAACACTATCTGGATAGGGCAAAATTCAGAACCACTGTAGATTTCTACTGACGGCTTCATACAGACTTACTGCTCAATGGAATACGTCAAACTTTAGATTAACAAGGATAACAATGGCTAAAAGAATTCCAACACACCACGAAAATGAATCTCTTCCTAGATGTTGAGTTGAAACTATGTAGTTCCCCTAACATACCATATTCAAGCTGGCCCCTGGTATCTTTGGCCATTGAGGTTGCCTTGCAATATCGCAGGATCGAGTGTGCAGTCATATAATGAGCTGCTCCAGATCATAACTGAGTCACTACTAGAATGTATTTATGGAGGCGCGTGGTGTAATGGATAGAGTCGTAGGAAATGGAGTCGTCAACACGAGTTCAAATCCTAGACGAGGCTGTCTACATTTCCCATAGTGCTAATACCCTTCGGAAAGGTATGAATCCACCTGCTCTCCCTCTACTCTGTAAATAGCAGGACAGACTAGGCTCTTTAACATTGGTTAGGCAACCAGTCTAAGAGAAGGAAAACTCTGAATTCAAACCTGTAAAACTCCGCTTAAGAAATAGACCTTGTGTCGCATCCTGCTCGTGTGTAGGGGTTGGTAAATATGTACTAATAGAATTTATTGCTTCCTGGATGTTAAGTTGATGGTATGTAGTTCCCCTAACACACCACTAACAGCAAGAGATAAGCAACCAATGGTTTACCTTTCTTCTCCCTAAATTTGCATCAGGGGGAGGGAGCGAATATTTCCTAACTAGCAGGACTTGTGGATATACCGCAGTATGATAATTTAATCATTACATCATTGGATATGTTTATTTAAGAGCTATTGCGAAATAGTTCAATATGTAAAAAGTATAATGATATTAAATTAACTTTCTCTCCCACCCACCCCTCTCTCTCTCTCTCTCTCTCTCTCTCCTCTCTCTCTCTCTCTCTCTCTCTCTCTCTCTCTCTCTCTCATTTTTTTCTTTCCGTTTTTTTTAAATTTTTTCATTATGTTCGATTAAAACAAATTAGCGTTCTTGATTCCACTTTACATTCCCCACACCTTCAGAATTACAACCTCACTATCAGAAAGAGCCATATCCAGGACACCAGAACAATCAGCCACCGTCTTAATATATATATATATATATATATATATATATATATATATATATATATATATATAAGAGTTTCATAATTTGCTTGAAGCATTGTGTATGTATTGGTTAGGAGGTTGATTTAGAAGGCTATCACAATGCAGTTTGGAATAAATAAAAAATGATAATACGGTAACAATGGTGTTGTGTGTTGACCTGTATTTTTTATTATTATTTTTATTTTTTATTATTATTTTTATTATTATTTATTAATAAAAAATACAGGTCAACACACAACACCATTGTTACCGTATTATTATTTTTATTTATTCCAAAACTGCATTGTGATAGCCTTCTAAATCAACCTCCTAACCAATATATATATATATATATATATATATATATATATATATATATATATATTAGGTTAAGTAAACAAACTAAAATGTGTTTATTTTAATTTTTTATAGGG
>CM042165.1:40248043-40250543 GCA_023376005.1 Doryteuthis pealeii | reverse complement strand
TTTAGAATTTCAGTTCCTTGGTCTAATAATTCTCTTGTTTTTTTGTAGTTTGGTATGACGGTTGAGTTTTATATATATATATATATATATATATTATATATATATATATATATATATATATATATATATTACGAGTAAATTAAAGGTTGAACCTTGCAGATGTTGTATCCTTCTATGATAAAACAAAACGCATCGTGTTTCTGAACTTTACTTTTGTCGGGAAGCGTATTTCTCGTGTACACATTCACAAACACACACACACACACACACCACACACAAACACACACACACACACATACATACATACATACATACACATACACACAAAAGCAAACATTGTTGAAGTTGCATCCTTCTCTCCTAAACAAAACGCATCGTGTTTCTAATCACAATCTACTACTCGCGCAAAATTCAAAACAAAATTTAGAGATTTTTGGATTTCGTAAAAATGCCGGTCTCTCAAAATGAACGACTTGTGATTTATCATATTCATTTCTATATTCAAACTAAGCATAGACAAGCGTTATTATTATTATTATAATTATTAATTATATTATTATTATTATTATTATTATTATTATTATTATATTATTCCACATTAACTCTAACTAGTGTTATTTTTTGTCATTGGACTCTGAATGACAGAATGTATCCTCAGATCTCAAACACTCAAAGCCGAATTTTGTGGTCTACATTATTTTCATTCTTCTCCTTCTACTGCTACTACTAACAATACTATGCGAGTTTTTCACACCAATTTTTAACAGGTGAAAACTAAGATCAGAAATTTCTCGTCCAGGATTTGAACTCTGGTCGACGAGTCCATTTCCTACAACTCTAAGTATATGGTAACAAGTCTCATAAACAAATGACGTCTAAAACTTGACAAAGTTTTTGGTCGTTTGCATTGAACCAATTTCACAAGAACAAAAGTTCAAGTTGACCACCATCGTGGTTATTTCTTAAATAAAGATACAGATGGCATAAGGCCAGATTTTCGGAGCGCTCGAAAAACCTAGCTCAGTATTAATCGCTTTCATATCCCTTTCATTAACCATCGTGCCGGTTGGGCTTAGAATATTGTCAACTGCATCCTTTACAGAAGAGTTAAAGGGTGTCCTGAATATGCTTCTAACACCTGGCATTAAGATTTCAGTTCTGGGAAGTGTGGAGTCACCCCCTTCAATGTTATTACTCCCAGGTCCACTCTGACCCGGACTGGTAGTCCCTGTTAATTTCCCATCCATGGGTCAAATCAATCAATATATTGTCTCTTAAAGTATCGATATCCAAATTAAATATAGTTTCATTCTGTTTATCTTTCTCGAAAATAGCATGTCTTCATACTTAATAGCAATATCAATGTTTTTAGGAGTCAGGATACTAACTTAGTTCACTATCATTTTAAACAGGTAAACCCAATATAATTAGTCGGAATATCAGCGTTTTATGTCCTAATGTATCAATGTAGTTCACAATAATCTTAAACAGGTAACATTTCATAGTTAATTGCAATACCAATGTCTTTAAGTGTCCGGATACAAATAAAGTTCACTATCAATTTAAATAGGTAAACACTCTCTTAGTTAGAAAATCAGTGTTTAAGAGCAAAATTAATAATTCATAATAATGTTAAACAGGTGAAATTTCATACTTAGTTACAATATCAATGCTTTTAAGAGTAAAGATACTAATATAGTTCACTATTATTTTAAACAGGTAAACACTATATTCTTAGTTAGAAAATCAGTATTTTAAGAGCAAATGTATTAATATTATTCACAATCATTTTAAACAGGTAACATTTCATACTTAGTCGCAATATCAATGCTTTTAAATATTATAGTTCACTATTATTTTAAACAGGTAAACCCTATATACTTAGTTGGGATATCAGTGTTTTAAGACTTAATGTATGAATATAGTTCATAATAATTTTAAACAGGTAACATTTCATATTTAGTCACACTATCAATGCTTTTAAGAGTCAAGATACTAATATAGTTCACTGTCATTTTAAACAGGTAAACACTATATACTTAGTTGGAATATCAGTGTTTTAAGCGCAAATGTATTAATAAAGTTCACAATCATTTTAAAAGATAAACTCTTCATGCTTGCAATATCAATGTTTTCAGAGCAGTTAATATTGTTTAAAATTATATTCAGCCTTATCTAAAATAGCAGTTGTTGTTTCTAATTGGTTACCCTTCTCACAAATGATCAGATTCATTGCTGCTTAACTTCGATTACCTGTTTCCAATAAACCATCCATTAAACACTGCATAAAGTTATGTGTCTAATATCTATATTTACCACCGCCACCCATACACGAGAAGGATGTGACACAAGGTCTATTCCTAAGCGGAGTTTGAAATTCAGTATATTTCTTCTCTTAGACTGTTTACCTATCAAAGGTTAAAGAGCGTAGTCTGTCCTACTATTTACCCGTAGCTGGAGGGAGAGTAGATGGATGCATGCACTTCGCAATGATATTAGC
>CM042165.1:40228043-40243043 GCA_023376005.1 Doryteuthis pealeii | reverse complement strand
TCCGGAGGAAACTACGAAAATAAAGCAATTAACTAAAAAGTATATATATATATATATATATATATATATATATATATATATATATATATATTCACTAACACCAGATCTTGAGTTTTGTGCAAAAATTACAAAGATTTGATTAATATTTACGAATGTATCTAAAAATTAAAATATACATAATAATAATGGATCTGCGATAACCATTTCTAACCATTATACCACGTTTTGTCCTCCTCTACCTAGGTGATAATGGGTAGCCACTTCTAGTCATATATATATATATATATATATATATATATATATATATATATATATATATATATGGGGGGGTGCTTGTTTTTTTAATTTTGTTTAATGACATATCAATCCTTGTGGGTTATTTAATGCTAAAACCCCATGTGTATCAATAAATTGATAAGACATGCTGGGCTCTGCTGGAGAAACAAGTACGAACTCATAAGTGACGTTCTCCTACGCAAACAAGCACAATTACTTGAAACAACCCAGGTTAGCCAATAGATGTTAACCAATGGCAGAGTCAGCGTTTTTGTTGGGTTTTTTTTTTTGGTTTTTTGTTTCGTCTTGTTTTTGTTTTTTTTAATATGTGTACTAAATGTACATGTGGGTTAATTCTATTTTCAAGCCTCCCTTTTATGGGATCTAATGACGATCGTATATTATAAATACTAGCAACAAAAACCCCCTCCGAGCGGTGTAAAAAATATTTTTTGAAAGATATTGCTGAGAAGGAGAGTGTTTAAAAATTCAATGTCAGAGGCTTAGTTTCATAAGTAAGCAAAATCATTTATTAAAGGAGTAAATAAAAAAAAAAAAAAAACAATTTGAAATTGAAACTTAATTCTGTTTCGAATAAAATGTTGCGAGCATCTATCAATTAATAATTATTAATTGATTATTATAATCCAATAATTACTTTGAATATTTTACACATGAATTTTACACAAAATCGTGGGAATTTATTTATTTTAAACTTTTTAGTTAACTTCTTTTTGCTGAAAAAAGGGCAAGAGTAAAAGAAAAACAATGTTTAAAACTCTTACTCAAATTTTGAGGGTATATGACAATAAAATTGTGACGTAAGCTGTGACGTAATTTTGGTTATAGACAGAAATACACCCAATCCCCATTATTAATAGATAAATACCTGAAATCCGGTCGATTTCTAACGAGTTTTCATTAGATTTTAACATACTCAATTTTTTTTCAAATTTATCCAAAATTCTCAATCTTAGCACTTATCAGATACAGTGTGAATCTAAATAGACTTGCAATAAACGCCTTTGATTTACTACTGTTTTTCCTTCATTGAAGCCTTTAGTTATTTAACTTTGCATACTTAGGCAGTAACATCTCCTCCACAGTAAACGACGTTAATGCACGTATAGGAAAAGCATGGGCCGATATAAATAATCGATCATATGGAGGTCCAATCTCACAGACAAGTTAAAGAGACAGTTCTTCCAGGTCGTTGTCGTGTCAGTACTGCTGTGTGGCGGCACAACCTGGAGCCTAACTAAGCGACTAGAGAACAAACTAGATGGGAACTGCACAAGAATGCTGCGGGGGATCCTGAACAAGACGTGGAAACAACACCCTACGAGAAAACAGCTGTACGGCCACCTGCCACATATCACCCAAACCATCGAGTAAGACGGACAAGACACGCGGGACATTGCTGGAGAAGCAAGGACGAACTCATAAGCGACGTCCTCCTGTGGAAGCCAGCACATGGACAAGCCAGTGTGGGTCGACCAGCAAAAACGTACGTTGATCAGCTCTGTGCGGATGCAGGATGCTGCATAGAGGACCTCCTGAGAATGATGAGCGATAGGGACGGATGGAGAGAGATTGTCATGGATATCCGCGCTGAAAGCGCGACATGATGATGATGATGATATTCTTTATTCTATTTTATTTTTAAATCTGTCTGCTTTCCTACTAACTCGTAATTAAAGGGCACATAGATGAGGTTTTGATGTGAGCAAGTTAATCTTTCCGATCAATTACTACTCACCACTAATTAAAGGTGTTCTTAACGTAAGGTAGTTGGAAATGGTTTGGTTTGGTTTGTTTTATGGCATACCAACCTCAGTGGGTCATTTAATGCCGACTAAGTTTTGGATTCGTAGCAACATTTTAATAGAAAAACAAATTTATTTATGTATAGAGTTTAACTATTGCTCAATTACTCATATTTTTTAGTACAATCTCACTTCTTTTAGAAAATGTAAAATCCTGGATGGTCTTGTGAAAGTTTTTTTTTTAATTACTTGCTTGGTAGTATTTTGTTCGCACTAGATCAAAATCTACACACTCTAGCAGTACATGTTTCACTGTAAATCTCTATTGGCATGTAGTGCATATTGGGTATTCTGTGAACTGCAACCGGTGTATGTATTTATGAACCGTTCCACACGATCAGGATGTGACAAAGGTAAATTTTAAGCTCAGTTTAACAGATTTGAATTCAGACATTTCCTTTTCATACACTGATTGCCATACCCAAGTTTAGAGCACAGTTTTTTCTACTATTCACCCGTAGGTGGAGTGAGAATAGTTGGATTCATACCTTTCTCAACGGTATTAGTGAAATACAGCCAAACTCGTCCTTGATTTGAACTCGGGTCGCTGGGTACGACAATAACCATTAAACCATATCAATCAGTGTAGGGGAAGGAAAACCCCGATTAAAAAAAAAAGCTTTTTAAAAAGACCCTATTTGGGCACCGCTTAAGAAATTGTGTTACATACTACTCATGCGGAAGAGTTAGTATATATAAATATTATTTATCTTCTATAATTATCGAATTTTATGCGATATGCGCATTGTAATTGCCTTCAAGCAAAAATATAAATATTAATATATACTTTATTCACCAATGCTTCTAAAAAATAAACAAGCATCCCAAAATCTTATATACACACATATATATATATATATATATATATATATATACTAACTCTTCCGCATATATATATATATATATATATAGTCAAAGCTTAGTAAATTACTTATGAGTAAGAAAGCGATTTTAGCAGGTCCTCTGTCGTGAGTTTAATTCTCATTGGTGCTCCATACTTCTGGCCATGTGCCACACCTACTTTGTAATCAAATTCTGTTTCTAAATTTTGATAATTTATTTTTTATATTGTTGCTCCGAATTTTCCTAGCGATCAGGAGACAGTGTTTTCAACTGCTGCTGCTGCTGCTGCTGTCTTAATTCTCACATGATGCTCTATACTTCTGGCCTTGTGCCACACATCTTTTTTTAATCAAATTTCGTTTCTAAATTTTGATCAGTATTTTTTATATACGCGCTGAGTTGGTGTGTACCGGTATTGTACCAGAACCTTGTGATTCCGACTCGTGCCCCTACCGACTGTGCGTATATATATATATATATATATATATATAATCCAAAAGTCCAGAGAAGAAATCTTCCTTACGACACAAGAGTTTTATTTTTAAGTCGCAGTTTGAGAGCTCAATGTATGCTCTTAATGTTAGAGCCACAGAGCAAATATATGAGTAAAGAAATAACAAAAGACTTAGAGATTTAGCATTATAGTCTATTTCAGGGAGCTCTCTGAAATAGACTATAATGCTAAATCTCTAAGTCTTTTGTTATTTCTTTACTCATATATATATATATATATATTATATATATATATATATATATATATATAAGTTCTTCATACGCATATAGTCAGTATAAATAGTTCATACACATATAAACAAATCCATCTGACTAAAAAATAATTTTTCAAATCAGAATTTTCTTAGTGATCGAGAAACGGTGTTTTCAACTGTTGCTGCAGTTGCTGTCGTAAATTTAATTCACTCTTGACCCCGGTGGGGGGGGGAGGTCGGATGATGGCGAACAACTCCTTGAGGGTCCACGTGGCCTGTCAGAGAATCGAAATTGTCGACGGCCACTTGAAAAAAAAAAATCCGACGGCTACACAGGCACGTGCTTGTCCCCTCCCAAACACACCAGCACGGTATGTGCCAAAAAGAATAACATATTAAAAATACTCCCACGAACGCATTGCGCACGCGTAGGCGAGAAGACCCCTACCTGGTTTTCTGAATGGCTATTTTAATTAGTACAAAATATTCAGCGTATAATAGACCCGCTATGTTTGAATAACAGGAAAAATTGGGCTATTTAACCTTGATATGACAACCGATTTAGGAGAAGGAAAACTCTGAATTCAAACCACTTACATATCGGTTTAAAAATTGATCTTGACTCACATTCTGCTCGTGGGGATGGATTAGGAAATACAAAAAAAAAAACAAAAAAAAAAAAACAAATAAAAACAGAAAAAAAACCCAAATTCTCTGAAATTCTGTGCTGACATCTTTGTGTTTACTCTAATGTTCATGTCAGAATAAAAAAGTTACAATTTGGTTTGACAATATGTTCGTCTCGTGTTGGGGTAATGGTTAACAAGCGAGTTGAACAGAAAACATAGTCAGGCAACTGGGCTTTGAATAATCGGTGCCGTCATAGTATGTGGCCTACCATTTTGATTCTGTTATAATATGTGGCCTACCCGATTTGATTGTGTCCTACCTCAGTAAGAGTATATTTATAGATATAAGCAGTAGGTAATTTATTGAAACTAATTATTTTTCACATATATTTAATTTCAAGAAATGCAATTCAGTCATAATGCAATTCAGTCATTATTATATATATAATATATATATATATATATATATATATATAATACGCATATAGTCAGTATAAATAGTTCATACACATATAACAAATCCATCTGACTAAATGATTTTTCAATCAGAATTTTCTTATGATCGAGAAACGGTGTTTTCAACTGTTGCTGCAATTGCTGTCGTTAATTTAATTCACTCTGACCCCGTATAGTAATTAAGAATAATTAAAAAAGAATTTATCCATAATTGACATGAATCAGAGATCTATTTAATTCTAAAATATTCTAAAATTCTGAAATAGGGTTTGGGTTAGGGGCAGGGGCAGGGTTAGCAGTTATTATAACCTTATAATATGCTTTTTATGATAGGCCACAAACTATAAGAGAGACATGATCTCGTAGGCCACTTTCAAAAGGTATGTTACATACTAAAAAAAAAGTAAAGGTGGCCTAAAGTCGGTATCAGCCAATCAACGACGGAGTCTATCCTCTTCCACCAGCTCCTTTATCGCACAGATCCCTGTGCTACTCATATGCTGAGTTGGCGAGGGCTGAGATCGAACAAGGAACTTGTGGTTTTTAGCCGAACGCTCTACCGACTGAGCTAACCCGGCCCTACTATAATGGTACCGAATAATCTCTCTCTCTAATATATATATATCTATATCTCTATCTATCTATCTCTCTCTCTCTCTATATATATATATATATATATATATATATATATATATATATATATATATAATAGAGCAGTTAGTGTGCTTGTATATATGTCTGGGTGAAACTAAGAAAATACAAGTAAATAAATATACACATTAAATATCACTGGTTTGTAATAAGTAATTGAGAGTTACCTCACCTATTTATGATTACCTCCCCTTTGGAGAACTCTAGTGAATACTAGATTATATAAACTCTCAGTAAGTATACTAATTATTCTGCAAAAAAATAAGGAAGATTTTATTTGAATTCACAAAGATATAAAAAAATATATATACATAATAATAATGGATCTGCAAGACTATCTTCCTAACCATTACACTACTTTTTTTTTGGGGGGGGTCCCATATCTACCAAGGTGATGCTAGGTAGCTGCTTCTACTACATATATAATGGGAAGTCGTGTGTGCTTATGTATGGGTGTATGTCCGGAACAATCTACGAATATAACACAATTAATGATAAAGTAGATATATATATATATACACATTCACTATCATCAGAGCTTGCTTTTTCTGCTAAATTAATTAAAATTTATATTTTTTATATGTATATGTTAGGATTTGAATAGTAAGAAAAGGAAAAGTCATTGGTGGGATTCGTGATTAAAACATGAATCATTTATGTAAGACAAAAAAAGTCAATGGATCTGCGAGACTAACTTTTTATTATCTCTCTCTACCCAGGCAACGATGAGTATCGGTTTCTAATATATATATATATATATGTCTGTGTGTCTGTGTTTTTGTTTACCCAACCTCTCCACATGAGCAAGGTCACTTGCTAACAAATATTTAGACACGAACCTATATATACACATAATATTGGAGGCGTGTAGGTTAATGCTTATCGTAATGGGAAATAGACACGGCGAACCGAGTTCAAATCTTGCACGAGGCAAGGTGAAATCCAAACAGCATTTCGCATAGCGCTAATACCCTTGGGAAAGGTATGAACTCAACAATTCTCCTTTCAGGTATGGGTAAATAGTTGGACGGACTGGACTTTTTAAATTTAGTTAGGCGATCAGTCTAGAAGGAAAACTCTAAATTCAGACCTATTAAAGTCCGCTTAAGAAATTGACCATGTGTCACATCCTGCTCGTGTAAAAGGAATTGATATATATATATATATATATATATATATATATATACATATATATATATATATATACATATATATACTGCAATGAACATTTTTCAGATTACTTTAACATCCTTGATATTGTCTATTAAGCCCTTCTCAATATACCCTTGGGCTTAAATAAGCAAAAATCGATACATTAACTAATCAATATACACACATTATATATATATATAATATATAATATAATATATATATGCGTCTCTCTCTCTCTCTCTCTCTCTCTCTCTCTCTCTCTCTCTCTCTCTCTCTTGTGTGTGTGTGTGTGTGTGTGTGTGTTATTTTATCTACTTATTTAAGCTTTTGGACATATTTTAATCTCTCGGTAACAATGAATGCAAGATTATTTCAACTAAACGTTTTTTTTAGGGGTGGGGTTGTTTTTTGTGGGTTTTTTTTTTTTTTTTCATTCCTTCCTTTCTGTAAACACAGCCTCGTTTTTCCACCCTGTTTCCTCCACAGGTGTTCAACCTGTCACCCTCTCAGCCAAGTGACCCTTACGTACTGAATAATTTCTCTCTATTCACACCCGTTGGTGTATAATCTACAATTAACTCGGGACTTCTATTTTAATCTACCGCTCGACTCTTATCTGCAATGAGGGAAAAAAACCTGGCATAGAAAACTTGTTCAGTAAGCCTATATTTTAATTGAAAAAGCAAAATAAAAAAAGTGAATTAAATTAAAAACAAGCACTTTTATGTTGATTTACGAGAGGATGGTTGGTTGGTTGGTTGGTTTGGTTTGGGTTTTTTTAAGGCATGTCAACTCATTGAGTCATTTTGAGCCGAAGACATTTTTTTTTATTCATTCCTTTTCAAAAACCTTTGTTTCTATTTAACCCATAGATGGGACCCCAATAGGTACTACCACTCCAGGACAGAGTAAACCTGGAAGTAATGGTGATGAAGGGATGCAACACATTCCCCAGACCTCCAGAACTGGAACCTCACCATCAGATACAGTTTAAAATTATACCCAGGAAACTAAGACCCTCAGCCACCGCCTTCTAACACCTATATGATTTTTTAAAAGCTTAGTGGGTTGCCATATGTGCAATAGGGTAGGAACAATCATATAGGTGCCATATGATTGTGACCAACCGAATGATCGGAGGGGTCCTCTCCGACCGCTCGTCTAGCCTAAGTAAGGGCATAAGTGGGGGTTTTCATGTCATGGACTGTTCAGCCACCAAGATTCCGTCCTCAAGCATCACGGGTCGCCATCCATGGCCAATGGGTGGCCTCATTGGCGGGGTTGTCTTACCTCTTCGCAGAGGTGCAGTCAGTTAATTTTGTTTACTAACAACCGGAAGTTTGCGGTGAAAAGCAAAAATTCCGTTCGTGTGAAAAAGGCTCTCGGCTGGGGTGCCTATTGGTAACTTGATCCGAGAATCCAACAAATATTGTAGCCTGGGTATGATAGTAAAGTGCATCTGCTGCTGAGATTCCAGTTTTGGAAATCTGGGAAGTTGTCACTACTACCTGGTCCATTCTGACCCAGAGTGGTAGTACCTGTGGACCATATTACATTTAGGCACCCCTTTTTGATCTCGATTAAAAAAGGACTTGTTTTTCATTTGCACCGTCAATATCCTGTTGTTTATTAGGGTTAGGGTTAGGGGTTAGTTTTATAAATTAAAAATATCTAAAAATCGTCTGTTAAAACAACCGGATATTGACGGTGTAAATGAAAAATATGTCCTTTCTTAATCGAGATCAAAAAGGGGTGCCTAATGGTCATATGGTCCGTACCTGTTTAGGCTAAAAGACTAAGTTGTGAGATTAATTGTTACTGTTCTATACATCTGACAGGTGTTAAATTGAGGCCCACCACATGAATTTGTAAGCCATACTTACGCGGGGGACATGCTAATATCTGTAATGTTCCAATTTTTTGCATTGCCCAACACAGGTATTAAATAGTATGATTATATACGCTTGCACATTTGGGGGTTTCAGATGGTGGATAAAATAGGGTTTGTGCCAACTGTATCAAATTTGGAAAGTGCAAATGAGGGGTCTAGTGCAGGTGAACGAATTCGTGGAGAATTTGAATGAACAATTTTCTCCTGGGTGCTATTAGACTTTATTACACCTCTGGCTTGAAATGCGCCAATTTTATATAACTTATATATACTAGCAAATATATGCACCCTCCGGGTGCAAGTATTTAAGTTTTAATGTAATAAAATATTGTATTAAATTAGAAAGGCTAATGAAACTAAATAAGAATACAGATAAAAAGATTTGAAACAGAGGGAGTATAATAAAAGATTTGAAACAGAGGGAGTATAATAAAAAATGGAACAACTGAAACTTACTCTTCCATCACTCTTGTCTTTCATTGTTATCTTTTCTAATTTAAGTATTTAGTTAAAATAGGAAGTAAAGAATAAAATGACACTTATTTTATCTTGTTAATGGATTTCATTTAAGATTCATTGAAGAGATTTTTGCTTATATTCATTAAAATAAAACCAAACAGTTAGAAATCAATAATACTAAGCACATATTTATTAAATTCGATTTTTTAATATTAATATGCAAATTAGCCTTCCCGTTCACATTGTAAAGCGCTATTTTGTTGTATATATAAATATAATTGCATGTTGCTAGTATGTAGACATAGTTAACAGTATTAATAATGTAAAACAATTTTATTAATAATTGAGGTTTAGATAAAAATAAGATCATGGAGAATGTGATGTCAATAACTAAGAGAATTGTGACTTGAGTAGGAATATAGTTTCGGTTACAGACAGAAAAACACACAATTTCCATTATAATAAGATATATATATATATATATATATATATATATATATATATATGTGTGTGTGTGTGGTACATAGAATTGGCGCATTTCAAGCATATATATGGATAAAAGTATACATATATATATATATATATATATATATATAATCTTCATACAATGATTGCTATTTACACAGGAGCATTGCAACCAACAAAGCCTTCATCAGATGATGACTCTGGGTTCAGGCATGGTTTCGGGGCCGAAGCATCATTACCACTAACCCAGAGAGCCCCAAGCAGTATTCTCACATACCACCAGACTTTGTCGGTTTGATGTCACAATATAGGACTGCCATATCAACGCTGATGCGGTTAAAGCTTTCTCCTGAATCTTTTTTAAGTATTTCCTCTTGTCTGGTGGAGAAAGTCAAGTTTTGCCGTGATTGAGTTGGTAATAAATCCAAGGCATCCAACTTCAATGGGAAATACATCTGTTATCCATCCGTTTCTGACGCATTGTTCACGTAGGTCTTCATATTTTTCCAACTTCCGCTGATGGGCCCAATCAATATATTATATATATATATATATATATTATATATATATATACTTCACTTTTATTTCTCTCTCTCTATATATATATACACACACACACACACACACATATATATATATATATATATATGTGTGTGTGTGTGTCTATGTGTGTGTGTATGTGTGTGTGTGTGTGTGTGTGTGACCAGTCCAAAGAATGTACGCAAATCATATACAGTCTACATTTTCAAAGCTTTGCAATGGACGATGGATATTTTGAATCGGAACAACTACCTCGGAAATATTCAGCTGGAGATCGACCTTGCGGATATTTACAAACCAAAAGTCGATGAAACTGATATATATATATATATATATATATATGTGTGTGTGTGTGTGTATGTGTGTGTGTGTGTGTTGTGTGTGTGTGTGTGTCTATACATATATATATATATAATTAAAATATTACATATGATTAAAATTGACGGAGTGGCCTATTGTTGGTATCAGCCGAATAACGAGGGAGTCTGTCTCCTTTTCACTAGCGCTAGACAATGAAGATTTTTGTAATGAGGTGTAGCGTCACACCTACAGCTAGCTTCTCAGTTTACAGCACATACCAGATTACCCAAACTGTACTACATATAGGCTGAGTATATGGAGACCGTTATCACAGTCGGAACCTTGTGGTTCCTAGGCGTATGCTTACTCTACCAACAGTGCTTATATATTATATATATATATATATATATGTGTGTGTGTGTGTGTGTGTGTGTGTGTGTGTGTGTGTGTGTGTGTGTGTGTGTGTGTGAGGTATCCAAGACTTGGTAGCAAGGGATGATTCTATATGTGATTTCTAAGACACACTGTATTATTATTGTATGATCCAGTATGTATAAATACAGTGAATCTTTAAATCACTACAGAGAGCTCAATGTATAATCATCTTTTTAGATTATATACAGAGCAATAATTATCTTTAAAAAGAAGGAAAAACTCAACACTGTAATTCCATAATACATTTATTTCCACCAAAATTGTGGCCTTTATAAATCTAAGTTGATTTAACAAAGCTCCCCAAGACTTAAATTGGGGACCTTTGTTAAATCAACTTAGATTTATAAAGGCCCCAATTTTGGTCGAAATAAATTTATTATGAAAGACGGTGTTGAGTTTTCCTCCTTTTAAAGATATATATATATATATATATATATATTATATATATATATATATATATATATATATATATATATATATATATATATATATAATACCTTTGTTTGGAAACAACTACAATCTCACACAGTTTAAATCCATTTAAGAATGAAAATATATACGCATACAGATGCGTATATACACCAGTACATATAGTTGTATATGTATGTAGACACACACACATATGCGTACACGGATACACCAATTACCAGGACACACACATGTGGTATAATGGTTAACAAGATAGTCTCGCAGATCCATTACTACTGAATAGCGAGTTCCTTCCGATAACTGGTGCTTTTTGATGACTTGATCGTAAATTTCTATCTATGAGTAAAAGATTACAGTTTGAGAGACAGAGACAGAAAGAGAGAGAGAGAGAGAGGGGGGGGGAGAGAGAGAAAGAGAGAAATTAGGATTAACTACTTTACTACAAAGAAGAAAGAGGGTGATCTAATTGAAACTTTCAAAATAATTGGAATTTCTAATTAGGTTAGGTTTTAATATGTCCACTCAAAACTAGAATCTTACTGCTAAGGCAAATTTCGAAAACTAAGACTATCAACCAATCAGAATTTTTGCTAAAAGAGTAATATCTTCGGGTTTGTTTTTGTTTTGTTTTGTTTTTTGTTTTTTTTTTTTGTTTTTTGTTTTTTTTTGTTTTGTTTTTTTGGGGGGACAAATTATCTAATTAAATCAAAAATAGGAATACCATAGAAAATATCAAGATTGAATTGGAGGAATTCAGAAATAATGGCAAGAAAAAGGATTTAATAGGGCATTTGGGGGAAGTATGGAATAAATTATGCAACAAAATTTAATCTGTACTTGACAAAACGTGACCCGTTGCGTCACCCATTAAGCTCTGGGTAGATAATTGGGATGAGAGAAAAGTGCGTTTACAAAGAGAATATTTTTTTTCAAATAAATACGGCCGGATATTTTAAAAAAAAAAACATTAAAATCATTTTGTCCGATTTCTCAGAAAGGGAATATTTGACCTAATTTAAGCTGCGGGCTCGCTGAATGTGAAACTTGATAGTAGAGGTTTTTTTTTATACAAAGAGAGAGAGAGAGGGGGGGGGAGAGAGAGAAACACTCGCACAAGAATAAATCTATATATTAATCCCCTTGTTTCTTAATTGTACGACCGTTATCATCTTGAAACACCCTTAAAGAGGGGACCGTCCAAATCGTCCAAGATGAAATGCAAAATGATTGTCTGGTGTTGCTTATCCGCCGAATTCGTATTTCTTATCAGTGTCGTCGCCTCAGCTAAATAATGAACCATTCCGTTTCTATTATAAGGAAAGAAAGGGAAGAAAAAAGACATTCTACACAGGAAAAATATAATAAGAGAGAAAGTAAAGGAAAGATAGAGAGAGGGAAGAGCGTGCGGAAGTGATAATGCAAAAAGGAAAAGAAGGAAAAAAAAAGAGAGAGTTAAATCAAGATTATTATACTTTTTATATATTTAACTCTTTTATAATAGCTCTTAAATAAAAATAGCAAACGTTGTAATAATTAAATTAACATAATGTGTTATATCCACATGTCCTGCTAGTAAATGTATAAATAAAAAGATAAACACCTTGATCGATTTGTTTCTCTATTTAACAAGATGAAATCGAACAAGTTCGTCTTTTTTTCTTCATAGAACTTGAAACATAGTAGGTTTTATCAAAATGACTTGTTTCGGCATTAAATTACCCGAGAAGGGTTGTGTAATGATAAACGAAAAGACGGATAGGCTTAAGAAAGCTTTATTCTATTTAGAAAAATGTTACAGTTTACTGAGAGCTTATATACTCTTAGAAACACAAAAGAGTTCCCCAAAGGCGGGGTAATAATAATAAAATAGGGGAGGTAACTCTCAATTACTTATTACAGGTTGATATGCCGTAAAACAAACAAACCAAACCAAACCTGCATGTATGAGTGCTTATTGCTTTTGTTCAGAGCAACAACGAGCTCTTTCAATAAACAATAAACAGAAAAGGCCTTTTTAAATAATAAAAAAAGAAAGATAAACAAACAAACAAACAAACAAAAAACACAAGAATAGATAAATAAATAAATAAATGAATAAAAATATGAACACCTTCATCGATTTTTGTCTGCGTTTAACAAGATGAAACAGAACGAGTTCTTCTTCCTTTCTTCGTAAAACGCGTAAATTGCTTAAATCAAAAATGAAAACCACCACAAATAATGAAATGAATAATTATTTTTTAAAAATGAAAAATGAAAAAAAAGAAGTGCACTCAAGTTTTAAAAAAAAAAAAAAAGAAAGATAAATAAACGAAAGAAAACTTATTTAAAGAAATATTTTTCTTGTGTTTCTCTGTTTCTGAAACTTAATAATAATATTTCTTTTTTTCGTTTTTTTCGTTTTACGCGTTTTTTTTTATTATCGCAAAATTCAAAGAAAGACATCATACCCGGAAGTCATGGCGTTTTCGTTTTGTTAAAGATTAAACATTAAACAATAATGAAATAATGCAGAGAGAATCGAGCAGCCGGTGGAACGGTTCTCACTTGTTTAATGTGCGTTCATTGCACAACCAGATGGACTCTTTCTCGTTCCAAGTGTTTGTTTGTCTTTAACTAAGAGTTTCATCTATTGAATAATCGTGTTCCATCCTTCAATCACATACTTTCTCGTATAAATTACTAGCGGAAGTACTTACCTACGTCGGGTAGAACAATCACGCCGTGTTATTTTACAGGATTGGTTTTGTTTTTGATTTTTGGGGTCTTTTTTGTATTGTTTAGATTTTTCGGACTGTTGTCCTTATTTTTATTGTTACATACACAACGTTTCGGCCGATATGCTGTGTATGATAATTCAAAAGTATAATAATCTTGATTTACCCCCCCCTCTCTCTCTCTCTCTCTCTCTCTCTCTCTCTCTCTCTCTCTATCTATCTATCTATCTATTTATCTATCTATCTATCTATCTCGATCTATCTATCTCGTATTTCGTATCACGCTCTTTTCCCTCTTGATCTTCCTGTATTTCTTTCTCTTTCTCTTCTCTTTCGCTCTCTCTCTCTCTCTCTCTCTCTCTCTCTCTCTCTCTCTCTCTCTCTCTCTCACACACACACACACACATTTTCGCCAATTCTCTCTCTCTCTCTCTCTCTCTCTCTCTCTCTCTCTCTATCTATCTATCTCTATCTATATATCTATCTAGTATTTCGTATCACGCTCTTTTCCCCTCTTGATCTTCCTGAATTTCTTCTCTTTCTCTTTCTCTTTCCCTTTCTCTCTCTCTCCCTCTCTCTCTCTCTTTCTTTCTTCTCTCTCTCTCTCTCTCTCTCATCTCTCTCTCACACTCTCTCTCTCTCTCTCTCTCTCTCTCTCTCTCTCTCACACTCTCTCTATCTATATATCTAGCTAACTATCTATCTATCTATCTATCTATCTCGCTCTCTTTCTTTCACACTAACTATTCCTTTGGTGCACAGTCTTTTCTTCATCCTCTTTGCAAATACTTCAGACATTCAGAAAATACTGTAGGATTCATACTATTTTTTTCTTTTCAATATTTAAAAATTCTAATAACCCACCTGTCAATTCACTTTTCACCCACAACCACCTGTCGTTAATATCTCTTTATTTACTGTTTATTTTTCTTTCTCTTTTTAAAAAAAATATTTTTACACTTTTTCAACAAACCATCAGGTGAGAAATATGGGAATCATCACGCATGTGTCAAAATGAGCTAACTGCACCGAGTAAACTCACCAACTACTATAAATGATCAACATTGTTTAATCTCAACGTAATTCAGAAACAAAAGTTTATCTTATCGAAATACGTTGAAATACGACATGAAAAGTGGGTTTATCGCAAAAAAATATAAGGAAATTCACAGCATGGTTATTTGGCGAAGGTAGAGCAATGGTATATTGAAAATATAGATACGT
>CM042165.1:40175543-40220543 GCA_023376005.1 Doryteuthis pealeii | reverse complement strand
ATATATATTCTTTTATTCTATTTTTGCCTTCATTTCCTGTTTGCACAAATAGGTAAGTCAAACTTCTTCTTTTTTTATATTTTATAAAGAAAACTAAGAGAAATAAAACTATAGTCAGATTCTCACGTAAAACATTCACATATATATACGTATATATATATATATATATATATATATATATATATATATATATATATATATATATATATATATATATATATATATATATATATATATATATATATAGGTTGATTGATAAGTTTTATTGGCTGAGGTACAAAGGATGTTTGTTAAATTAATTCAGTTGCCTAACTTTGTAAATCTTGTTTAAAGTCAGACCATTTTTCTTTAGCATCATCCCTGTGTCCTCCTGGATCTCCATAGGTGATGTATCTGTGACACTTACTTTACGATGCCCAAATATAATCCCGTCATTTCCTCCGAATACCATACTAGCATCGTCATATAACAGATCAAGTAAGCTGAGAAGTACAAAGATGTTCAGGATCGGCTGGTAAAGCCGATCCGTGGGTATCTGTGCAATCGAATGGAATTTGACCATATATGTGTATATTGTCTGTTATATAATTTTGAGGGACTAAAGAGAAATGGTTCTGAATTTTGAATCCTTTTAAATCATGAAACCTGAAACTCATGTCTTTGTACCATTAACCACGAACTATCAATTACCTCTTGTGTAAGTGTAATATTTGCTATTTTTGTCTTTGTTGATTTTTATCTATATAAGTGTGGGAAGTAAATTTTCTGATAATCTTACGAGTAAATAGTAATTCGAATTGTCTGCTTAGACTTAATAAATGCATGTAGCTGTTTACTGTTTTTTTTAGTTTTCTGTCAATTCTACGACTTTGAAATGCTTTTTTTTATAGACGACGTATATTCGATATCTTGCAAATAAAAGAAAAAAAAAAAAAAACATAAGCTTGAAGAAATATACAAACACAAAGTATCCCTTAGACTTGTTACGCAATTAAAAAAAGGGACGTCTTATCCATCAGATCGTTACTCATCGAGAAATAGGATGAAACCTAAATAGTATGATAATTGCGCTTGCAGACATCCGTACCAAAAATATGATCCCGTAAAAAAGTCGCTTTAAAAAAGGGCGCTCTTGAATTTTCTCAAATTGTTATACCCTTAAAAAAGAAAGACAATTAGACGATAGACGGGTTCGAAAAATGCTTTATTGCGAATCAACTGTATCATTAAGAATTTGATTAAAGGTAGCACTTTCTTTGTTGTTACCTCGCTACAAGAATTCATAAAGATATGAATCTCGTATATCAGCTTGAATGCCATACTTCTTTTTTTGACCCAAGCAACAGCCAGAAAAACCTTAGTGAATGATTAAACAGCTACAGCAACAGTAATTTATTCCGTCATGGTGTAATGGTTAGCAAGTTAGTCTTGCAGATCCATTACTACTGAATAGCGAGTTTCATCCTTGCTGGATGCAACACACTTGGGACCTTGATTTTTCTAAATTTCTTTTCATTGAGGAATAGTAATCTTGAAAAATAGGATTTTCAAACAGTCATATCAGACTCTCTGATAAATTCAAATCAGCATTTTATTTAGTAGGGCTCTCGGACTCTATGTACTGCGTAATGAAATTAGTGGCATATCCGTCTGAAAACACACGGTTGTTTTGGTCAATCTACCCCTATTATACTTTCGCCTTACAAAAACGCTTTCTTTAATCCTCTATAGCCCCCACCCCAATATTTTCTTTAAGGCATATCTACTGAACCGTTTTATGAACGGAAGTTTTAAGTTATAGGTTTTTTTTTTACTCTTTGCCTACTTTAAACCGCTTACTGTGACTTTCACACCACTTCCAAGCAAAATACAAAAAAGATGGTTAGTTCATTATAATTGAGCAAAGGGACTTTAATAGAATGAGTTCTGAGATGAATAAATAATGAACTTTGAAATATACCATCATACAGGTAAAAATACCAAGAAAATTTGCTACAGCCACGAAGGAAATTTGGTTGGCAAAGAGTTAAGCCTGGCCAGTTTTGGTGCAGATTTTGTTTGTTTGTTTTGTTTTACGGCATATCAACCTCAGTGGGTCATTTAATGCCGATAATGTTTTGAAATAAATCAAATTCTTAATGGATAATACAATTTTTTATAAACAGATTTTTCTATTTAACCCATAGCAGGTACTACCACTCCGGGTCAGAGTGGAACAGGGAGCAATGGTGATGAATGGGGTGCTCCACATTCCCCAAACCTCCAAAACTGGAACCTCACCATCAGATAGAGTTTAACGTCATTCCCAGGACATGTAGACCCGCAGCCACCGCTTTCTAGCACCCATATGATAAAAAGGGCTTGGAGCTTGCCATAAGAGCGCAAAATTTCAAAATCCAATTACTTTGCGTTTTAGGCGCACAAAATATATTCGTTTTTAATCAACTAAGAATTAATAGGATGCTTCTTAAAACTCGATTTTTGAAAAGCTTATATCTCTTTCTAATGGCACCCGTCGTCAGTCTCTCCTGACCCCGTGATCTGTGCCTAAATCTCGGCTCCAATCTGTACAACGTTGTACGGAAGACCAGCAATTACCTATATATATATATTTACCAACTCTTCCGCACGGGCAGAATGTGACACAAGGTCAATTTCTTAAGCGGAGTCTAAGAGGTTTGGATTTAGAGTTTTCCTTTTCCTAGACTGGTTGCCTACTCGAGATTAAAGAGCCCCGTCTTCTTTACTATTTACTCATAACTGAAGAGCGAATAGTTTGATGCCTCATCCAGGATTTGAACTCATGTCACCGTGTCCATTTCGCACGACGATAACCATTACATCACGCGCCTCCAGTTGCTTATACTACATTTCAACCGCACCCACCCGCTTCATGACACAGAGGTGGTTCAAACTGACAAAATATATAACTACAAATCAGAATAAATTCTAAAAATTAAGTAAAATGACATCGTTAATAAATAAGATTTATTCCATGTATTAATGATTTTGACTATAGATTATTCATTAATAAACTTACGCAATTCCTGGGGGTAATATGACGTAAGCAGTGACATAGTTTCAATTACAGACAGACATCGAATCTCCATTATGATAAGATTGGCTTTCATTCGGATGAAATTAAATCAAATTAAATTAAATTAATTAGTGAAATAGGTTACTAATTAGGATTGAGCCTATTCTAGTAGTGACCACCCCAAGCAGAGTTTAACAGGCTTGAATTTAGAGTTTTCCTTCTCCTAGATTGGTTGCATAACCAAGTTTAAAGAGCCCACTCTGTGCTACTATTTACCCATAACTGGAGGGAGAGTAATTGGATTCCTACCTTTCCCAAAGGTATTTGCGCTATGTGAACTGTATCTTCGTCCAGGATTTGAACCCGGGTCGACGAGTCCAATTCCTACGATTCTAACCATTACACCACGTACCTCGAAGAAGACTCAAACACAACATAAATGTACAAACAAATTCGAAGGGTTGCAAACTCAATGATATTGTGTCCAGACTTAGCTACTGGGGCTCATCTTAGTGCTGGGATAGACTCAATAAACGTCTTGATGGATGTACGTATGTAAGTAAAATCGAAATTGGGTGATGATAATAGTGCGTTGATTGGCCCCCTTAACTGCCAAGGGCTGATAAAAAATCGCATATTCTCCCAATTTTTTTTGGAAAAAAATCAGTCTGCAAGTGAAGCACCATTAATATTCGCCAGGCCGAGGCCCGTGTGACTTTCCTAAGCCCTGCCGACGGGGTCTGCTTTTAATAATAAATACAGTTAAAACTAGATAGAAAAAACATGGTCACCAGTCGAGAATTTGAAGCAAGCGTTATTGAGCAATTACAAATCTAATGTAAGTTTCGAGAATAATTAGCGCTCGTTGAACATATGTTTAAAATGATACTGCCCGTGAAAAATTAGTAAAGCTGGTGTCAAAAAAACCCTAGGATAAAAATATCGAGGTTTTTCACTCGTGTTAATATTTACCTCAAAGGAAGATCCCCCAACCCCACAAAAATATTGATATATTCTCACATTGGATACATGTTGGTAATTGAACATTTACTTCCCACAATTGTATATTTAATATTTTAACTATTTAATTAACTAATTTAGTTAATTAATTATTAATCGTTGTAGTTATAGTATAACTAATTGTATTTGTTGTTTTTTTATTCCTGTATTTGTCTCATATCTTCTGTATTTTCTTTTTGAATTATTTTGCCATCGTTAAAATTTTGTCGAGGGAAAAAAATGAAAATTATATCAAACTTTTGCTGTCTTAGGAATGACGTGGGTCACAATCAGTGTGGGTAAATCTCTGACCGGTTTGGTGTTTGCCTGGGGGTAGGAAAGAAACCATCAACAAATCTTCTAAAACTGTGGGATATGGCGTTAAATACTTCTATTATTTCTCATACATATTTTCCAACCCCTCCACACAAGCAGGATATGACACATGGTCAATTTCTTAGGAGGTGTTTAACAGGTTTCAATTCACAGTTTTCCTTCTCTTAGACTAGTTGTCTAACCAAGCTTAAAGAGCCCAGTCCGACCTATTATTTACCAGTAACTGGAAAGAGAATAGTCGGATTCATACATTTCCCAAGGGTGTTAGCGATATGTGAAATGCAAACAGTCTCCCCCAGTGTTTGAACTCGTCTTGTTGTGTTTATTTCTTATGACGATAAACATTACACAACGCGCCTCCACTAAGAAATATTTAGTCAATTTATCTCTGTGGGGGCAGTTTAGTGAATGTATCGAATCACAACAAACGGTACACTTTTGTAGATTCTCTTGGGACTGGAGAAAAGTTGGATTTATATCTTTCCCAAGAGTATTAATGCTAACGTGAAATGCAAACAGTCTCGCCCAGGATTTGAACTCATCTCGCCGTCTCCATTTCTTACGACGATAACCATTATACCACGTACCTCTTATTATTTAGATCTGTAGATAGCTCAGCCGGGTGGTTGGTAGGCTGGTTTGTTGGATTTTACGGCATGTCAACACAAGGGTTATTTTATGCTGAAGACGCCCTGCTCTACTGATTCTTGTTTTTTTTTCTTAAACACTACTTGGGCTAGATATTTTTTTAATTGAGTACCCATGAACAATGAATAAAACAACGTCTTCGGCATAAAATAACCCAACAAGAGTTGACATGCCTTAAAATCCTATCAAACAAAACACGGAAAAATATACATCGGTGTAACAGAATGAACCTGGAAGCAAAGAAGCTATCATTCAACAGTAAAAGATATAAATACAGCACTACATAATCAAAATATATACGGGAAACTAAAGACCCGAAGAAAAAACACCGGAAATAACCTGAAAATTAAGGAAAACAACCTACCCCGAAAATGCAAACTTTGCATATAAGAAAATTACCTATAAAAATCTTCCCGAGAAGAAAAAACAAACTACTCAACAAATGATCAGAACTCATATCAAAATGCAGACATGAAAATAAATACTTAGTGAGCCAACTAAAAAACAATGACTCCTAAATTAAATATTTTAAAAAATTGAACAAGTAAAGAGCAAATGCAAACCGCAAATAGAGGAAAAAACAAATAGAAATACATCAGACAAAAAAATCTTATAAAATGTTGTTGCATACTGGGGTTTTCACAGTACCAAATCTATATAACGTTATATACCTTTCTTCACTTCTTTACTTCTTCTATATCTTGGTCATCTATTCTTCTGGCCGGCTTTGCTTCTGATCGTCTATCATCTATCTTGGTCTGGTATATCTTCTAAGGTCTGGTCTTTCTTGGGGACTCCGGTCTGGTTTCTGTTAGGGATCACTCCTTATCAGAAGCCCTGTGTCATTGTTAGTTTTTAGGTAATAAACACAAGACTTCGATTTACGTTGATGTTACTTTATTTGTAAATCCCCAACCAGACATTCTGCGCAGTGAGACTCACATCTTACAAGCTCGGCTTTTAACCTCTAACTGACTTAAACTTACTATATCCTTAAACCGGAAGAGTACCTTCTATGGGGGTTCCGGTTCTCACGATTTATCCCCGGAAAGCAAGGTGAGAGTGAGGTCAAGCGCCGTCACTCACTCTCAAGGCCATCAGCTGCACTAATCGCCATTGTGATTCTACACTACCTTAAAAAACTATTAGGGATCAATAATTATGTAACAATGTATGATGTCAAAATTATTCGAAGGGTCTCACGAAGATATGCGATAAATCTTATTTTTTTGGCTTTTGTGCGTGTTTTGTTGTTTATTTGTTTTTAAATATAATTTTAAATCTTTTTTATATGTTGTATTTATTGTTATTGATATTGTTTTGATCAATGGGTGTCCACCCGAAACTTTTTTTGTTTTTGCTGTGTTTACTAATTATTTGTGATACCTAGTGTTTGCTTCAAAGCTTAAGGGTCCCTGCAAGAGAAAGACATTTGAGGCCGTCCAGTTTTTATCAACGCAAAGCCTCAGGAAGACACGGGTAACTTTATGACGTATTTCTCTGTAATACTTGCTTCTGTGGAGGTGCCTGAAGCGCCCCAAAAAGGGGGAATGCTGAAGGGATCACGCACTTTTTGCACCGGCCACCGCATGAGCTTCGGTTTGTGCGTGGCTCTCCATGTTAAAAAGACCTTCTGGGTGGTCAGGAAAATAACTATTTCTTCGGTGGAGTGAAATATTTTACCTTTTAGTATCAGAAAGGAAAACAAAACTTTTTTAACATTAGATTTTTCTGACTGTTTAGCTCATCTTTATTGTTATCTCTATTAATAATGGAGATTCGCTTCCGGTTTTTGTCTGTAACAAAAATTACGTCACTGCTTACGTCATATTACCCAAAATCGTCATAACATAGAATAAATACACTCAAAATTTGAACGTACAACATTAGACAGTCTCATTGTTTTTTAAAACAAGTTTTAATAAATACATGACTGGTATTATATATCTATATATAGTTTGTTTTATTTTAATACATATTTAAAGTTTACATTTCAAATTGTTTTAGCTTTTAATCCTTTAATGAATTTGATGATTTTACTTACTTAGGGTACAAACTCGATGACATTGAATTTTTAACTCCCACCCCTCAGGCAATGTTTCAAAAATCGCCCGGGGGCGTTTTTTATTTTATACTAGTATGAATAACGTTTCTGTCGATATGCTCTCTGGCCTTCTTCGGGTGTTTCTTGTTCAAATAATGAACCTTCTTGTCAAACTCAAGATAACTTGTATGTTGTGTAATACAGGGCCCACACCGAACTTCGAACCGAACTCTTTATTTAATCCATAAGTGTTGATTGTTCCAATTCCGTTAACCATGATCGAGTACAAGTGTTAAGTTATGTTAAGTATTCTGTTATTTTCACCTGTAGTCAGGATTGAACCTGTAACCTCCAGATGATTGTCACTTAGAACTTAACCCTTATATATATATTTATCAACCCCTCCACACTAGCAGTATGTGACGCAAGGTCAATTTCTTAAGTGGAGTTTTTTCAGGTTTGAATTCAGAGTTTTCCTTCTCCTAGATAGGTTACCTAGCCATGGTTAAAGAGCCCAATCCGTACTACTATTCCCTATAGCTGGATGAAGATTAGTTGAATTCCTACCTTTACCAAAGTTATTAACGCTATGTGAACTACAAACAGCTTCGCCCAGGAATTGAACTCGGTCGAAGGGTCCATTTCCTATGACTCTAACCATTACACCACACATTTCCAACTTTTAACCCTTATATATATTGCCTCATGTGTCCAACAATTCGGTAAGAATTTTTCCGAGTTCGACAAGAAACAATTAAAGAAAGCAGGAGAGACCGAAACTTGTATATATAACAATAAAGATAAAGACAACAGTCCGAAAAATCTAAATAATACAAACTATCAAGCATCATATAAAAGAATAGGATTTTGTTTGTCAATAGAAATTCTACACTTGTGGTGAAAGTAAAACATAGTTATCTCCCCCTGGATAAGTTCCCTACCAATAAAAAAGAAGCTTCAGCTTATAGATAGATAAAACTTTTTTTTAGTTTTTTAAATTTTTGTTGTGATTTATTTTTATTTTTTTAATACAATTTCTATTTAATCTTTTCAATCTTATTCTTTATCATGTGTTTCCATATCGAATATTCTCGGAGAATTAAAAAAAAAGTGCTGTTAAAAACAGTATTTAATATGAGTCTACTCAATGAAATAACCATCTACGCCGAATAAGATTTTAAAATAGAACTTTTAGAAGTGTGTAGTTTTTAGAGATTTGTAAATGTAATGTATCCCATATTCACGTATCAGCCCCTGAATTTAGTCTCTCATCATGTTTTGAGGATTCCATTGCTCTATTAACAGAAATAACGTTTAAATGTACCATTTACTTTAGGCATTATTTTTAAAAAAAGGCATTTACTAAAAAAAATAAACTTTCTGCCCAGGAACAAGAAATAAAAACTGTATTACATAGTGTCATTAATTTTGATTTTTCGGACTATTGTCCTCATCTTTATTGTAGAACTATGCAAGACTAGGATACAATACGTTTTTATCCGGTTTTTAATCCACAGAAATTATATGTAATTATTTTATATATTTAGCTAAAATAAATATCTATGAAACCTAATCAGTTGAGAACGATGGAGTAGTGGTAAATACAACGGGAATTGCTATGTCGTTTACCGTCACCGTCAATAATAACAACGTTTCGGCAGCTGTATCCTTCGGCTTTCCTCAGATGTTCCCTGTGTATCTGAGTATAGTTATAATCCAACACAGAAAATTATTTTATAACACTGAGAAAGATCGGAAGATGCAGCGTCGGAAACGTAGTGTTTATACGTACCACAACATTAATGATGACAACAGTCCGGTTTCGGCAATAGGTTTGTTAGTTTGGTTTTACGGCATATCAACCTCAGTGAGTACCTGCCTCTAATATCTAACATTAGTCCATACAGAGTCAACGATGAAATTATTCGTACACCCAAGAATATTGAATATTTTGACTCATTTCTTAGAATGTAATACCCGTATGATGCCTGACTTTTTATATATCATTTCTTACAAGTTGTCAATCATTTATCAAATGACTTGATTCGGCAGTAAATGACCCGAAAAGTGTTGATATGCCGTAAAACAATCTTAGTAATTGTCGAAATGAAGGTTTTTGTTGTACTAAATCCTAGTGGTGAAATATAGAACTACCAAGAAGATAATAAAGGCTTATTTATAGTCTTATATTTAAACAATAATTTAAGAGTTATCTCCCTTGAACTTTGTGTGTTCGTGTGTTTTTCAAATATTTTCGCAAGGATTTCCTTATGAAAATGCGGCTGAATTTGAACATACGTTTTTGGTTGTAATTAATGTTGGTTAATTTACTTTCTAAACATAATTCAAGTCATAATGCTCTGGAGATTTTAGACTGGTGGATACAAAAATTCATTGTATCATAATTCATATATATATCATATATAACAGTATATATATATATATATATATATATATATATATATATATATATATATATATGTGTATGTGTGTGTGTGTGTGTGTGTGTGTGTGTGTGTGTGTGTGTATGGATTTATATATTATATATTTATAAATATATATGTATATATTTATGGATTTATAGACTAGCTTGCTAACCATTACGCTACCATTGGTAGAAGGGTAGTTGTTTAACCTCACCCGCTCGCCACGGGTAGGATCTGTCACAAGGTCGCAAGTATGGGACATCCAGTGAGGATTGAACTCACTATCTAATAGTAATGTACCTGCGAGATAAGCTTGTCTCTCATATTGTTGGAGACTTCCAGTTTTTTTTTTGTTTTTTGTTGTTGTTTTTTTTTGGGGGGGGTCGCCCACATCTTCCAACCTCACATCTTTTTGGGGTTTTCATTTTAAGTAGGTTAGCTATCATGGAGTTCCTGGGGTCTTATGGTGAAAGTTAGCTCTAGAAGCCAACGTTTTTATTGGCATGGTGGTACGTGATGTAATGGTTAGAGTCGTAGGAAATGGACTCGTCAACGCGAGTTCAAACCTTAGACGAGACTGTTTGCATTACACATAGCGCTCATATCCTTGGAAAAGGTATGCATCCACATACTCTCCCTCCACATATGGGTAATAGTAGGGTAGACTGGGCTCTTTAAACTTGGTTAGCAACCAGTCTAAGAGAAGGAAACTTCTTAATTCAAACCTGTTAAACTCCGCTTAAGAAATTTACCTTGTGTCAAATCCTGCTCGTGCAGAGGGGTTGATATATATATATATATATATATATATATATATATATATATATTATACTGCCATGAATTGGTCGACAAGTGAAACTAGCGAAGAAATTGTCATAAACAGTTTAGTCCCCTCCCCCAAATAAATCTTCGGGTCTTGTGACCAGGTTCGTGGTAGCATCACTGTATCCACTCTTTTTGTAAATAAATACCGGCGGCAGATTTTATGAGTGGGTCGGTTGCAGTGGTGCAGCTAACAACCATAAACATAAATCTCTCATCGTTATAAAAGGCTGTATAAAATGTTTTTAGATTTTATTATGATGTCAAGTTGACGTCATCAATTGTAGGAACATTTTACGCCATTTTTTTTTCTTTTACATATGATACATTTTAATATCAATCTTAACGTCATGAAGACGGAATTCTTGCGGACATGTTTCCTTCTGTGAGGTAAGATCATCTTTTAAGATTGCAAAGAACTATTTAGAACTTGTTTTTACCTTTTCTTCTTTTCGATACTAATGCAGAATAGCGCGCCAGAGATAATATCACCAAGTCCGCCTGGGGACCACAAGTTTCCTGATTCGATACCGTCCCACGCCTACTTAGCGTATGAGTAGCACAGCCTCTGTGCGGTGAGTGTGGGGAACTGACGGTAGGTGTGGTGCTCCACCTCAGAGATATAAATAATCTCTCAGGGCTAGCTCTAGCGAATAGGGAATATATTCCATCGCTGTCCGGCTGATATCGACAATAGGCCACTCCGCCGATTCAACTTACATATAAAAAGCATTATATTGCATTACATTTCACGGAAATACCCGAAATTTTTGAGACGTTAGGATTATGGTTAGGGTAAGGGTTATTTTTAGAGTCAGTGTTAGTTAGGTTAGGGTTAGTGTTAAGGTTAGTGTTAGTGTTAGTGTTAGGCTATTTCGGAAGTTTCCATAATCTAGTGTTATCTATACGCAAAATGCGATTCCAATGGTATCTCTTGAGCGCATTTCTGCGTTTGGACCTTCTTTTCCTGAGAAAAGCGCAGTTAAAATTAGGCATCTTTTAAAAAGCGAAAATTATAATGATGAAAACGGTGATGCTTAACTGGGCGCTCTTGAACTATTTCTGGGAATCT
This sequence comes from Doryteuthis pealeii, assembly GCA_023376005.1. NCBI lineage: Eukaryota > Metazoa > Mollusca > Cephalopoda > Myopsida > Loliginidae > Doryteuthis > Doryteuthis pealeii. The sequence goes on along the minus strand of CM042165.1, from coordinate 40,209,159 downwards.
CAGTTATTATTTTTGAAGGATAAAATTGTCTTATAAGCTAGGTTAGACGTCAAATCTCAAAAAGTAGAACGTTGGGGACTACACAAGATGACCCAAATATCTATAGGCTGCAGACAAGAGACGAACTAAAAGATTTTATAAGTCATGAAATCGCAGAAATACAAGAGGCAATGATTAGGTAAGCGCTGCAGAATTTCAGGGTGAGGTTCAAGATTATATAGAGAGTAAGGCTTTGGTAGATATAATCGTTAAAACAAAATAATGGCAATAACAAAACAAAATGATAAATATTGTTCTTTCTTGGGGATAAAATTACCCTAGCAGATAGATAGATAGATAGATAGATACTTTTCATACTGTCTACAGAAAAACAAAATTTTGGATTAACTTTTCGTCACTGGAGTTTCATTTTCGTTATGGCGAAATCCGCAACTCCACGAATTTATGAACCATATATTTCCCGGATTGTTTCATATGTATCTGGATTGTACAACGGACTCCCATTTACACTCGGTTTCATCGCTGGATTATATCCGAACAACGTTTTTATACACCTTTATATTCTATACTACTTTATTTTCAAACTTTGTTGAATTTTTCTCATCGGTTTGTGAGACTTATAGGTTTAAAAATAAAATTTACATTATTTTTACACAAAAATATGTTTTTTATACAAATTTTAAAAAAAGACATTCCGACACAGGACGTGAGCGTTATTTGAACCTCTCGTGTCAAACGTTAAATTTTCCATTTTTCAATTCAACAAAAAATGTGCTCTGATGGTTTTCATCAGAGCACATTGTTTATAAAAATGTCTTTTACAATTGTCTTCATTTTAAAATGAGTTCAATTGTATTACATTTCACAAACCCCATAGGTTGAAACAACCGTTCGTTAGCACAATATTTGATAATGTTTTTCTATATCTATACCTTATAGATAGATAGGTAAACAGATAGATAGATGTAAAATCTCAAAATGTTGTACGTTGGGGACTTCACAAAATGGCCAAAGAAAATCAGAATCATTTTCAAAAATGATAAAAAATATCAATACCTTGTTTCAAATATTAAAAACAGCCAACCAATTGACTTGATGACCAAAGAAAATCAGAAAAGAAAACAATTGACTTGATCTTCTCTCTGGTGTATATACTTTTGTGAAAAATATGATTACCAAAGTATTGTTTAGTTGTCAGGAGGCCAAAAGTCTAAAGTTGGGTATATCCGATGATAATGAAGATTTTAAGAACATTTTCTAAGTCACAGAAAAGACTAAGATAGTTGTTATTTGATGTGGGCACACTTCTGCACCTCACCCCAAATAACGTTAATTCAGTAAAAGTTGTTACAGAAGTGCACACAGCACCTCGGCATACAACCGGAAGTTTTGTTTTTGGAGGCAGGGTAACAAAACTAGTTAATATAACTATTCAGTTCCAGCTGGCTAGGTACTCTCGCCGACCGATCCATGCAAAAACGAATACTTTCATTTTTCTTCCTGTGCAGCCTACTTCCACCAAAATACCTAAGTCTTTCTATGGCTTAACTTACTTAAAATACTCCAAAATACAGATGAAATGTTGTGATAAACATGTACAACTTCCTTCAGATGGAAGGACTTTGAGGGGAAGAAAAAATGCAACAAAACCCCCAATAAAAAAAACATTAAACAAAATAAAATTGTGGGCCATTTGGTTGCGCCCTTTCTCGCGGCTAATATTCACAACCGCGGACTGTCTTCCAGTTTTGGGGCCGAAAACAAGCCAATCAGTTCCTCTAAGACATAAGTGGATGCTTGTTTTTTAACGGCATATCAACCACGGTGTGTCATTTAATGCCGGCAAAGTTTTGAAGAAAAATTCTTTAAATGAATTTATTTTTTGTAAACAAATTTTCTATTTATCCCATAGATGGGACCCTAACAGATACTACCATTCCGGGTCAGAGTTAACCTGGGAGTAATGGTGATTAAGGGGTGCTCCAAATCCCACAGAATTCTATAACTAGAACCTCACTATCAGTTAAAAGTTTAACGTCATACTCAGGACACTAAAACCCACAGTCACTGCCTTCTAGCATCCATATGATAAAAAGGGGTTGGGGTTTGCCATAAGGGCAATAAGTTTGGGACAGTCATATAGGCGCTATAGCTTGATATGACAAGCCGATTGATCGGAGGGGGCCTCTCGGGAGTGGATGTACTTACTGGGGAAGGTGGTAAAAAATGGGGGCTGTCTGTAGGGCGGGTAGATTTGGTCTTTACTGAAAAAACACTAACTTTCCAAGAACAAAAAGAATTAAAGTAATGGGGCAGGGCAAGAAAGAAAAAACGGGCTTAGAGTCCTGGATCATTCATAAGGGAAACGACTAATATAGTTGGTTATATTTTGGTTTAGACTGTATAAAACGTTTTATGACGCCATTATGACGTCAGAATGATCTCATTCATTGTAAGGAAATTTTCAGTAGTCATTCTTTTTTTACATATGACATTTTAAAGTCAATTTTAAACCCATGAAGATAGAATTCTAGCGGACATATTTCCTTGGTGAGGTAAGAGCATCCTTTAAAATGTAGATACTGTTTCAAAGTGTAACACATGTCACTACCATTTCAATAGAATTGTAAGTTTGGCATAATTTTCAATATCTCCAAATACGGAAATCCCAGAGGATCTTATGAATTTCATTCTCTATGGGTTATTCTGGTTTGTTCATATTCCATTTTTCAATGGTCAAAATTGAATGCCTTGCACAATTCCCGGTGGAAAACTTTTTCCTACCCTGTCGTGCCCAGTCTTGTAAAACCTTTGTGATAATTTACTGCGTGCGGTTATTTTGTGATTGCCAGTTATCATTATTTTCGCGTGTGTATGTGTGTGTGTGGGCGTGGATGTGTGTGGGTGTTTTTTTTGGGGGAGGTATTTAAAGAAAATTCTCTCGCCATTTCAGCAGTAAATAATTATTTTAGTGATTCTAATTAATTCAAAAAATAATCCTACGTTTGACATTAAATAGGCGTTGCAACACACCCTGTCTGTTTCTTTGTTTGATAGATGGAGGGACAATATATGAACATAGATAGTTATGTAGTTATTTCATTTAATGGCATAAAAACCTTTGTGGGGTATTTACTGCCAAATACTGTCGTAGTCACGATCCAATTTGTGAGATCTGAGGAGTATGAAGTACCCCTTCATCGTCATTACTCTTATGTCCACTCTGATCCGGAGTGGTTGTACCTTAGGATCTAATCTATTGATCATATATATATATATATATATATATATATATATATATATAGAGAGAGAGAGAGAGAGAGAGAGAGAGAGAGATGAAAATATATGTAATCAGACTGACACAAGGACACATATACAGAGACACACAAACACACACATACACACACACACACACACACACACAGACACACACACACATATATATATATATATATATATATATATATATATATATATATATATGAAAAGTAGATATTAAACACCTAAAAATCGATATTGTTGATTATCCATGATGCAATTAGTAATACTTACTACTGAATCCAGCTGCATATCCCCTAAATAGGACACATTGTGTAGTGTAATAGCAAGCTACTCTCGTACACAATTACTAATGAGCTCCATTCTCACTGGGTGACTCATAAGTTCAGCCTTTTCGCCAACTACGTTAAGCTTAGCTAATAAGCGTGGCTCACGCCATATAATTCTTATACGAGCTAATCTAGCATATCATTGTTAATGAGACCGATTCTAACTGAGTGTCCCATACGTCTAGCATTGCACCAAACTAAGTAAAGCTTAAAGTGAAAAAATAACTTCCGTAGTTTTTTTAGTTTTTTAGAGGGGGCATTCTAATTTAGAAGTGCAAATTTCAGTGTCTAGCAAAAGGAACTGGATTTTAAATTGTCGCTGTGTATGGGTGAGCGGTAGGTACCACCAAAATATGTCACGTGATCAGTTTATTATAGCCATATTGAAGTAAGAAATGTAAATATTTTTAACATTTTTTTAAATCTCGCAAAAAAAGAAATAACGATCATAAAGGTTGTTACAAGGAAAAACAGTTAATTCAAATATCAAATTATCCGATTACTCACTGTTATCTTGAAAAATAAGTAAAACTCCATTTTTTACAATAAGGTCAATGTCTTTATTGATATTCTTTAGCAGAATTCTGTATTCATGGTTACTAAAAAGCTCCCGCATTGAAACTTATAAAATATTCTGATATAATTATTCAGATTCTTTATCTTTATAGAAGAAAAGTAAAAATCGTTTTTTGTCGGTTCATTTTTTCATATTCTATCAAAATAAAATCGGGTGGGGGTAGACTCGTAAAAAAAATATTTCCCCTAATATATTTTAAGAAAAAACTATTTCAGACATATTTTCATCAAAAGGTAAGCAATTATGGAAATGTTCGTGAAAATCGTACCCTTAATTCATTTCATAGAATTTTTTTATAAAAGCCTCTAGTCATAACTTGTTTTTGGCTACGTTAAATTTCAATTGATTCAACGGTGCAAAAATGTAAACATTTTTTTTTTCGTTCATAATTTTCATTATTTCCGTAAGCTGAATTTTTTAAAAAATCATCAGGAGTTTTTTTTATGTTTTTTCTTTCGAATGAACAAAAGATTTTCAAGATAATCTTAACCTTTATGCAAGTTTAATTGTGTTAGGGGGTAAGTTTGACAGAGAAAATTGGTGGTAACTAGTGAACGGTGAACGGATAAAGGGTACTTTTAGTAGCAACAAACATGTCATTTCATTTATACCAAAATAGATATAATAAAAGAGAGAGAGGAGGAGGAGGGGCTGACCGAAATAGATAGAAATGGAACGAATAGATTACAAGACTGATATATATTAACATTCTAAGATAGCCCAGCCTCTAGACTCGTAAATATAAATAAACCAGCGTGAATCCTAGGGGTCATCCACCAGGCAGCACCTGTCCCTAGTCTAAAGGGGACAGGGCTGGGTTGATTGCCCAGTGCCTGAGGTGCCACACAATTTTTCAACACAAACCACGCGTGAGCTTCGATCTTTGCATGGTTCCCCACTATAGTGATCCTTGTGTTCGACTGACATGATCGTATGCAGTAAATACTAATTAACATAGCTATCTATCTATCTAGCTAGATAGATATATAGATAAATAGATAGATAGATAAAGGCACAGGTGCCCTACTTAGATGAACGAATTATAGATGATTTTATTTATCTATGTATACATATATGAAGTGCAGTTGGTATGTATGTATGTCCGTATGAAATTATGGAAATAAAACAATTAACAACAAAGTAAATATATATACGCATTGAATATCACCACTTTTTGCTTTTTGTGCAAAAATTATGAAGATTTAATTTATATTCGAAGATATCTAAATAATTAAAATATATATAGAAATAGCATTAAAATTTTACATAAATATTTCCAGCATTTTTAAATCTCAAAAGTAAACAAATCAATACACCAGGGTTACCCCCACTCTACCCAGGCGTCGCTGGATATCCGCTTCTAGAATTAGAATATACATAGAAATAGCATTGAAATTTTACTTAAAAATTTCCAGCATTTGTAAATCTCAAAAGTAAACAAATCAAGACACCAGGTTTACCCCCGCTCTACCCAGGTGTCGCTGGGTAGCCGCTTCTAGAATTAGAATATACATAGAAATAGCATTGAAATTTTACTTTAAAAATTCCAGCATTTGTAAATCTCAAAAGTAAACAAATCAATACACCAGAGATTTTTTAACCCCCGCTCTACCCAGGCGATGCTGGGTAGCCACTTCTAGTATAGTATAAAGTTGAACAAATAGATGGTTTTTTTTCTCGTGATTTTCGGTGCAATTAAGATTACAAATCCCATTTCAACAATCAGCTGATTTTTTTTCCTTTATCCGATGGGTGGAAACCTGACCTCAATCCGAATTGACTCAAATCATTTCATAATGAAAGGTCCAACTACTTAACCGTGATAGATTGGCCCTATTTTACCCGAATAACAACTTGCAAATGAAATCATAATAATATTGATATTTAGCCAGGCAGCAATTATCATTTTTGTATTATTGGTAGTAAAATAGGACAACAGTTTTGCGAGCGAAAAAGTAAGTAATAGGCTAGGTTGATGTTTCACAAAAGTCGCAAATTAAGATAAAGAATTAGCACACAAAATATTTTCTTCAAAACTTTGCCTTCGTATGAGCATATTGATTTCAATCTTTTGAAATTTTACCCCTGTTGTTGGCAGCCTTCCGTCTACGAGAGACGATGGAGTAGCATCAAAGCTTTATTTTCTCTCTTTGAACTACATAGCCTGGGCGGGTTCATATGGAGGATAAGCTGTTGCCCATGTAGCAAATCCCCCTTCTCCACACTGCCGCTGTGATCCAAAGGAAAGGTAAGGTACCAATGCGGTTTGACAACGGTAGTGTCGCAGGAGTTGATGGGTAGCACTGGATTTCATGACCTCATCAATAGGAACACCAATTATATATATATATATATATATATATATATATATATATATATATATATATATATATATAATTTTATATATATAATTGGTGTTCCTATTGATGAGGTCATGAAATCCAGTGCTACATATATATATGTTTTATATATATATATATATATATATATATATATATATATATATATATATATATATATATATATGGCTGACTTCTGAAGACGGTCGGAAAATTAAAACGGAAAGTTTTTGGGTGGTCCCCAATGACAGTTTAACTACAGTCTATGAATTAACATTTTGCGAATTGGGTTACGGTTTTAGGGGATTAAGGTTGTTTTTAATTACGTATTGCTTAAAAAAATAAACAACAAAACACCCAAATTACTATACATTTAATGTTGAAAAATATTTTTTTAAACTAAGTTTAATTGAAATTATACATTGCAATACTAACACAAACAACTGTCTCAATAATAGATTCCATAATTCATTTCAGTGGTTAATTAAATGTATAGTAATTTGGTTTTTTTTTGTTTATTTTTTTAAGATCTGAAGGTTAAGGAACAAGTGTATTGATATACAGTGATATATAGTGATTTACTAAGCTTCACTTAGATGTGGCACAAGGCCGAATGTATGGGGCACCCGGTGAGGATCGAACTCACTAATCATGGCTCGCCAGTCTACCTTGCTGACCATTGCTCTACGGGAGCCGCCCTTACTAAGCTTCGTTTAGATGTGGCACAAAGCCAGAAGTATGGGGCGCCCAATGAGAATCGAACTCACTAACAATGGTTTGGGAATATATATTGCAAACCATTACACCATGTGAGGTACCCTAGAAACTAATCTTTTGCTTAGATGTGGCACAAGGCTGAATGTAAGGAGCACGCAGTGAGACTCGAACTCATTAGATATGGTTTGTCAGTCTACCTTGCTAACTATTACACCACGAGATGTGCCCAGAGTGTTGATATATAGAAGATTAATAAAACTTGACGTTCTAATCGGTAAATACTTCATTCCCTAAAAACAGATTAGGTTTCTTGTTCTAATAAACTTATCACTATGCTTTACAGTTCTCAAAAAATACAATATTTTCAGCTCAGGATAGGTATGACGCCGCTCCCATCAATTTACATTGTCAATTTTTGTTTTGTGTGTTTGTACCTCTCGTGACACTTCAATCCAGCCAGTGACCTGCAAACAATCGCGCACGTAATGCAAAGGTGAGCGTCGTGTGGCTGGGTGCACTAGGTATTAAAAGTGTCCTTTCTTCATTGCCTTGCCATTTTCAGAAGATCAATACTGCTTGACGAAAAATATTTCATACGCCTTTTAGATATGATGATCTCCATTGATATAATGAAAATATATTAACCAACAAAAATTAGAGCGAATGATAAAAGGGATAGAATCAAAGAACTATGTTGGAGTTCAAGTCCTACTCGTAGCCCGTTGCTTCAAACTAGACCGTTAAAAAAAAAAGGAAATTAGACCGGCTATCCAAAAAGTAACCTACGGTAGTCTGAGTGTTTTTTGTTGAGGGAGGGTTTTTTATGTTCTTTTTAGGTTTTTTTGTTTGTTAGTTTGTTTTTTGGCATCAATCGTATTGCCTCTGATTTCAAAACTCTAGAAATCTTATCCGGATTACTGCCACCATTAAAATAATTTTGTTCTTCCCAAAGAACATGTTAGCAAAAAGAATATATTATATATATATATATATATATATATATATATATGGGGACGGAGATAGAGAGAGACAGAGAGAGACAGAGAGAGAGAGAGAGACAGAGAGAGAATAGCTGTTACGTAAATGTAAACAAATGAAATCGGGGCCGGTCGGGGGGGGAAGGTTTGAAGATGCTCTCCGATAATCATAAGTACGTAGAGTAATAAAAACGGCACAAAATTACGGAAGAATGAAAAAGAAAGAGAAGGGGAATCAATCAGAGAAAGAAAGAGAAAGAGAAAAAGGAAAAAAAGTATAGGAAATTACAGTTAATCATCATCAACCTCAGCAGCAGCAGCAGGAGCATCATCATTATCATCAGTAGAGTAAAAATCAACAATAATAAAAGAAAAAAACATACATATGTACATATAGACACACACACAGATATATATATATATATATATATATATATATATATATATATATATTATATTTGCCGCCATGATAATGGCCTTTCGTTCTTTGATTAACTTTCGAACCAGCGCTGGAGATGCCACACAGCGGCCAAGCCAATCGTAAGGAAACCACCGACCACTATTCTTGATCCAAGGGAGAGAGAGAGAAAGAGAGAGAGATACAGAGAAAGAAAAGGAGAGAGAAAAAAGCAAAGAAAGAGAGAGAGAGAGATAAGTTTGTCTGAAGTGTACGATCGAATGTAGGGATACAATCGAAGAAGAGTGAGAGAGAGGAGAGACGAAAGAGGAGGAGATATTAAGGAGACGAGCGAAGGAGAAAAAAAAAAGAAGTAGAAGAAAGAAAGAAAGAGAAAAACGAAGGAGTTTTGCGAAAGAGGAAGACAGGGAAAAGAAAAAGAAATAAGGAGGATGAGTGAATGAGAGAGAGAGCATAGAAGAACGAGAAGGAGATAGTAAAGAGAGGAGCGAAGAAGAAAAGGATAAGAAAGAAGGAAGGAAAAACGAAGGAAAGCGAAAGAGAGGGAAAAGAAAAAAAGAAAAAAGAACGAAGAACGAATGTAAACAAAGAAGAAGGAAAAAGAAGGGATGTGAAATATATAAAGAAGAAAGAAAGAAAGAATGTCTATGAAGAATTGAAATAAAAGATAATGAAAAATAAAAGAAAGAAGAATATAAATGAATTACAAAAAGAATGACAAAAACAATAACAAAAATAACAAAAAAAGATAACTACAACAGCTACAACAACAAGTCGAAGCTTGATCCAGAAATGAGAGAGTGAGTAGAAGGGTGTCGTCCGAAGTATAGTTATTGAATATGGAAGTATATTGGAAAAACTGCAAAATTTGAACGTGCGATAAAGAAAAAAGCAAAGACAGTGAGAGATTACTATAAAAATATAATATAATAAAAGAAGAAGAAGAAGAAGAAGAAGAAGAAGAAGAAGAAGAAGAAGAAGAAGAAGAAGAAGAATCGCATGTTTTAATATATATATACTTTTTTCTTCTATAAATCGAAGCATCCGCTCTTTTTCATGTTCGGTGGTCCGTGGACGCGCCCCAAAATTCATCCAATCTTACCTGAGCATCTACCCCTCTTCTTCTTCTACTCTTAACAAAATTACTGACCCTCCCACGAAAAATAAATAAATATATATATATATATATTATATTTATATGATTACATAAAGGTAATAAAAAAAGAAAAGAAAAACTTCAATGCAAGCCAAGAATGGAATTAAAAAAAAACAATGGTTGAAAAGAAAATACGATAAACATCAATGGTGCTTTATTGTAGAAAGATGAGAGGTCGATAGATAATATTAACAAAACTAACAAAAAACACACACATATATATATACATATATATATATTATTATATATAATATATATATCTGGAACATATATGGAATTATTTTCTTTCTTTCTATCTCACCCTCTGTTTCTTTCTTTTTTTCGGACTTGTATGAGTTTGTCTTTTGGAATTCGCACAAGACTTTAACAAAGTGACATTTTTCTCAATGAATGGACTGTTTCAACGACAACAAAAAATTGTCATAAAAAAAGTACAGCAAAATCACAAATCGTTTCCTGGATGCTTGTCTCTCTCCCACACGAACCCACACACCTTCTCTCTCTTTCTCTCTATCTGTCACGGTACGATGCTTTTTTTTCGAGTTTCGGGATTATATATTGGATCAAGGATTAACTTTTAAAAACTGGATCAAAAACGCGTTTAAAAAAATATTATCATTTCTTCAAGACAAAATAACAAATGTCTTGCAAGAACACAAGTGTTCACAATGACAAGGTATGAAATGTCGAAACCTTTTTAATGCTCAGAGTCGGATGTATTTTATCACATGGGACCAAAGAAAACAGCAACCAGCAGTGTATATATATATATATATATATATATATATATAATATACACGTATCTAAGGAATGGTACCTATGAAATGCGCGTGTCATATTCTTGAAATGGATCCCGTGTCATATTCTTAAAACGGACCCCGGAATATCAACAAAAAATATAACCAAAAATATGAATGTCTCTTTTTATTTCTTTTTCTCTTGTTCATAATAATCTTCTTCTTCTTTAAAATTATGTTTGTTTCATCAAAAAAATATATTAGAACAATTTTACAATGAAATATATTTGATGACTGTTCAATATAAACTTGTTACCCATATCTGCGGTAGCAAATATTGATATACCTCAGGAACACACTCATATAAAAATATATTAATAAATGTTGTTCATTTGTGTAAGCAAATGTTGATAATACCTCAGGAATACACATATTTATATATGTAAATGTTCATTTGAAAATACACATATAACTAAAGAAAATCTCCCCAAAACAAATTTATTCGTGTTCATGCCTTTGGGGTGAAACACGAGGCTCTTTCCCTGTTTGCCTGGTCTCAACGATTGTCGTGTCATATAATAATGAGACCCGAATAAACATTGTTCAAGGAATTTGTAAATCATGCTATGTCGGATGTAATTGGTATAAAAGCGTAAGCGCTAAAAAAACGGAAATAAAAAGAAAAAAATATTACAAAACAAAAGAAACTACGTACAATCAAGTGCTATTTTATTAAAATTTCTTTTTTTTATGCCGAGTCGCTAAAAAATAATTGTGACCTGTGATTGATATCAGGATTTGATTACGTCGCAGACGTTCGTTCAAGCGTCCTTTAAGGGCACAGCATCGCATCACATAGTCGTTTGGGATCGAACCATCGTGAAGTCAATGTCACTCTGCACAGTTGAGTACAACAAAATAATATCTCAGGTCTATACAAGTGTGTAAATAATACTACAAAACGCTCGATAATACGCGATTCAAGCAAAACACGAAGAACTCTTAAATACCAAACCACAATCTCGTATTAACACATAAAATATATTCGTATAACATGTTTTGTTCACATTTAAATGTGCATATGGACACACATACAATATATTTGAACAATACTAAATTAAATCGTCATTTAAATACTATAGGTTAATTGCTCTAGTAAGCCTCAAGTCCACTATTGAAAAAAACTTATAATGAGAATCTCAATTTAAAATGTCAGTATCTGTCTGTATATATGTGTATATAAAATGAAGTCATATGTATATACATAGTCATTGATCTTTGATTTGATAGAAATATATAATTTTTTATTTTGTATTTAATGCATTTGAAAGTTAATATATCTATATAGACAATATATACTCTCGTGCCTTAAGAAAGACAGGTATAGATATATATATAGATATATAGATAGATAGATGGATAGATAGATAGATTAGATAGATAGATAGATAGATAGATAGATAGATAGATTGATTGATTGATTGTTTGATTGATTGATAGATAGATATGAACAGGCTGATAGATAGATTTGAACAGGCTGATAAATAGAAATATATATATATAGATAGATAACAACTATTTGATATATGTAAATAAACTACCGACAACAAATAGATATATATGTGTGTATATATATAGATATATATGTATATTCACTGTTAATCGTGACGTGAAAAGGAAAACATATCTAAACAAATTATTTCGCATATATTCACAAGTGTAATCATGTTACAAACTTTTACGCGAAAATATTGATAGATAGATTGATTGATATGCAAATCACAAATAATAGATTTGTATACATATATCGACGTATATAGTTTCACACCTTAACCAAAAGACATAAAAAACATTAATATAGCAATAATCAATACGCATATGCAAATAAATATATTTGTATTTTTGTACATATAATGTTTTATGATAGATAGATAGATAGATTGATTGTGAAGAGTCCATAATAAATACTTGTATAATGACATATATTTCCATTTCAACATGTTATACATATATATGTTTCTATATATAGAGATAGATTTATGTGAATATTCTATCTAATACATTTATAAATATATAAAAATGAGCGTTATTTATATAGAAAAATATGTAAATACTCAGTTCAATTGGTCAAGTGCTCGTCTATGCAAAGTCTACAATATCGTTTAAACACGTGCCCTATTATGTCTATAAACCGTTATTATTCTGCATATATTCATCGTCTTAACGTACAATAATGATTAATATAGCTTAGTGGACAAATACTACTGAATTCGCTCCTCACTGTGTGGTTGTATTGCAAGCTCGTACGAAACTAGGCAAAGGAAATTAATTAAAGTTATTATAGATTTCAATTTCAACTTGAATATATCAGTCTGTGTATTTGCACTGATACTTTCTAATATATTTGTACACGTAATATAAATATAAACATATGTATATATGTATATGGGGATGTATTTGGGTAATCATATAGAAATAAGTATTATCACATTTATATATCTAAGTGTCTATCGTTAATAAATATACATTGTTTATTTGTAATTAATATAAGCATATTTATGTATATGCCAATACCAATAAGAGAAAGTGTTCATATATATTCTTATACCGTCTAAAATAAATGCATATTTATATATATAGACTCATATATATGACATTATAGTTAATGAGTTAAATATTTGAACATATATACATATACGTATATTTACACAGACACACACACACACACACATACACACACACACATATATATATATATATATATATATAATATACATTTGATTTTCTTGCTTATATATGTCTATATACATTCGAAAGTAAATAAATTTCACAATACATTCAAAACTGAAGAAACATACTCATATCTATTTAAAGAAAGACAAATATAATTAAATATTTGTTGAAGTTTCAATACTCCAATATGAAAATATATACTGAACGCAAAATATACGCAAATACATGTTCTAAACTATATATACGTATCTATAGACCATCAAAGTTGAATACCTAGGTGTGAAAATATTTATTCAAAGTGAAATATGTATGCTAATATACATTAGCATGCAAAACCTTGTACCCTTAAATATATGTATATATATATATCAATATACATCAAAAGCGTAAATATTTTTATACATCAATATATGTTAAAAATTAAATACTGATACATTTCAATATATATTCAAAGTGAAATACCTATGTACATATATATGTATATAGTCTTAATGACATATAAAACAAAGTTTATTCATATGTCAATTGATAATAAGAGGAAAGTTTTATATTTGTAAATATACGTACAAAGAATATATTTACAGAGACAGAAATATATATATATATATTCAATTATACTCTGAGATAGATAGAGGAAGACAGACAGACAAAATGAGAGAGACAGGTGAGAGATAGATAAACTGAAGGTGAATATGTGTCAATATGCCTTCAGAGTTAGATATTTATATACATGAATATATTTAAAGTGTATGTAATTCTACAAAATAAGTATAACCGTAAAAAATATACACATGTCAATATGCATATAATAAGAAATAATTGTCTATATCACATATACGTACAAAAGTAAATATATTTCATGTTATATATTTAATGTTAAATACTTTTGTAAATAGATATGCAAAGTTATATACGTGTATGTCTATAGACACTCGAAGGTAATATTTGAATATCAATACAGAGTGATAAAAAAAATATATGTGGATAGATATAAATACATATATATTCGTGAATATTCGTAAACTTCAAGGTATATATAACCACATATTACACTCTAAGTATATTTTCAAACCTAAATATATATATATATATTTATACCAATATACATACATATATATATTAATATATCTATAGGTATATATAAACATCTATGTTTGTAATTGTATATGCAAATATATGCACATATATTTTTATGCAATATTGCACATATATTATATGTAATATTATTGCATGTTTGTAAAATATGCTTATGTAGACTACTATATTTGCGTATTATATATATTTTTGAAGCAGTCTGATATAAATAAATAAATTGATATGATATCATAAATAGTTTTATTTGTATTAACAGACAGTGAAAAACTATATATAAAATATATTTTAAAGACTTGATTTGATCAATCATAATTTTACAAATAAAATAATTTTAGAAAATAAAAAATAAAAATAAAAATGTAAACAAAATGGTATGATAGAAGAAATACAGACAGCAAACTTTTGCTTCATTTCTAAATTGAATGTTTCCTAATAATTTTTTGAGGAACTTACAGAAGTTCCATTGATATTTATCTTAACGGAACTGGTAAGAAGCAAGTTTCTACTACGTCCGTCTCTTAATTCTTAAGCTGATAGAAAGAGAGAAAACAAAAACTGTACTAGATGCGCAAAAATAATAATCTAGTTAAAATCTAAACAATCAAAAAGACAGCTTTTATTCAAGAAATTTAAAAAAATTAAAAATTAATAACAAAAAAAGAAAAAGAAAAGACAAAAAGTAAACAAAAGAAAACAAACAAAATATCGCAAGAAAAACAAACTTTGATAAAATTTTATCCCACTTTCAAAATTTTCAAATTGAGTTACGAGACATTCTTTGACCGCTTGAGAAAAAAAAATTAAATCAAACTTATATACTTCGTTTGGTGTTATTTTAAATGATATAGAACATTGAAAATACTAACTGTTTCGACAACAGGTGATATCTATACGCTATAAAAAAAAAAAAGGGATAAAAAGAAAGTGACTATAGAAGACGCTGGCAGAGTTTTTTTAAGCGACTTATTTGTACATCTATCGAAGCCGCGTTGTTGCCGCGTGTACAGCGGCGACCCCAGCCGTCGTTACGACGACAGGCTATCGAGAACGCCGTACAGGCCAAGAAGAAGCCGTCAGGTCTCGTTTATTTGACAGCATTCACAATAGGAAACATTAAGGTACCAAACAATATGGCGGAGATAAACGACGACTACGATGCCAGCGATGACATCGATCTCGATCCCATACATCTGGACGACCGGCGAATCGAAGAGGAGATGAAACGCCGGTCGGACAGCAAGAAAAAAGGAAACGTCGACCCGAGCAAAATACTGTGAGTCTCTAGCCCTTTTATTCTAAAATTATTTTCCTGTCATCATAAATACGATCCACCCCACCCCCCACCCCCGGGTGATGTCAAAATTACTTTTTGAAATATATTGCCTGAGGATTTGGAGTTAAAAATTAAATGCCAGATAGTTTTACCATGAGTAAAAAAAAGTGTTGTGATGTTAGTTCAACAGTAAAAAAAGAAGTCAAGTCGAGGTAGGGTAAAAGAGACAAGTGTATTTACAATAAGGTACAAGAACGGCTAGCTTGCCGCTAAATAGTAACAGTACGGTAACAGTACAACCTTTTTCCTCGGTGTCTCACTATTTATAGTGAGAACCGGTGTATATTCTCCCACTGTAGGAACGGCCGGTATAACAAAAAGTAAAGTCGACGGGGCAGCCTAAAGTCGGTATCAGCCAGTCAGAGTGGGAGTCTATCCCCTTTTCAATAGCGCTAAACCAAGGAGATTGTTTTAGCATCTAAGGTGGAGCGCCACACCTACCGTCAGCTCCTTACTTTACCGCACAGATCCCTGTGCTACTCATACGCTGAGGTGGTGGGGCCCGGTATCGAACTAGGAACCTTGTGGTTTCTAACCGAACGCTCTACCGACTGAGCTAACCCGGTCCCTATTTATAAATATGAATAAAATCATCAAATTTATTGAAAGAGTAAAATATAAAACAATTTGAAATTGAAACTTAGTTCTGATAACTTTAAATATATATTAAAATAAAACAAACTATATATGAATATATAATACCGAGCATGTATTTATCAAAACCTGTTTACAAAAAAGCAATGGGGACCGTCTAAGGATGCATGCCCAGATTTTGAGTGTATATAATACAATGTTGTTCTTTATTCTATGTATTGACGATTTTGGGTAATATGACGTAAGCAGTGACATAGTTTCGGTTAAAGACAAATAGAGACCGAATCTCAATTATTAATATATGTATTTACTAGCCCCTTGACACGTGGCCAATTTCTAGACGGAGTTTAACACTTTTGAATGCAGAGTTTTCTTTCTCCTAGACTGGTTGCCTAACCAAGGTTAAAGAACCCAGTATATCCTACTATTTACCTACAGCTGGAATAAGAACAGTTGAAGGCATACCTTTCCCAAATGTAAAAGCGTTGTTATTATTAGTAGTATTTGCCCTTCGTGTCCTGATTATGACACTAAACTGCATCTGATGGTGAAACCTCGGTTCCAGTCAAGCCCTATCACCTATATGATTGCCAACAATCTATTGTCTTTATAGCAAACACCAATCCTTCTCATCATATTTGTGCTAGAAAGCGATGGCTAAGGGTCTTAGTGGCCTGGGTATGACGTTAAACTGCATCTAATGGAGAAGTTCCAATTCTGGAGCTCTGCAATTACTCCCACTTTCACTCTTTCAGTACTTGTTATTGTTCCATCTATGAATCAAATAAATCTGTTCTAAATTATTATTATTGGATAGGAATAATTGAAACTGTAACAAAGAAATGATTAAAATAGTGTAGTGGAAAATAGAGTTATGATTGTAATTAAGCTTCGGCATTAAATAGCCCATAAATACTTAGTGTGCCGTTAATCAAATCGACCATGAAGTTGAATTCAAATCTATTATTAGTAATAGCATTCTCTTCCTGTCAAATTTAGCTATGGTTACTATAAGTACACCTAACTGAATGCTTGAGCCTTTGTGGGCAACTAGTGTAGGATAAATACAACCATGCAATTCAAAACGAACACCTCAGCTAATTAAATGTTCAAGCCTTGGTGGATAGTTATTCTAGAAAAAAGACAATCATGAAATTCAAAACGAGGACTTATGGGTAACTAAAATCTCAAGCTTGATTGGCTACCAGTATAGGTAAAAGACAATCCTGTAATGCAAAATGAGGACCTAGAGTTCTTAAGGCAGCCTCGTTCTGGCAACTTCTGTGACGTAATTAAATACAATGTATATCATTCCTTTGACGATCTCTGTATCGGGAAGATGAGTCACTTTTGGGGTTGGAAACTGCTCTTTCATGACCCAATGCCGAGCCTTGCTTCCAGATCTAGATGCATGTCCATCTTTTATGGTCTCACAAGACAACAGATGTGAATATTCCTATCATATAAAAACCTCTTATGATTGTTGTCCTATATTAGTGATACTAAACCATGACTTTCCTAAACGCAATATTCATACACTTTTTTTTGGGTCCAACTATTTAAATTCTTTTAATTCTTTTCTTTTTTATCATTGACATAAATTAGATCAATATAAACTTATTTCCAGAATTAATTCAAAAAATACATATATAATTTACGATCAACAATATATTTATCAAACATTACAGGAATATCGTCAAATCTTCTAATTATATAGCTCAATTGGTGCCCAATTTCAAACGCTTTTCGTTCTCAGCTTTTAAAGATTCCTAACGACTGGCGGACACTGCTCTTTCATGACCCAATGCCGAGCCTTGCCTCCAGATCTAGATGTATGTCCATCTTTTATGGTCTCACAAGACAACAGATGTGAATATTCCTATAATATAAAAACATCTTATGATTATTGTACTATATCAAGTGATATAACCAAGCGGTGACTAAGGGTCTTAGTGGACTGGGTATGGCGTTAAACTTTACGTTCTGGCAACCTCGTTTTTACAGTTTTCTTTTCTAGTTTTTACAGTATTCTTTTCTGGCTTTTTTTTTCTCTAGGGCCGGGTTAGCTCAGTCGGTAGAGCGTTCGGCTAGAAACCACAAGGTTCCTAGTTCGATCCTGGTCCTCGCCAACTCAGCGTATGAGTAGCACAGGGATCTGTGCGGTAAAGTAAGGAGCTGATGGTAGGTGTGGCGCTCCACCTCAGACGCTAAAATAATCTCCTTGGTCTAGCACTAGTGAAAAGGGGATAGACTCCCTCGCTGTATGGCTGATACCGACATTAGGCCGCCCCGACGACTTTACTTTACTTATAAGATCTATTCATTTTAATCTTCGGACTTATCTATATTATTTTTCATTTATTGTAAAAAAACAAACATTTTGGTTCAATGTTCACTACTATTTTTCTTAATTCTTTTTTTGAAAGGTTCATTGTCATTGATCCAGGTGTTCCTGTAATTAAAGATTTTACTAACATCTGTATTTCAAACTTCATAAACATTAATCCAATACTTATGTCTTACAGCATATACTCGTATAATGAACGATTTTTAAGACCAATGTTCCACCGAAAACAAAGAGGTCGTTCATTACACGAGATATGGTTTTGAAACGTCAAAGCTTACCTTGTTTCTAGGCATAACCTTACCGTAACCTCAATTCAAAATGTCCCTGCATAGCCCATACCTAAACAAAGGCTATTATTCACGATGATAAAGTTTCTACTTAACATTATTTACTATTTATAACATCTATGTGTATATGTACAAATATTGTAAATAGTAAACAAAGATACGTAAAAACTTCATTATCTTAATAGAATTAAGTAAACACGGTAGGCTGCATCAAGGTTTAGACTACATTGTTTATTTACGGTATTCCAATGATTTTGATTGTACTACAGTAGTTTGAAAGTATAAGTAAGCGTTAGAAGGTTTTCTTTAGATGTTTTCATTGGATGTTGAAGAAATATCTTTGTCGGAGATATATATAAGTTCCTGAAAAACTGTTAAAACTTCCTTGTTCACATTAAACAGCCTGCATATAAATCCATTTCAGAGGGAGCGACCAAAGTTAGCCAGACAAACACGTGCGTTTGTTTACAACACGAAATTGATTAATAAGAATTGACTGTTGTGAGAACATGCTATTGGATAAGATTAAGGAACATGGAGAATGCCCTGCTGTTGCCAGCTCTATCGGTTGGGGCTTTAGAATACATTGACTTCACCTCTGCATAAGGCTAAGACACCCCCTCAATGGGGCCACCTGTTAGCCATGGGTGCCGACCCGTGTTGCTTAAGGATAGAAACCTGGTGGCGGAGCAGTCCATAA
The DNA here is from genome assembly GCA_023376005.1 of Doryteuthis pealeii. Taxonomy (NCBI): domain Eukaryota; kingdom Metazoa; phylum Mollusca; class Cephalopoda; order Myopsida; family Loliginidae; genus Doryteuthis; species Doryteuthis pealeii. Next base: position 40,189,541 of record CM042165.1, on the reverse strand, counting down.
AATGCTAGGTTCCACTTTTGCCTTTACTTAGGCTGGACTTAGTCAGAGAGGCCCTTCGGATCAATCGTCTGGTCATGTCAAGCCCTAGTACCCATATGACTGTTCCAGTCCTATTGCTCTTATGGCACCCCCAACCATTTTTATCATACATGTGCTAGAAGGTGGTGTCTTAATATCCTTAACATTTATATAGATGGTGAGGTTCCAATTCTGGAGCTCTGAGGAATGTGTACTCCATTTCTCTCAGATCTACACAGGCCAGGAGTGGTAGTACCTGTTAGGGTCTCATGTATGGGTTAAATACAAAATATCTGTTTTTAAAAAATGTTTTAAAAAATGGGTTTAAAAAGTTGAGTACCCATCAAGATTTTACGGCATGTCAAACTTTGTTGGGTTATTTTATGCCTAATTTTGTTTATTCCTTCTTGATGTTCTTTTGATTCTCTATCAGGTACTTCAACTTCTAGTCAGGGTGGACCTGGGAGTAATTGCTCTGAAGGAGTATTCCATACTCCCCAGAACTACATGAAGTTTAACGTCATACCGTGGGCACTAGGACCCGCCGCCATCTAGCATATATATTATACAGATTGAGTATTTGCCATAAGGGCAATAGGGTGGGGACAATCATATATGTGCTAGGGTTTAGGTGACCAGCCGATTAATTGGACAGGGCCTCTCCAAACGCCCGTCTAGCCTCTGTATTGCAAAAGTGGAGTGTTGAATGTCATGGATTGCACTACCGCCAGCATTCTGTCTTTAAGCATCATGGGTTGCCAGCCACGGATAACAGGAGGCCCCATTAGGAGGACTTTATCGCTCTGCATAGGTGGAGTCGGCGTATTATGCAGCTCCAGCCGACAGGTTAGTCTCTGAGCTGGATCAGTTTTAGCTGTTAGGGTACCACCTTCATAAACATTACTCTCAGGTCTACTCAGGCCAGGAGTGGTAGTATCTCTTAGGGTTTCATGTATGGGTTAAATACAAAAATGTGTTTTAAAAATGTGTTTTTAAAAAATGTGTTTTTAAAAAAAAATCGAGTACCTATCAAGATTTTAAGGCATGTCAAACTTTGTTAGGTTATTTTATGCCGAATATATTTTGTTTATTCCTAACTATGTACAAATTATTTGTATTAAGGATAGTTTCTTACAACTCTCATGTGGAAAGGTTAGGCAAATATGAATATGATACCAATAGAATCAAAATAGTACCTAAACTTACTATCAATCAACTTTGGTTAAAGATATGCAAATATCCTGATAATTACTCCTAACTAGGGGTTAGTGAATTTATAGCTATTAGAGCAAAAGGAATGTTTACCCGATTTACCCAACCCCCACGACCAGAATATGACACAACGTCATTTTTTTTTAAGTGGAGTACAACTGGTTCGAATTTAGTATTTTCCTTCTCCCAGTATGGTTGCCTTATCAAGGCTAAATAATCTTGACTGCCCTACTATTTACTCATAGTTGGCGAGTGGATGAGACGGTTTCATGCTTTTCTCAAGGGCATTAGCACGAAGGGAAAACAAACAGCTTCGTCCAGGATTTGAACATGAGTCACCGATTCCATTAACTTAGACGATAACCGTTACATTGCGTGCCTCCTAATCAGAACAAAATGAAAGTATAACGCTCAAGCGGAGCTTTGAACTCGCAGAATCAATTCTATACTCTTCGTCACTAAACGTTGCGTCAGTTGCGTCACAATAGTAACGTCACAATAGTAACGTCACAATAGTTGCGTCACTATGCGTCACAAAACTGTTTCAAATTTAACATTAAGTAAACATTAGTTGGCAGCCTTCCGTCTACGAGAGACGATGAGCAGTGTCAAAGTTTTTTTTTCTTTGAACTACACAGCCTGGGCGGGTTCGCATGGAGGATAAGCTGTTGTCCATGCAGCAAATCCCCCTCTCAACACTGCCGCTGTGATCCAAAGGAAAAGGTAAGGTACCAACGCGGTTTGGCAACGGTAGTTTAGAGAGATATCCAGGATATCCTTTTCTGAGGGGTGTCTTACCATTCTGTAGGGGACATAGTCAGTGTATTCGACAAGGTATGAATATAGCTCAGTACCAAATATCGGGCGCATGGTGTATGCATTTATCTAATCATTTGTATGAGCATGATATGATAGTTAATTTTAAGCGGGGTTTAACAGGTTTTAATTCTGTATTCCTTCTCTTAGTTCGGTTGCCATACCAAGTTTTAAGAGCCCAGTCTGACCTATTATTTACCTATAGCTAGAGTGAGAACAGTTGGATGCATACCTTTCCCAGGGGTATTAAGTTTGTCTTTGTTACTTTGTTTAATGGCATATCAAACTTCTTGGGTTATTTAATGCACAGTCCGTCATTGTAGAAGAACAATAGTCGTACTATTTATAACCCATAGCTGGGGATGAGGAGGTAAATATGTTTCGCAAGTGTATTAGTCTAAAAGTGAACGTATTAGCATGACAGGAGTTTGACTAGCTTACTACAATGTCACAGTCTAGCCCGTTAGCCACCATGCGAACTTATCCAAGGGGTATTAATACTATGTGAAATTCAAACTGCCTTGTCCAGGATTTGATCTCTGGTTGCCGTGTCCATTTCGTATGTCCTATCTATTAGTTGAATACATAAGACTATTAAGAAATGTTGAAAAGATGAGTTCACAAGAATGAATCAAACAAAATTTCTTTGGCAGAAAATAACCCAACAAGGGTTGACATGCTGTAAAATCCAACCAACCAACCACCAACCACCCAACCATTTCGTGAGATGATAACCGTCACATCAGCGTATCGGGTATTGTATTATAAAGATAAGCCCTTTATAAATAAGAATTATGTAGACGCGTGGTCTAATGCTTAGAATCGTAGGAAATCGACTCGTCAACTCGAGTTCAATTCCTGGACAAAGCTGTTGGTATTTCACATGGCACTAATACCCTTGAGAAAGGTATGAATCCAATTCTTCCTCCAGCAATGGATAAATAGCAGGGCAGACTGCACTCTTTAACCATGGCTAGGTAACCAGTCTAGGAGAATGAAAACTCTAAATTCAAACCTGTTAAACTCCGCTTAAGAAATTGACCTTGTGTCGCATCCTGCTCGTGTGGAGGGGTTGGTAAATAGATATAAAGATCAGCCCAAAATATTGGGAATCCGGATTAAAGGGTTACTTTGGAGTTAAAATTGATCTCTGAATCATTGTGATTATTCATAATCAAAAAATGAGTTTACAAAATGGAATACCCAACAAGAATGAATAAAACAAAATGTCTACCTATTACACCTCAAGGGAGTGTGGAGTACCCCTTCATCGCCATTACTCCCAGGTCCATTCTGACCCGGAGTGGTAGTAGCTTATAGTCACATTTATAAATTAAATGGATGAAAAAATGTGTCTAAAAAAATTGAGTTTGAAAAAATAATTGAATGCCCAACAAGAATGAATATAACAAAATGTCTATCTATTACACCTCAAGGGAGTGTGGAGTACCCCTTCATCAGCATTACTCCCAGGTCCACTCTGACCCGGAGTGGTAGTAGCTTTTAGAGTCACATTTATGAATTAAATAGATCAAAAAATGTGTTTGAAAAAATTGAGTTTGAAAAAATAATTGAATGCCCAACAAGAATGAATATAACAAAAACGTCTCCAACATAAAATAACCCAATACGGGTTGAAATGCTATAAAATCCAACCAACCATTTCGTACGGTAATAACTATCCTACCAGCGCATAGGCTATAGTATTATAAAGATCAGCTCTAAATATTGAGATTCCGAATTTAAGGGTGACTTTGAGAATTAAATTTGATCTCTGAATCATTGCGTTTATTCATAATCGATAATCCGGATTCGTCTTTGTTGTTTTTGCATTTTTCTAGATTTTCGATCGCGTCTCCTGATGAAAATCCGTAATTTTGAAAATGCAAATCCCAAATATCGATTATTTTTTCTGCGAGGAGTGATTAATCTGAATTATTTCTTTTGATCAGATTTTATTAAAAGGTTAATTTTCCCTTTCGGTATTAATAGCCGAATAGACAGGGAACATCCCCAAAATCATGACAGGGGTGACAAAACAGAGACAGGCATTGATGACCTCAAAAAATGGCGGGTATGTGAGGATGGGGGGTGGTTAAGGGGGCATGGCTGGATGATTAGTAAAAGAGATATCAATTGATGATGGCAATGATCCTAAAAGAGACAGCAAAGAAAAAGGAAATAAAATTAAAAAACATGTAGAAATCCATGATGCGGAGGAATTCTTCTATTTTGGAATCAATAGAATGTTTTCGAAAATGAAGGGACATTTAATCATTGGCACGGAATTGAAAAAAAAAAAAATCAAAGAATGAAAAATTGTTGACTTGCAGAATCGAAAAAAAATAAAAACAGAAAATATTCTAACAGGATTAAAAGAATAAAGAATTGTCAGTAATTATTTGTGATACACTGCTACCATTTCAAAAAAGTTGGTTGATTGGTTGGTTAAGTTGTGGAAACAACACCCCTTGAAGAAAAGCAGCTGTACGGCCACTTGCTCCCTATCTCACAGACCATCCGAGTGAGACATGCTGGACACTGCTGGAAAATCAAGGATGAACTCATAAGCGACATTCTCCTGTGGAAGCCAGTATATGGAAATGTTAATATGGACCTACATTGACCAGCTCTGCGCTGATGCTGGATGCTGCGCAGAGGACCTAACTTATTAATAATGCCCTGGTGATGGTTTACTTCAGTTAAGATAGCGTGGACATGGGTCAACGTTGCCTGATTACTGATAGTTTCTTGCGATCTATGTGATCTTCAGACCAGATCGAGTCAGTAACCAGTCGTCATTTTAGTTTGTTCTAATTAGTCGTAATTTGAAATTAAATCAAAAGCTGATGCGTCTCTTTACTTCACATTTTGCCTGTTACTTTCCTTCTCTCTGTGTACATCTTGATTACCTCCTCGTTATATTTGTTAGTTTCTCAGTGAGTGTAAAGACAGATTGGAGAGGGTGAAACGTATTTGCGTGTTAAATTTCATAACCAGCCTTTTCAACAACTTGGCTCTTTATAAATTCAAATTAGGTCAAGCGTTCCCTTTCTTAGAAATCTTACAAAATGACTTTAATGTAATTCTTTTTTAATTCTCCGGCCGTTTTTTTCTAATTTCATTCGCTTTGCAAACTCACTTTTCCCTAATCCCAATTATCTACCCAGAGCTCAACAAGTAACCCAACGCGTCACGTTTTGTCTAACACACACACACACACACATATATATATATATATATATAATATATAATATATATATATATATATATTATCAGTCATCCATAGACACGTGTTTCGAAGTTTACTTCTCATCGGTGCAGCTCGATTTTTAACAGCTACCTCTTGTCATCCACTACATAGGAAATAAGATCGCTACCTCTTTTCGTATGCGTTGTGCAACTGAAGTAGGCCATAGAAGTTATCGGTCGAAATGCTGTGGGAACAAGTAAAACTAGAAGAATTACTCTATCTTTATTTTACTGTACTTGTGGCCTAATCAGTTGTTTCCATTTAAATAAGACAGTCTCCATATTGGAATGCGATAATAAAATGCTTTCAAATTGACCAAATAAAGAAATGATGCCAAAAGGGTGACGGTGTGGTTGAAATGGTGCACAGTTAAGAGAGGCTTACTATTTGCTAGATAATAAGATGGCTGTGTTCCTGGGGGGAAGTAAGTTCATCTCAAATATTAAAAAAAAGACGATCAGGTAAATGGCTGACAAAAATATTGAAGTAAATTGCATTTCCTTCAAAAATAATAATGAAAGCCGAGAGATCGATGCGTACATATCGAATCATCTTGCATAGATCATTGCGTACACGAAATCAAATTGCCCAGTCCCTGTGTTAGCCATATTGTTGGCTTCAATCCCGGCATGCTTTTGTTCATTAAATTGAAAAAAAAAATTCTAAGAAGATAATATTGGCACCAAAATCTCCACAGGAAACAGGGACATTATAATCTCTTTTATGTGGTCAGTCTTATTTTATCTTTTCTTTTCTTTTTTTCTTTATTCTTTTTTTTTCTTTTTGGAGATCTGTGATAACCACGTGGTCCAACTGGACATGGCATGCTGATAAGAGGTTGGCGACCCTATCTTAAGAAATGTAACTGAGATATAATCTATGTATGTGTCGATAAAGAAAATGACATAAAAAATGCGACACGTTAGAAAGACAGATCTCCAAAGTTGTTTACAGTACTTGTAAAATCGTTAACTTTTAAATGAGATAAGGGATAACAATGAAGCCTGATATTTAATGAGAAGTGTGCATTAGGGCTTACCTGCCAGAAATCTTAAATTGTTTTTTTTTCTTTTTTTGTTGTTTTTTTTTTTTTGTTTTTTTTATTTATTTTTGGAGTACGTTATATCTCAACCGTCAAGCCTAGCTGATATTAGGAAATGGGAGATTATCTGAAATCAATGACGGGTCAATAGAATTTCTGATTTGAAATTGGTAATAAACCGTCTGATATAATGCCGACTCTACGAAAATACAAGGAATTTGTATCTCGCATATCCTTCGCCTTAGAAGTGTGACTTGCTCGAAGATATCTGGCACCAAAACGATGAAACCAATCAAACCATAACATGTAAAAAAAAAAAAAAAAGATTTGATATAGACTCTCACTGAGGGTCTTTTATACCATCATCCATGTTGGGTATACCAGGTTACTCTAGTTCAAGGTGAGTGCTTTTAAATGAATACTAGTACAACAACGTAACTGGTTGGGTCACAATTTACGCATTTGAAAATTGATAGATCTTATGTACTGTAATTGGTATTTCATAGTTATCTCCCTTAAGTATTACAGACAATATGTGCACAATGATATTTCACTGTATTTGTTCGCACACATTTGAAAACAAATAATTATAATATTCTGTAATTAGTACGTAAGAGTTATCTCCCTTATTTATTACAGTAAAAAATAAATTATACAATGAATTGTTTTCTTTTACCTTATTTAATCGAATCTGAAATGTTGTTTATATGAATGTGTTTTAGTAATCTTCAAATAAAAGAATCCAATACTATTTATCGTCTGTAAGAATTAAGATGTATGCAGTCTCCGTTATACAATGACCATATCAGTAACTTTTGGGCGTACTCAATTCGGCTTTTGGCGTCTCGTGATTGGTTTAAATTATTTTTTCAGGAGAACAATCAGCCTTACACTCAAATTATATATGTATATCTTATAATGGAGATTCGGTGTCTGTTAGTCTATAACTGAACTACGTCACTGCTTACGTCACCATACCGTCAGGAATTGCGTAGTTTTATTAATGAATATTTAGTTTATAGACAAAATCATTAATACAGAGAATAAATCTTATTTATTAACGATGTTTCATACAAATCTGAGTTAGATTTGTCTCAAAACAGCTCATTATATTAGTATGTTAAAAATCTGCAATGTGTATTATATATTACTAAGAAATAAAGGTGTACATAATACACGGTGTCGTTAATTTGCAGCTTGGTTTTAACAAAACTAGGTTTAATAAATAATTACTTGGTTTTATAGATCTTTAATATTAATGTTTTATTTTCCAATGTAATGAAATTAATCCTATGAATGATTTTATATGGAAACTAATTAGAATACAATTAAAATAATTGTAACTTTTTTTATATGTATTCCTAATTGATTTCGTTAGATTTTCTAATATATTTCCTTGCATTAAAACTTGAATACTTACGCCCAGAGAGTGTATATTCTTGCTAGTATATATATTATACGGTTGTTCTTAAATCTTCCATCCGTTATCATCCTGCAACAACCTCTGGTTTAAAATGAGACCGTTCAAATTGTTCAAGATGCAATGCAAAAATGAAAATCAAGATTATCTGGTGTTGCGTAACCGCAGATTTCTTGTTTGTCCCATTTTTTTTCGCCCAATTTTAAGAATGAAACATTCCAAATAGTCTTGCGTCGATTAAATGCCTAACGTAAAATTAAAATCAATTGAAAAAAGTTACATTTGTAGTTTATTTTAACTAGCAAATATATGCACCCTCCGGGTGCAAGTATTAATGTCATGAAATATCATATTAAATTACAAAGTCTAAATAAACTAAATAAGAATGCAGATAAAACGATTTGAAACAGAGAGGGGTATAATCTAAAAAATAAAACAGCTTGTATCTTCGTTTTCCATCCCCCACCCGTCTTTCCTTGCTAAAATTTACTAATTTAACTATTCAGTTAAATAAGAAAGTAAATAATAAAATTACAGTTATTTCTTCTTGTTAATTGATTTCTTTTCAAGATTTATCCCCGAGATTTTTGTTCATATTCATTAAGATAAAATCAAATAATTAGAAATCAACAATACCAAGCACATATTTATTAAAATCAAATTTTAAATATCAACATGCAAATTAGCCTTCCCGTTCACACAGTAAACCACTTTTTGTTGTACATATAAATACAATTGCATGTTATTAGTACGTAGATATGACCAGCAGTATTAATAATGAAAAACAATTTTATTAATAATTGAGGCTTAAATAAAAATGATTCATGGAGAATGTGATGTATAATAACTAAATGGATAGTGACTTGAGTAGTGATATAGTTTCGGTTACAGACAAACAAACACATAATCTCCATTATAATAAGATATTGAAATTGTAAATTAAGGAATATATTTTTGTAATTTTGATCTTATGTTTTCCCGGTCTCCTACTTTAATTTACGCTATGATTTAGCGAGTCAGCGTCCGGCTAATTTCCGACCCAACTTAGATATTTTCCGAGTCATGTTTTTGTCACTTTTTTGTCGGCGAAAATAATGTAGATATTTCAAACGCCTGCCACGGATTTTTATCGGCAATTCATTGTAAATAGTTTCTTTTAAGAAAGAGTGAGAGAGAGAGAGAGTTAAATCAAAATTATTATACTTTTTACATATTGAACTATTTGTCAATAGCTCTTAAGTAAACATATCAAAATTTGTAATAATTAAATTATCATACTGTGGTATATCCACAGGTCCTGCTAGTCAAAAGTATTATACTTTTTACATATTGAACTATTTGGCAATAGGTCTTAAGTAAACATATCAAACCTTGTAATAATTAAATTATCATACTGGGGTATATCCACAGGTACTGCTAGTCAAAAGTATTATACTTTTTACATATTGAACTATTTGGCAATAGCTCTTAAGTAAACATATCAAACCTTATAATAATTAAATTATCATAACGTGGTATATCCACAGGTCCTGCTAATTAAGTATAATTGCGCTCAAGATTTCTCTGATTGTCGAACTAAAAAGTGTATTATCTTTTTCTTTTCTTTTGTTATTCAAATCTGTAAACTTTTATTAATTATGCATGTATTCAAAATAAATATTTCATCTCTACCGTTAGAGCATTCGACTAGGAACCACAAGGTTTTGGGTTCGATACCGGGCCTCGCCAACTCAGCGTATGAGTAGCACAGGGATCTGTGCGGCAAAGTAAGGAGCTGGTGGTAGGAGTGGCGCTCCACCCAAGACGCCAAAACAATCTCCTAGGGCTAGCACTAGCTCTCCTGGGTATGACATTAAACGCTATCTGATGGGTTACATGGTACCAGAAATTGGGTTGCGAGGTAATTTGATGCAATATTTTCCTTTGTTAAAAATGTGGTGGGTGTGGGTCTTAATGTCCTGGGTATTAATTAAACTCTATCTGATAGGTTACATGGTACCAGAAATTGGGTTACGAAGTAATTTGGTGCAATATTTTCCTTTGTTAGACAGGCATTTGGCTGAGGGTCTTAATGTCCTGGGTATGACGTTAAACTCTATCTAATGGGGAAGTTCCAATTTCGGAGCTCTCGGGAATGCAGATTACCCCTTGATCAAATTCTATTTTGTTTTCCTTACAACAAACTAAAAATGCAGCTAATGCAGAACAATAATGCAAGACCAGAATGCACTTTACATATCGAATTTACTAGGACTGCAAATGGGAGAGGTTTATCAGGAATACTGTGTGAGCGGGAATCTACATCAACTAATTAATGGAGGCACGTGGCGTAATGGTTAGAGTCATAGGAAATGGACACGTAGACCCGAGTTCAAATCCTGGTCGAGGCTGTTTTCATTTTCACATAGCGCTAATACCCCTGGGAAAGACATGCATCCAACTACTCTCCTTCCAGCTCCGGGTAAATAGTAGGACAGACTAGGCACTTTGACCATGGCTAGGCAACCATTCTAGGATAAGGTAAACTCGAGCGAAGGGCTTGGTAATTACATCTATACTCTCTCTCTCTCTCTCTCTCTCTCTCTCTCTCTCTCTGATTTTTTTCTTCATCGCACGCTCAATTTTTGCAGATTTTCTTATATACTCCCATATTCATTCACTATGCTTTGGATGACACCTTCCCCCTCTTCTCTCTCTCTCTCTCTCTCTCTCTCTCTCTCCTCTCTCTCTCTCTCTCTCTCTCTCTCTCTCTCTCTCTGTCGTTTGTTTTTTAGACGTTTCGGCCATCTCCCTCCGGGCTTTTTTTCTGGCAGGTTATATTTATTCAACTGGCGTTAGGTGAGGTTCAGTGTTCATTTCGTTTGCTATGAACATTGAACACCAGAAACCACCAGAATAAGACCGGGGTTTACATGACCGAAACATTGTAATTTATAAAAACATAAACTCAGAAAATATTCCAATTGCCATTTTTTTAAATGAGTGAAATCATACACCGCCCTACGTCTAGAATTAGTCCAAAAAAACGTAATAATATAAACTAGTAGGGATTTAAATGGGTGGGGAACCCATTTAAATCCCTACTAGTTTATATTATTCGCCTTTCGCAAACTGCTTTCAATAAAATCCCTCGATCTCCCCATGGCCTTAACCTACTTAAAATACCCAAAGTGAAAAAACACAAATACAATGAAACTTTATTTATAAAAGTAAATATGAATGAAATGATCAGACATGGGGGTGAAATGGTTAAAATTAAACATAATAAACACATCAAAACAAATTGTCGGTCATTTTCTGGAGGAAAGGGGAAATCATCTGTTTGGAGTTTTCCTTTCTTATCGGAGAGAGAGTGTCCGGGGACGTATTTGATTGGATGTTTCGCTGGCTCGACACATTATAAAACACCTCAAGGTCGGCCATTCATAGTTTATCGTGCCGAGATCTTGTTACTCGACCATAAGCTTATGCTTGCTCAACACCAACTGGGTCACTTAGTTGAAGGTGTATGATGTTGTAAGACCCGAAATACTTAATGATCATTAGATCTCATCATTGATGATATAGTCAGCAGCATCATCCAGATGTACTTTTGATGTGCTATTGTAAACCACCTAATGCCAAACGAATAAAAATAATTTTAAACCACTCGTAATAACAATATTGTCTTCGAAAAAGTAACAACTTCCATATTGGTACAGTTACTAGTATTGCATGCATAGTGTTATATATACCATTCTAGCATACTCGGATATATAATGAGGGAAGAGTACTCGGGTATATAATAGAGACACAGACGGACATACAGTTAGATTAGATTATAATAGTTCATAGGTGGTCTTACTTGGTAACTTCTGTTTACTGCTTCTACTGGTTCCTGCTAACTCATTTAGGTCGTCGACCATTTTATCTGTTGATCTATTGGGCTTCTTTTAAGGGTTGGTTTTTCTTCTTTGTTCTGGGCTGGTCATTGTCTTTAATATTTAACTGATACAATAAGACTTGGTGTTTCTTGATAATAAAGATTTATTTCCCCAAACCGTCTGTAATGGTGCGTTTTCAAGGGAACAGAAGTTATTAACCGTCATAACTGTCGGTAACTTTCCATGGACCCAGTTATTCTAAATATAATGGACCCTAATTCAAAATTCTATCTTTAGGTGCGATCATTATTTATGACTGCTCGTGAATTATGCAACAATGATGTTGTAAGACCCGAAACATCTAATGATCCTTAGTGATGATATGGACAGGTGTCTTCCAGATGTATTTCCAGATATGATCAGGTGTCTTCCAGATGTATTTCCAGATAATTGTCAGGTGTCTTCTAGATGTATTTCCAGATATGATCAGGTGTCTTCCAGATGTATTTCCAGATATGGTCAGGTGTATCATCCAGATGTATTTCTTGATAACATGAAAGTGACAGTGATACCGATAATAGTTGAAGACGAACAGTCATGCCAAGAACTTGGAAAAGAAAGAGGGAGAATTAGAGATATGAGGAACCTTTGAGGGTGTCTAGACCACAGCGTTTCTGAGATCAGCTAGAATATTGAGGAAGATCTTGGAGAAATGACGAGACTTTCTGTTGCCACAAAGGTTGATATGCCATTAAACAGAAATGCAATTACGAGCGTAATACCAAAGATAAGGTCTCCAACATATTTAGAAATAACACACATTATTATTTAAGTAATTATTAGAGTTTTGAAATATGTTTAATAAACAATACTCTCTCTCTCTATATATATATATATATATATATATATAATTATACTAAAGCTGAAATTTTGAGCTTTCAATCCCTAAAGGCTTTTTTGCTGGTGACCTTGATCACACGAAATTTGTCCTAAATTATTCCTTAGTTTTAGGATTACTAAATGTTTGAAAAAAATTCCAGTTTAATTGGTTCTAATTAGTCGTAATTTGCAATTAAGTCAAAACCTGACCCGTCTCTGTCTATACATTATACATAACTCTTTTTTACTCTCTATATGCCAGTGAAGGGGAGTGAAAGTGATCACATGTAATAGTTTTATTACTAAAAAGGCAGCAGTCAGACCCTCCCAACATCCCAACAATAGTGAAATATATATATATATATATATATATTATATATATATATATAAAATATACTAGATATCATCTAGCGAGAGCTTAATGGGTGAACCAACGGATCACTTTAAAAGTTTAATCATGTATCTATATTTTTACATAACTACTATTTTGGTCGATGCATTTTTATAGGTGCTGAGGCAGTTTGTATGCCCATGTCATACCAGATCGATGCCATGTCGTTGAGGAAGCTTGGAACCTCGTCGTTAGATCCCATGGGGCGGTTTTTGAGATCCATGCATGTCCCGCCATACACTTCCGTAAATTGGCGATGATTTTCAATCGGGTTAACACCTTTTGAATAACTGCACTACCATCACATATGGCGGTAGCATTAATCGGGTGCTCCATCAAAATCAGCTGCCAAGGCAAGATTGGGCGTGACAGTGAAGTTACGCATGGGACAAGCACAGACATATATATATTTACCAACCCCTCCGCACGAGCAGGATGTGACACAAGGTCAATTTCTTAAGCGGAGTTTGCCAGGTTTTAATTCAGAGTTTTCCTTCCCCTAGACCGGTTGCCCAACCAAGCTTAAAGAGACCAGTCTGCCCTACTATTTACCCATAGCTAGAGGGAGAGTAGGATTCGTACCTTTCCCAAGGGTATTACGCTAAATGAAATCCAATTACCACGTCCAGGATTTGAACTCGGGGTGACGAGTCCATTTCCAATGACTTTAACCATTACACCACGCGCAGAGGCATATAAACACAAACACATCCGTGCTGGTAATAGCCACACAAACAGCTTCCCTGCGTCCCCGGTGCTTTGGAGACCTTATTTTTTGGATTAACCTTATACACCCTCTCTCTCTCTCTCTCTCTCTCTCTCTCTCTCTCTCTCTCTCTCTCTCTCTCTCTCTCTGTATATATATATATAATATATATATATATATATATATTTAGCACACTTGATTATTTACTCCTAGTCAGATATGGGATATAGTTATTTACTAAGCATACCTTAGATGCGGCACAAGGCCAGAAGTATGCGGCACCCAGTGAGAATCGAACTCACTAACAATAGTCTGCTAATCTATCTTGCTCACCATTACAACGCTTGGGGTGCCCTTAATAACAAAGAGTAATAGATCCTTTAATCAAATGTTTATTA